>ML976703.1:306940-377607 GCA_010015655.1 Bimuria novae-zelandiae CBS 107.79 | reverse complement strand
GGCGCCTGCGTCGAGCAGCAGCTTCACTATCTGCTCGTGGCCTCCTTCTGAAGCCGCCTGGAGTGCGTTGCCGTAGAATCCACCCTGCGCGTTGACGTCGGCGCCCGCGTCGAGCAGCAGCTTTACTATCTGCTCGTGGCCTCTGGATGAAGCCGCCTGGAGTGCGTTGCTGTATCTCCCACCCTGCGCGTTGACGTTGGCGCCCGCGTCGAGCAGCAGCTTCACTACCTTTTGATGTCCGTGTTCTGCCGCGAGATATAATAAGGTCTGGCCACTGCTGTCTCTTCTTTCCAGCGCGAGTGCTCTCTCTCGTCCTTGACTTGGGAGCATAGCCTCCAATATAATTAGCAATCCAAATCGTGCCGTAAGATGTAATCCTGTGCTGTTCTTGGGGTATTCCTGGCTATAATTATAGTAACTATCCCTTGGTCGTAAGAGTACCTGTGCAGCACAAGAAACTAATTCGCTGTTAGGAAGGAATGAGCAGGCTAGTTCACATATCTGGTCTTCTACTATTACTACATGCTCTCCCCAGTGCTTTGCAGCATAGTCTAAGAATTGATTTTCCTGAAGCCTTTTTTCGAACTCTTGGTCAGAGGAACAGCCGCCGGTTTTGAATATGCTGAATGACAAGTAGGTGAGGCATATTGAGGCAATGTGTAGTTGAGCGCCTGGATCCCAAGTATCTCGGATTCGTTCGAAGTATTCTTGGGTGGTGTAATGCACAAGGCGGATGACAGCGCTTTCTTGATCAACAACGACTAGTCCAGCACACACGGATAAAAGGTCCTCAACATCAGGTATGTTCTCAGGATCGAGCTCCGCCTCATCCGGCTCTACTGCTAGAGCACAGCACATCTCCGTCGTGGTAAGCGGTCTTTTTGCATACGTGATCCACGACAGTACCTTTTTGGCTAGTTCGTAATCTCCGCGTAACTGGCTTTCTATGCGTTGGATAGCTTCCTTGTATGCTTCGTCGAGCGCGGCCGAGCCTTTAGAGAGCTTAGCTAGCGTTAACTTTACGTCCTTCGCTGTTCTCTTGTCTAGCAGCGAATCGGTGTGGAGGCGAGCAAGAAGAAACCTAAGAACGTGTAAGTTTGTGTCATATTACAAGTTAGCAAAGAAGCGCATACATGCCGTCTACCGCCTCCACGATCTTTTTCTGGACAAACTCTTGTAGCGCAGGGTCGCGCTGAATACACCTTGGCAATCGACATATCTGGACGGCCACGAATCGCTTCACATCATCTTCGCTAGCCTGCACCTCCAGCTTCAGCGCTTCGTTAAACCAGTCCACAATCTCTGGAATGAAACGCGAGGTAGCCATCAGGCGAACGTCCTGTCCCGCCTGAAGATCGCGGAGTTTGGCCAGAAACTGGCGCCGAGTGCCGTCGCTGTCCTGACATTCATCCAGAGCATCGACCACAATATGGACAGTAGAGTAATGTGCAACTACATCTCGGAGTGCGCTGAAGACCTCATCAGACGATGGCCTGGTTCCTCTGTCAGCATGCTGTTTGTGCAACCATTCCACGGGCTCCACTAGCGCCGGTCGAGCCCGCACGAGCTGCTTGAGGATAGCTGCCAACATTCTCGAAGCATCCTGCTCCTCCTGAGCCTTGTAGTTGCAGTACACATAAGCAACTCCATGTGAGCTGCTCTGCACTGATTTCAACAGATGGTCGATCGCGATGGCCGCTACCATGGTCTTGCCGGCTCCTGGGATACCTGGGCAGAAGAGGGTTGCCTGGTGTTCGCTGAGCCACCTGGCCACCTGAGGCGCATCTAGAAATCACTGGCCTGTTCCCTCCTGTCTGCGCTTTATAATGTCGGATTGTTGTGCGGGGTAGTCTGTGGGAGAGATCCATTCCAGGAGCCTGCGGTGCTTCGCGGCGTCTTGATCTTGCCGGATCTCGTCTACACCCGACTGGATAACGGGTACGTGTGATCGAACGAAGTTGGTATCATCTTTAATGGCTTGAGAGAGTTTGCTTTAATATGTAAGCGACATTGCTCTACGGCGCTACTAGGGAAGCTTACAAGTGGTCCATCTGTAACGCAATCTCTACTAGCGACTTCAAACGCTCTATTCGATCCAATATGCCAGCAATGTCCTCCTTTTGGAACTTCCACACTAGGGCTTCGCCGGCCTTCTTTAATCGACCTCCATCTGTAATCTTACTCCGTAGTGTTTCTAGAGCCTGTTTGAACTGGTCGAGCGGCCCGTTCCCGACCGCAAGATCTTGGACTGTGATGTACCATGGCTGCCTGGGATCTCCATCTTCAACGTGATCATTCAGCTTAGAAAGCAGGCTGTTTAGATTCGAGATTTCAATAGCGCACTGTGTGCGGCCTTTCGGGGCATCTCTAACGTCGTATAAATACCCGAGGACTTTGGCCGAGAGCTGGAGAACCGCGATGATGCTGGCTGTCACACTGAGCGGATCCATGTCGGGAAATTGACACAGGTGGCAGATGCGTATGGATGAGAGGCGGAAAGAGAGGACGACGGCATTGTCCTGGCGGAGGAGCTGAAGCGGGAGCGTCAGGCTGAGGGGATGCGGCCGCAACAAGGCTGAACAGCTCATCGTGCTGCGCCGCACCTTATCGATAAGGCCAAATTGTCGTGGTCTCAGCGCTTATCCGCCAGTGGGGTCGTAATATAGCTTCTGGGGCTGATGCATTTCCATAGTTCATGGGATAATTTATTTATTGTGTTAATCATTTGTTTATTAGTAAGATTGATAGGGTGGTGGTTGCTACAACCTTAGACGTGCTAGCAACTCCCATCATAAATCCTGTCTCCTCAAAATTGTAGGTATCTTAATCTAGTATCCAGTACGCGCGGCGCGTGTCATCCACAAGCTTGAACCAGGCGCTAAACTTGACTGGATCCTGACAGAGAGCGCGCTGGTAGTGTAGCTTCCTGTCCCACTTTGTCTGGAGCTCTGCCTGAGTATTGACAAAGCGTGACACCCAGTTCTTGCCCACAGGCTGGGGAGGAGGATCCTGGCCGCCAGCTTGGAGCAGAACGTCTGCCATTCGTCGTACGTCGATGATCTGGGGCGGAAAACCTCGTCGATCAAGGTCTAGGATCCAGCGAACAAGGGACTGCTCTTCTCAGGCGATAGTTTCCGATTAACAGGCGTTGTCGCGAGTTTAGATAGGGTACCGTAGACGCGTCGCTATAAGGTTACTCTAGGGACACTGTAGGCCGTTGCAAGTGCGCGAATTGATTAACAAGGGTTAGACTTAAAAGTGTTAATAGCTAGGCTAATTCTGCCTTCTTTTAATAGTGATTGAGCGTGTGGTTGTTGAGGCATGGTTAAAAGGATGTTTGCGTTTGGACGCGTTTTGGTGGGGTGGCCCACATGCTGGTGTGGGCCACTTGCTGGTGGATTACGTTACCCTGTTGAGTTGAGCTTATTCAGATTTTGTACTAGCCAAATTCGGAAGTCGCTTCGGCTGAAAGTACTAACCAGGGTGGCGATCTTGCACGAATCTGCGTGCATTAGAAGCTGCGGGACTCCTAATAGCTTCCTGCTATCGCAATAGTATTCTGAAGCTCAAGCCCTGTAACTTATGTAGTCCGAACTAGGTAGAGTTTATGATGAGTCTCATAACAAGGTTTTCTTGTTTATAGCATGAAACGAGTCTTTTTGCAAGATGGGCAAGAACGCTGTAAGGTATACGTAATTTTTAGACAAATTGACTTTAAAGTGTGTAGAAATAGCTAGAGCATAAAACATAAGAGTACTAGCGCAGTATTAAGACGTGTAGACGGAGATTGAAGTGCTTAAAGATAGGTACCTCGCTTATTTCTCGACAATCAGTATTTTTCTACCAATAGTGGGGGACGTTACCCCCGACCTCAAAGCAACAATGGTAGGAGACGTCCCAAATGACATATGGGTCCTTGTTGTCATTGTGATTCCAGCACTTGCAAGCCACGGTTGTGGAAGTAAGAGCTAGAGAGGTGAGCACCGCGAGGAAGAAGCGCATGGCTGATGAAATGAAGCTTGTCTAGGATTCAATCGATCGTGTAAGAGACTTGATTTTTGATCAGGTGAACGGATTATTTGATGAAGAATAATAATGAGGAAGAGGAAGTAACTGAAGATAATACTGAAGAAGGAGGATTGTGGAGGATTAACTACGGCTTTATACTATTGTAGGACAGCGAGTCTCTGCCGCACCGTCGATCACCCGCAATTTTCGCTTTGTCTCTTCCTTTCGCCCCGGTGTGATGGTTTTAAAGAGGCTGTGGGATAGTAATATGTGCCGCATTGTCGATCCTGTCGCTTTGTCTCCTCTTTTCACCCCGGTGTGAGCGTTCATAGGGGTGGGACAGAACTCTCTACGCATCGCCACATACAACCAACATTCGCGTAGTCTCTCCAATAGCCCTACCGTGATGCTTCATGCGGGTGACGAAAACCCATCTGCACCGTCCGGCCCGCGCCTCCTCCCTCCACAACCTACGCAGGCTGTTGATACGACGTTGGCCCTCACTGCACGTCACAGCTCGTTGGTTTGACATGAAAATCACGGGAGGCACATCTTGAAACAATGCAGGGTATATCACAATCGTACAGCTGCGCATGGGGAGCCAAAGGTGCAAAGAACGGGAGTGGGGGACTGTGCGTTGAAATGCAGCTACGCCGTCGCTCCTGGAAGCAAAACAAACCGTGAGAGATCACCGTTTGCATGATATACTAACATCACTGCTCCATGCGTGGTGGTCAAAAGCCAGTTCTTTTCTCGACGAAGGTATTTCAGGGTTCGCTCTCTGAGGTATGATGAAAGATGGGTCATTGAATCCTCCGGACTGGGTATAATCATCTCTGCTACATTATGCGCGTTGGCCAACCCACACTTTCGTACTGCTTTATCCCGCAATACGCTTCAAAGCATTTCCTACCACCCCTCCACGCTCACCGGTTCCAAATCCGGATCATTTTCCTCCCCCCAATCCATCTTCTCCAACTCTCGCCTGAAGAAATCCTGCTCTTCCTCCAGCACACCCGTCTTAGCTCCCATTCCCTCCGGATACCTCTTTAGATTGAACCAATGTGTCAGCGCCCTGAGTGCCTGTTCTAACGGTACGGACTCATCAACCTCGGCATCAACGTCACTCCCGGCAAGCCAGTCGTCACGCAACTCGGGCCGACAGTGTAGATACACCGCTGTGATTACGCGCATGTTGGACTGGCGCCATTTTCGGCCGCAGTAAGGCACTTGGTTTTTGAAGAGCTTCAGCGTGTATAGACGCAACAGCGGCTGCGGGACTTTGAGGGACTTTCGAAGAAACTGTGATGATTTGTACGACACGAGCATGAGGTTGCGGTGCGCTTTGTTTTTGCAGATTTTCTGCATGATACGTAGATAATTGATTGAGGTGAAGAAGGCGCGCCAGGAGAATGTGGTGATGGGTTCTTTTGGTAGTTCAGATGTTGGAAAGCCTAATTCGTCAACTTCGGGAGGTTGGGAGACCGCTGGGAGTGGGGAGGGCGGTTCCGATTCCGATTCGGGTGTCTCAGGTTCGTCGCGACGCATGCGTATGGGAGGTGGGACGGCATCATCAGAGTCAGAGTCGTGGTCTATGTCAGGCTTCTCTTCGGAATGTTCGGGCACGAGGCCTGATTTTGAATGGGATCGGCAGAAGTAGAAAAAGCTAAACAAGATTAGCACACGCAGGCGCAAAGCACAACACGTTCTTACTTCAGCTCCTCTTGCTCGCATTTGAGGTTGACGACTTTTTCAATCTCTTGAAGTTGCAAGAGCTTGAGTATAAGCGGTACATAGCTAGAATCCACCAAAAGTTGAGTGATGTACTCATACTTCAGAATGTCTGTCCCACCTGGTTAACATCATCACAGTGAGTGGGTGCGGGAATGACTGACGAGAGACTTTGAACCATTTCAAAACCAACATCAGGATACCTGAAACTACTTTGTCGAGGATCTCTTGCGTACGCATCGCGTCCAGCTCTTCGTTCGTAGCAACCGTACCATTGTGACCGTTGACACAATCAGTCTCAGGTCTGGAATTTTGGTTGTCCTGGTACTGGAACCCACTCTGAAGACCATTCTGGCCGTTCGCTTGGGTCACAAGAGCCGTGACGTGCGTCAGAATCCCTTTGATAAGCACTATTATCACAGACTGAAGACTGGGCAAGGACTTTCGCTGTGAAACTGTCAACCCGTATGGTCTGTGTTAAAGTATGCTTGAACTTACGTAGAACTCCTCTACTAGACCCATCCGCTCTTCTATGCTGCCCGGTGGTGGACGTGCTTCCTCTGAGGCACCTTCTTTTGGTTCCAGAGAAAGCTCATCGACGCTAGAGATGTCGTCCGCGCTCAACCAGCCTCGCTCGTACTTCATGAAATGCACACGCTCTTCCCACAACTGTTTCATAGCGCGTGTGGCCCGCATGCGCTTCGCAAAAAGGTCGGCCGCCTCTAGTATCGATGCTGGGATATCAGAACCTTCCCATTTGCGGCCTACAAGCAGATCTTGTAGGTCAGTTGAGCCTTTGCCGCCAAGCTGATTGCTCGTTTCATCCAGTGGTGGGTACAGGAATGGGAACATCTGATTTGTCTGGTAGTTCTGCTTTTTCCCACCCCTACCGCCTGGGCCGGCTGGCGAGGGTGGTGGCGACGGTGCCGGTGTCGCGATATGCACTGGTTGGTGCAGAATAGAGGCGTTGTTGCCATTCATATTTCCCAGTCCTGATCCGAACACGTGGTTTCCGGCGACCTTGTTTGGGTGGTTCTTTAAAGGCGGTAGAATGGAGTTGTTCTCGGGCTCCAGTGGGAAGATAGGAGGTGGTGGATTATAGGCAGGATACTTGGAGAGTATCTCTTGACGAAATAGATGGTAATCTAGTGGTGATGCTGTTATGATGGGTTGGCCCTTGTCATCTGCGGCCTCGAGATTCTTATCCTTGAAGCTCTCTTTCGCCCTCTGGACCTCAGCAAGGCCCCCAAAAGATACCAAAATGGTCTTCCACAACAGTAGACAGATCTTGGGAAGGGGGAGGTCAATAGTATCATCCCAGCGCAACTTGGAGATGAGATCCACGAGTAGCATCAGGAGTCCCGGGTCTTGGAGCGCCAGAAGCGAGCCTCGGATGGTCAAATCACTGGACTCGTTTTCCTCTACGCGAGCAACCTCGAGAACAACGTAGACGGCCGTCATACAGCACCACACCTCGCGCCGTTCAGTTTCTCTATGGCCACGCGAGCCACTGGGATCGGTATCGAGGCCGCAAGCTCGCAGAGTTGCAGAGCAGAGCCGCTGTAAGAGTATGGGCACCCCGCCCAGGTCGACGACAAGACGGGCATTCTTCCGGATCAAACGGACGTGGCGATACGAATGGTCGTAAGTGCCCGGGGCATGACCGTCCCTCGGAAGGGAGCTCTGCGCCGCACTCGCGTCACGCTCTTGATCAGTCGCGCCAAAGCCAGCAGTCTCGTGCCAGCAACCGAGCAAGATGTACAGCAGCGCCTCGAGCTTCTGGAGCGTTGCTGCAGCATCTTCTCGCTCAATGGCCGCCAGCAAGTACTGCACGAACTCGCGCTGTTGCGGGTCTGTGGCCTGGGTCCACTCTGGCGTGCTACTGGACCCGTGGAAGGTGGCCCACTCCTGCGCGAAGGATGTCTGCGTCTTTAACACATTCGCCTGCTCTTCCACGCTGTATGAGAACCACTCCTCAAGCTCGTCCTCGAACGACGAGGCGTCTTGGTACGCGAAGGCATATGGCGCCGGGTCGGCCTTGGGCAGCTCGCTCACCAGGCTGCGGAGCTGCAGAAGCCCGTCGCCGTCTTGGGTCGCTTCTGGGGGCGGTGCGGGCGGTGCGGGCGGGGGAAGGTGCAGAGGTGCGGGCAGAGGGACTGAGTTCTCTCGCCGGAGCCCTGGACGTGCGGGAAGCGGTGCGCGGGGTGCGTCTGCCACCAGGCCCTGCTGTTCGGCCGTGTCCAGCGGGAGGTTCAGGTCTTCGGCCGGCTCGGCTTCGATGACTGGCGTCTGCGTGCCGGAAAGACCCAAAAACTCAGCTTCGTCGACGGCGGGAGGCCCAATCGGCTCCGTGTGAGCCTGGTTGTCGCTGTTCATTTTAGCTCGTGGGGGATGCTCTGGCGTCGAGGGGCACGGTCGTGGACAGCCTTTGCCCTAGCCAGCATGTTTGGCGACAATTCTACCATGTCAGTCAGCCATGTTGCTTCACGCTGTGCAATCGTCTTTTGGATAGCGCCGCGGTGCCTTGCCAAGCGTGAATGGCTCGTGCCTTCCCCCACCAATCAACGAGTGGCTCGTGCCTCGACCTACCGTAGACTTTTGCAGATAATGGTTTCGCTAGGACGTGCACGCTAAACCATCTGAGGTATCGCTTTATCCCCACTTGCAACCTCCAACATCCTTAATTTATTGCTAGGGTCTATATCTCGACAACAACACTATATTATTTAGAACTTTTTTAATAATCTGTTTTGCAACGCTTAGTTCTTGTAGGCGCTTGAATTTCATGAAAAACGAACATGTGGTGGTGGTTTTGTAGGGCACTGCGCTTGGGGGCGGATGTCGCGCGATGTCTCTACACCCTTATCAATGCTGCCCTCAGCATCCTCATCAGAATCGATGTAGATTTCAATTGGAGGTGGTTTTTGAGGCTGTAGCCTCTGCGGGGAAGGTGCCTGTATATCGTTTTCCTGGCGCTGAGGTTGAAGTTGACGCTGGGTGGCATATGTAGAGTCCTGGGAGGCCTGCGATGTAGAGCTCTCGTATAGGGCAACCGACGACTGCGAGTCAAATGATGATGTGAATACGTTACCCTTGGCTAGCTCACGTGCTTCCCAGTCATCTGGTGCAATCGTCGTTGGTTTTGGTGGTTTGTTTGCTGAGATCTCTGCGAGAACCTGGCGTCGATTTACATCGTTGGATGCAGCCTCCTGAGCGTCATCGTCGAGCAATCTCTGTAGGCATTGCTCCTTAGTAAAAACGCTATACCCAGGCACCTTTCTGCTGCGGAGAATCTCCTTGAGTTGTTGTATACTCCATCTAACGTATGCCTGCCACTTACTAGTGGTGCTTTTAGCTTTAATAGGCGCCGCGGCGTATGGGTCCTTATGAACCTATTCGTATGCCCCGTTAACGCGCGCGACTGTCGTGAGGTTAATTAATTTATTAAACTTAGTTTTAACATGTAAAATTAGGTCCTTCGCGTCCTCCTAGCCATCCCATGTCACCTGCAAGTCTTGATTTAGCTTTACTAGGTAATCCTCGCTGCTGTTAGGGGCGATAGAGATGCCTGTTTAGATAAATAATTTCCTAATGAGATCCTTAGGTATTTGCTTAAGCGCGCGCTCCGTAGCCTGAATAGTGATAAATTGTAGAGTTT
Organism: Bimuria novae-zelandiae CBS 107.79; assembly: GCA_010015655.1. Classification (NCBI taxonomy): domain Eukaryota; kingdom Fungi; phylum Ascomycota; class Dothideomycetes; order Pleosporales; family Didymosphaeriaceae; genus Bimuria; species Bimuria novae-zelandiae. The sequence continues at coordinate 368,210 of ML976703.1, read as the reverse complement.
TAGGAACAAGCTCTGCTAGATCTCGCCTACCTATTAGTCTCTCTGTTTCTTGTTTTATATAGCGTTTAAATGGCTTGTTAATATGTGTGTCGAGAGGTTGCAGTACTAAAGTGCATCCTCTTGGTATTATCGCCAGCGTAACCTGCAGCTTCTTGAGCGCATCGCGCACCTTATCAGTAACGTGAAACCTAACAGAATCTATTATTAATAGTAATTCGGAGATGCTGCGTTTAGTTATGTAGGTCTTGAGATAATCCTCTATTTAATTTATCATGAGATTAGCGTTGTTCTAGGCTTTGGCGTTGATGTAGACCTGCACATTGATGTCTCGCCAGCTCTCCCGTTCATGTGTATGAATACGGCCGCCGGGTACCCCATGAAATACAACAATTGCCTGTAGGGGTTGTCCGTCCGCTAAGACGATTAGGACGACTGTTGCCTGCCGATTTTGCCACCCTGATCTCGTTATTTTGTATTGTACTGTTTTGGCGCCTTGGTGATGATATGTGTGGCCATCGGCATACTCGTACGGCACTGGGGTCTCATCCAAATTCAGTATCGCCATGTAGGGAAATCGCGACAACCCAGTATATAAACCATCCCGGATTAAATTATTCTGCCATCTAATGAAGCGTACGAAGCTTTCTGCCTTTGGCTTTAGGTCCTTAGGCACCTGTTGCGCCTGTTTTGTTATTGCTCGCCATGTAATGAAGTAGCGCCGCCGAAATGCGATAAACCAGCCAACACTGTACCCGAACTGCATGCGTCAATATTGCTCCACAAAGGATAAAGTTACTTACCTGAGAACATCGGGACTCATAGATCAACATGTAGAGCTCATCCGTCTGCCTTTTAAACCATACCATTGTTATACGGCGTCCTTCTTGCCTAGCGATGCAGAAGCGTTGGTATAATGCAGCTTCTAGGACAGGCCAGCACTCACGCTTCGCAACCACATGCTTCCGGCTCCGTGCAGGTTGCTCATATATAATTTTATCACGCTGTAACCACCAGAGGGATAGGCAGGATTGATTATACTGCTTCCAATCGAACTTCCTCATGACTTCTTGGGCGGTAGGGGGCGTATATCGCCATCCCACTGCAGGCCTGACCATACCCTAGCGATGCGGTTACCGTACGGATCCCACACCCAGTTCTCTTCATCCCGGATCCAATTAATAACCTCTGCCTTCTCTTCTCGGGTGTATGATCGACGAGAAACACCAGATCTGGTATCTTTAGTACCGTATATAGCGACGTCTTTACGTGGGCGATCGAGTTCCTTGCGTTTAGGGGGCATGCTGGCGGTGATGAGGACGAGTAGTATGATAATAAGCAACTTTAACAAGTAGGTGGCAAATGTTGCTACCCCGCGTATACCCCTGGAAATGTTAAATTCTAGAAAAACCAGGTCGCCGAGACGAGCAAATTGACGTACAAAACACTAAAAAATATTAAGATTTGACTAGGATGGTTCTGTCGTTACTTTTGTGAGAGAATAAGGTGTACGAACAACGGAGATTCCATCCTGAGAATCTGATACTTGGCAATTACGTACACACGCCGATCATACTCCATATGGTTTAGCGTGCACGTCCTAGCGAAACCATTATCTGCAAAAGTCTACAAAGGGTAATCTCAATAAAGTCGGCCGTCATGTGACTTGCCAAGAAGCTAGCGCGTCACTAGCGGAACAGAGTCTCCGAGCCTCCGAGCCTCTAAGAGCTCTGTAGAGCGTCAACACCTACACTTCAACCTCACGTTTCTCACTCAATATGGCTTCAAATCCTGCCAAAAAAAGCTCTCGATTGCTTTTAGAAGCCTAGCTAGCTGCTATCGTCGTTCTCAGGACAAAATACAACCCCCAGAAATCGCCACTAATTTGGGTATAACTGACCACGCCTGTGGTAAGGCATTTCGACGCGTCAAAGGCGCCGCAAAGGGCGACTTACTGCAGGAATTGCTAGCTGCAACACCTACAGTCAAGCAGTCTCCTCCTGGCAGACCTGTAAAGGTACGCGATGGCTCTACGCTGAGCGCAAGACTACGGCATGATATTATTATATATAGCACCTACCAGGTGCATAACGCTGTCAGAGACCTCTGCGCAAAAGCTAGCATCACACTTAGTAAGAATACAGTCTATAACATTACTAGGGAGCACCGCGACGAGCAGCACCTATACGTAATAACTTATAAAGTATAACCTAAAAAACTAGCGCTTAGTAGTAATAATAAGGACTAGCGACTATAGTACTATACCTAGCTTAAGGCTAAATATAACCTATACTTTCCACGCATTATATTCGTCTGCTATAATAAGACCTCTAAGTCTATTAGCAGGAGCAATATACGTGGCGGAAAGTAAAGGATTTTAAGACTAGTTAAATAAGATAGTAACGTCTACGCACTGCCTATAACACTACCTAAATTTAGTTTTATAATCTACGCTACTACTTTAACTAATACTACTTACTCTTATTAACGCCCTTACGTTATTTAGGCTTAAAATAATAATAAGAGCTATAAGGACCTTATACAACGCGTCTCCTATATAAATAATATAGTAAAGGAGGCTCTTAAGGTTAAACGCTCTCGCGCAACTATCGCTAGCACTAATAAGGAGTAGTAACTATAAGAAATTAACTATAATATTACCTATAATAATAGTTAACGCTAAGCTACTAATAAGGCTACTAGTAAAAAGGGTAAAGCTCTCCGCGTAGGTATTAAGAAACCTCTTACTATTAAAAAGCTCTTTAAAATAGAGGAGTTTGTATATAACAGAGGGAAGGGCATAAACGGTATCTAGTATATAAAGAATATACTTAAGAAACACCTATTCCCTTATTACTACGCTATACGCGATAATAACCTAGGCGTAGCTATTTATTTAATTTAAGATAATATTTACTTATACTTACTAGGTCTCTAGTACTGCTAGCTAGAAATTAAAGCTCTAGGAATTAAGTTTGGCCCTTAGCCTCCTAATTTACCCGACTTACACCTAATTAAGCGCTGTTTTGGGCGTCTAGAAGGTTTTTTGGCAAGTTACGAATGCCTATCAAGTTCTAAGGAGGCCAAAAAGGCTGCAGAACAGTACATAAAGGAGGTCTGGCAAGGTGATGAGACACTCAGGCAGTATATGGCCGAAAAGCTTCATCCTACCTACTTTATGCGCGTTGCAGAGCTCTGCGAGGACGCAGGTGGCCAGAACAACTTTACAGCATAATTAGAACATCTTATTTAGGTGTATTTGCTTATACTTTAGATGGAATCAAGATGCGCGACTTTTGAAGTTGCTACAAAGGGTAATCTCAATAAAGTCGACCGTCACGTGCAGCAGGGATTCCTGCAGGGGTAGCAACTTCAAAAGTCGCGCATCTTAATTCCATCTAAAGTATAAGCAAATACACCTAAATAAGATGTTCTAATTATGCTGTAAAGTTGTTCTGGCCACCTGCGTCCTCGCAGAGCTCTGCAACGCGCATAAAGTAGGTAGGATAAAGCTTTTCGGCCATATACTGCCTGAGTGTCTCATCACCTTGCCAGACCTCCTTTATGTACTGTTCTGCAGCCTTTTTGGCCTCCTTAGAACTTGATAGGCATTCGTAACTTGCCAAAAAACCTTCTAGACGCCTAAAACAGCGCTCAATTAGGTGTAAGTCGGGTGAATTAGGAGGCTAAGGGCCAAACTTGATTCCTAGAGCTTTAATTTCTAGCTAGTAGTACTAGAAACCTAGTAAGTATAGGTAAATATTATCTTAAATTAAATAAATAGCTATGCCTAGGTTATTATCGCGTATAGCGTAGTAATAAAGGAATAGGTGTTTCTTAAGTATATTCTTTATATACTAGATGCCGTTCATGCCCTTCCCTCTATTATATACAAACTCCTCTATTTTAAAAAACTTTTTAATAGTAAGAGGTTTCTTAATACCTGCGCGAAGAGCTCTACCCTTCTTACTAGTAGCCTTATTAGTAGCTTAGCGTTAACTATTATTATAAGCAATATTACAATTAATTTCTTATAATTACTACTTCTTATTAGTGCTAGCGATAGTTACGCGAGAGCGTTTAACCTTAAGAGCCTCCTTTACTATATTATTTATATAAGAAACGCGTTATATAAGGTCTTCGTAGCTTTTATTATTATCCTAAGCCTAAATAACGTAAGGGCGTTAATAAAAGCAAGTAGTATTAGTTAAAGTAGTAATATAAATTATAAGACTAAATTTAGGTAGCGTTATAGGCAATACGTAGACGTTACTATCTTATCTAACTAGTCTTAAAATCTTTTACTTTCCGCCACGTATATTGCTCCCGCTAATAGACTTAGAGGTCTTATTATAGCAGACGAATATAATGCGTAGAAAGTATAGGTTATATTTAGCCTTAAGCTAGGTATAGTACTATAGTCGCTAGTCCTTATTATTACTACTAAGCGCTAGTTTTTTAGGTTATACTCTATAAGTTATTATATATAGGTGCTGCTCGTCGCGGTGCTCCCTAGCAATATTATAGACTATATTCTTACTAAGTGTGATGCTAGCTTCTGCGCAGAGGTCTCTGACAGCGTTATGCACCCGGTAGGTGCCATATACGATGATGTCATGCCGTAGTCTTGCGCTCAGCGTAGAGCCATCGCGTACCTTTACAGGTCTGCCAGGAGGAGACTGCTTGACTGTAGGTGTTGCAGCTAGCAATTCCTGCAGTGAGTCGCCCTTTGCGGCGCCTTTGACGCGTCGAAATGCCTTACCACAGGCGTGGTCAGTTATACCCAAATCAGTGGCGATTTCTGGGAAAGTGAGGTTGTATTTTGTCCTGAGAACGACGATAGCAGCTAGCTAGGCTTCTAAAAGCAATCGAGAGCTTTTTTTAGCAGGATTTGAAGCCATATTGAGTGAGAAACGTGAGGTTGAAGTGTAGGTGTTGACGCTCTACTAGAGGCTCGGAGGCTCGGAGACTCTGTTCCGCTAGTGACGCGCTAGCTTCTTGGCAAGTCACATGACGGCCGACTTTATTGAGATTACCCTTTGTACGGTATGTAGGTAGATCAACCAGCGGCTCACTACTCGCACGCCCCAACATGTTAGCTTCCCTTCACTGCTGAGATCAAGACATCAATGAAGTGCATTGCCATAAAACTAGTCGTTATCGAGACACTGCTTGCCCTCACCCACAGGATACGCGCACCGAGACGGAATTGCAAGACATCCCACGCACACCCCCGGGCTATCCAGTCTAAGGCGCGATCGCCTTCACCATTACTGTATTGGAATATAGAACAACATCGTACTCCCACCAAATGAGCGTCAGTTGACGAACAAAAACTCTCGAAAGAAGACGAATAAAAGTGCCTTCCAGAATCCGCCGCTGCGAACTGCCTCGGTCGAAGTGAAGAAAGGCGAAGCAGATATAGCCCACCAAAACATGTTTCCGCATAGCAGGAAGCCACCGGTAGTAGTAATGCCGTTGCCCGGTTCTATGACGTGAGTGTCAGACGAAAGAGAGATACCATGGACCGAGAGATACCATGGACCGAAGTGGGCCAAGCTCAGCTGGAGCCATTTTGCTCGGCATTGTTTTCACGGTCCTTGATCTCGTCCGGGACGATTCCGGCGTTCTCGCAAGCGCGTTTGTAGATTGCACATTCATCCCAGGCTCGTTGGCATTCGCCCTTGAACTTGTCGCAGCTAGCGCTGAGCTCGGTGATGGCTTGCTCCGTCAACAGCTTCTCCAAGGTCCATTTCTCGATGTTCTGTTGCTCGTTCTCTTTGAGCTGCTGGATGAACTGGACGGCGCGCTGCAGAATCGAGCCCTTGTTCTTCTCACAGCCGGGCACGATCTTTGCGAGTTCGTTAATCCCCTCATTGATGGTCTCGCGGCGACGTCGTTCCACTGAAGCCTGGTCAGTAGCCCGCTCCAACCGTGCACGAATCCGCAATGCATGACTTACCTTCTTTATGATTGTCCCTCCGCACCTTATGCCACTCCTCTGACCCGACAGTGGGCTTGTGGGATGATGTAGCGGGCGGAGACTCGTTGCCCGTGGCTTGTGCTGTTCGCGACGAGGAGGTTGCGGCCTTGAGGGCTTCGAGGCTGAAATCCTGCATCCCCTGCGACTGGTGGTGATCTCCCATGTTGAACGACGCGTCTCCAGTCGATGACTGCGGTTGAAACGATAGCTCTGTTGCTTGGGGCACCGTCATTTGATAATGCGCTATGGCAGCGGCGGCAGTCTCGCCCATGCTCTGGTTGTTCGCGCCATCGTATTGCTGCTGCATGTCGTCTCCGTTGGCCGAGGCGTTGTGTGCGGTAAGAGAGGCAAAGGCCTGGTCGCTCAAGTCGCTGTTGGTGTTGTGCGCAGAAGGCGCGGGTCGCGAGGTGCCTTGGTCGCGCGTTTCCCGCTTTCGCTTGTTGGTGTGGAGGCCGTCGTGGCCGAGGCCTGTCTTGGAAGTATCGGTTGGGTAGCCAGCGGTGTCCGCCATCTCTCCCGGACGTGCGTGCACACGAAGAAGCTGGCAAAAGTTGATGCAGTCGGCCACTGTATTGCTCGTCCTGGGGTAACACAAAGGAGTAAGACGAGTCTAAACAGAATTGTCTTGCACGACTTCGTACCTTCACAATTGGGGTGGGCGCTCAGGAAAGAGCCCGTACCTGCTGGAAGGGCAGCTGGTCCTTTTGCTGCGTGCCTCTGAGAGTAACAATGAGTGGGGCGCAGCGCAGCAGCGGGCCGACGTGTGCAGCCGCTCGTGAATGCACCAGGCGCGGTCCTGTGACGACAAAGCGCGGGGACGTGAAGGTTGATGCTCCACGTAAAGCGCGAGCAATCAGGCACAAGCGGGACCTGGGTGAAAACAAAGCGTTAGCACGGGGAACACGGCACATCAGTTAATGCGCTTGCTGCTTGCTGCGGGCCGTGTATCACTCGTCTGTCAACCCTCAAAGAGGACGGCGCGAGGCACGACCTGGCGTCGTGTTTGGGCAGGCGCGACGCGCGGCGTGCCAGCAGGTAGGCGCGACGTCGGGCGATGCATGGCGAAGCTGCGCTGCCAACATGGTGATGTTGAGAGAGAGAAAGACTGTGGGGTGGCTTACCTGGTCAAGTCTCTGGGAACGATGTTGGATGGCTGGTTCGCGATAATAACGTGATCGGGCGAAAGAGGCGATTTCCTCAGCCAAGGGGAAGGCGGCAGCGGCCCAGCGTGCTTATTACTATATAGCCGGCAGCAGGACGACCACAGCGATGTTGCGCACAGTCGAAATCGCTGGGGGGGTATGTATGTAGTTGAGGGAGATCGAAGGTCAGGTGGTAAGTCACGCGTTTGCGCGGGCACCTGGGCAACTGGGGCATGGGCTTACTCTTATTGAGAGGGATGGGTGGTCTGTGCCGTGCCCCGGGCGGCGAATCAGGGCGAGGCTGCCTAACCTTGCCCCTCCTCGATCCCTCCCGCAGCCCGCCAACGATCTTCAGCGCCTTGAGGCATGCTCTCTGGCAGTCTTCAGTCGGTTGTTGGGACAGACCGCGAGGCCCCTTCACCTCCAACTCGTTCTCGCGTCCATGAACTCTAGCAGAGCTATCCGCAAACTACAGATGACGGCCTGGATTGCTTCAGCGCGTATCTCAATCACACAAAGGCAAACATCATGCAACCATCCTATTAGCAGACCCGTTCACGTGCTGATTCCCCAGCCTAGCTGACTGAAGGCTGCACTTGGCCAGGCCGCATGACACAGGTGACACTTCCCCCCCACACACACTTCGACGCCGCCCTGGCACCTTTCTCTCATCGAGCGGGCTTACTAGAGCCGTGTGGTGCTTCCGACCTTTCCATCTTTCTGCTCCGCGCGTCTTTCCCCAACTCAAAACAGTATATGATGGTCGCCAAAAAGGATGCTATGTCTTTTCCACGCGTCCAGCTTCGACTCCTCTTTTGCCACAGTCACCACACCACTACGTTCGATAAACTCGTTTGCGGGTCCTCCCGACTTCCCCTTGGGGACATCACGAGCTGGAACGTGTTACCCACCAGATAGACTGCAAGTGCAACGACCTATCGTGGAAGCGTCCTAGCAGTCAGTGTCAAAACTATTCCATGTAAGTGATCTTAGAATGTATTACGCGTCTGTCAAATCCCGAACGCACAAAGTATATTGATCAACTGCTTGCTTTAGTCCATGGTGGATCCACCACTTGCGCTACTCTCTGATGAAACACGCATACTCCACCAATCTCTAAGCGTACCAGAAGTATCTCTGTTTGAAGATACCGCTGTATGTTTCGTTGCACCTTTACAATCGTTTTTAGAATCATTATGGTAACCCTCATGAGAGCACTCTCTCGAAGACTAATGGTTCTGTGGAAGCGAACATCCCAGTGATGCTAATACTGGCTGTCTGCCTTGGCCGCTTACACTATCGAATCTAGCTATTATATCTGAGACGGTGCGATGCAAAGTATGTATGGTCACATGGCTGGGCAAACGCGCCCAGCGGAGCGTACAGCAAGAGGGTTGGCTTGCGTCCAGGTGACCAACACCTTTACCCCCCAGAGTCCGGATCGCAGCAGGAGCGCCACCCTGAGCACGCACATGTTGTCGCACGGGTTCAGTAGTCTGCAGTAATGTTTGATAAAGGGATGTCTCAGTGTTTGTAGCTCGTTCTCGGGAGGTTCTCTACTGGTAATCAGAATATGCAGCGAAGGACATGGTACGGACGCACCTCTTATTGTACTATATTTGCACGTGTGAATTTCCATTACTTCGAGTTGTTTATCTTCGTGCAAGACATGAAATGGGATTCGCCTATTGGAGAAATTATTGACACACCGTAACACATCATGCCCAAGTTCCCTGCAGCTGGTCCAGGACGAGTGTCATCCACGCTGCACCGGGACTCAAAAACCTCTATATTAATATAGACGACTGGCTAGACAAAGATACATTCTCGTCTCCAGCGGAATCCTCGCAACGGTTCTCGTGCCCCGTCGCATTCGAGACTATCCGCCATGACAACTAGGAGTAGGGGAATAAGGTGTACTAGGTACGAGGCTTGCTTGTGGACGAGTATTTTGACCGTAAACCCTCTGTGGCTTCCTCGAGATATCCCGAGAAAATATGTAAAAATATACATCTCAGTAACTGAGTATAAAAAGGTACCAAAAAGACTGTCTCCCTGGTATAATTCTGTTTCTCGAAATAAATGCCAAGGGGAGTAGTGAAAGCATAGCTTTGCAATAGTTAGACATTCCGGCAGACGAACATACATGTCTAAGGCAAAAAACTTGACATGTCTCTTTACCAGCCCTGCTTCACGATGGAACTGCGAAGTACCTGTGTGCTGACTCACGGAGCAGAACCCCGCACAATTGAAGGCTACCAATAACAACTTTCAATATTGTAATAGCGTTACTGTTTAAGACTGTCTAGGTGCATGCTCAGTTATTGATACCTGTCTATGAGCCGCAATGGGACGTTAGGCGGTCCTCGGTTTGTGCTACCGTTCCTCCGTACCAGATATAAAGCTTTACGAGAAACTTCGCTTTCCGGATTGAAACACACATCGTTATTCATTCGCATCTTGACACTCTTGTTACCCGCCTCTTATACCTCAGTTTTCCGTAGCAACTCACTAATACCCCTCAATCGGCAGAATTTTCAATGTCCCGCTCAACCCCACACACAAATGTAACGCACTTTACACATTCGTTTTCTTGCATCGAACAAGACGTGTTCTCTACCGATTAGAAATACGCAGACTTGTATCGTTAAAATGGAAAATAGGTCATCAATCAACCAATCATCGGTCGGTTAGGTACGCTAATTCACCTCCACCCCTAGGTTCCATTAACTAATAAACTTGCAGCTCAGTTGGTTAGAGCGTGGTGCTAATAGGTGCATGTTAACGCCAAGGTCGCGGGTTCGACCCCCGTACTGACCAAGTCTTCTTCTTTTCTTGTTCATTTTTGCTTGGTGTGGCAGGCTGTTGGTATAGACTTGGTAGCAAAGCGGGCCGGTAACTGTATGTACGGAGGAGTGTCGGCAAGCTGGATGTCAAAGCGGAAGAAGTGAGCCCATGCGTTAGGCCTCCTTTTTATACTCCCTTTGACCTCGTCTCGCGGTCTACGACTAGAAGATGTCCAGGCTTTCAACATCCGGACATCGCACGCTGGTGCGCCGGACAATACCACACGCTGTAATCGACTGTCAACGCCTGTCAAAATGCCGAGGCCAAATAGACAATTCGAATGCGACGCATAAAGGAGGAAATTACTGCACGTGCTTAGGATTACCCTGAGGTGTGTAAAGTAGTACCCGCTAGTCCCCGGGCCACTGCTAACCTCGGCCCAAAAGCGGGCCCTGAACCCTCGAGTGACGTTCACAAGCCAGGAGCGGAGCCGCACATGATGATGGACCACAACTCCCTCCTGGCGTTCTTGAATTTAAAGAAGCGACATACTAACCTTTCTCTCTCTTTCTCGTCTACCGTGTTCTACGAATACCTGTATTTGCGAGAGTGAGTAGTAGTAGAACTTCGGCTCCCACCATGGCGGACACACGCAGGACAGCACAAGAGAAGCTCGCAGAGTCGACGCAGACGGTGCCCACGAGCTCGGCGGCCCAGCAAAGCGACAATGTTGCGCACGCACTCGCGGGTGCGGGCGGCGGGCTGCTGTCTATGGCTTTGACGTACCCCCTCATCACCCTCTCCACCCGCGCCCAGGTCGAATCCAAGCGCGCGTCGTCCTCCACCCTCGCCGCCGCGCGCCGCATCATCGCTCGCGAGGGCGTCTCCGGCCTCTACGCTGGCCTGGAATCAGCGCTCTTCGGCATCAGCGTCACAAACTTCGTGTACTACTACTGGTACGAATGGACGCGTGCCTTCTTCGAAAAGGCGGCGCTCAAGGCCGGCCGCGCGAGTAAGAAGTTGACGACAGTGGAAAGCATGATTGCGGGCGCGATTGCGGGGAGCGCGACGGTGCTGATCACGAATCCGATTTGGGTCATCAACACGCGGATGACGGCGCGCAAGGCCTCGGAGAACGAAGACGCGCTCCCGGGCGCGACGAAAGCGAAGGCGCCGTCGACGCTGGGGACGTTGCTTGCACTGCTGAGGGAGGAGGGCCCCGCGCGGCTGTTTGCCGGCGTCATGCCCGCTTTGGTGCTCGTCATCAATCCTATCCTGCAGTACACCGTCTTCGAGCAGCTGAAGAACAGCTTGGAGAAGCGCCGTCGCGTCACGCCCACCGATGCCTTTTACCTCGGCGCCCTGGGCAAGTTGCTGGCGACGAGCATCACGTACCCGTACATCACGGTGAAGAGCAGGATGCACGTTGCGGGTAAGGACGGCCCGAAGGAGAACATGTTTACGACGTTGAGTAGGATCATCAGGGAGGAAGGATATAGTGGGTTATACGGTGGTAAGTGCAATACCCTTATACGGGAGACGAGAAGCAGAACTGACAATCCAATCAAACAGGCATTGGGCCAAAGGTCACGCAAAGCGTTATCACAGCTGCGTTCCTTTTCGCGTTCAAGGATGCACTGTATGCGTATACCGTTTCCGCGCGCAAGAAGCTCGCTGTAAGGAAGCTCTAGACCAAGAGGGAGAGCGAAGCGCACAATGGAAGTGGCATGGCACGATTGGGCCGCGGATCGGTTGGAAGCTGATGCAATGAGTGTAGATGGCGTTGATGAGGTCGTTGCGTAGGATGCCATGTATTTGATGATTTGATCACGTTCTGCATGTATAAAAGTGTTCGTTTGGTTGTCTTCGGATCCGAAGATGGTGTGTAAGCTCGGTGGTGATATTGTGCCCGTGATCGAGAACTGAGAACTACTGTGAACAAAGTCCGCATAGGAGGAGCTCGTTTTTAGTGAGGAATATGCCAAGGTTTTTTCAATCTAGCAGTGCTGCATTACAACCACAATATCAATTATTAATTTATAAAAATCCAAGAGCTAAAAGAGGAGATTAAGGGCTATTTTCTTGTATATTTAACTTTTTTTAATAATTATTTTAAAGGGTTTTAATGTTGGGCTGTCAGATCGAAAAACCTTGCCATATGCCTCACTAAAAACGAGCTCCTCGTACAACGCAGAGCACGGTTGGTTTTTGCCCAACCCGCGACGCCACCAAAGAGCGACATGATCAAACCCTGGATATCGTATCGAACGCCCCCACTCTTCATTTGCATAAATTCATAACAGTCATGTCAACCATCCACTTTCATCGTTCACTGATGTCCAAACCCTGCATGCCATAATCCAACTCAGCCCTACACGCCCCATCTTCGCAGACCATGACACCCTCTTTTTCAGCGTCCATGCTCTTCACCAAAGGATTCCTCTGCTTCAACCAGTTGCCAATATCTTTACCCACCCTGCTGACAACACTCAATCCCGCGGGTTTATCCCTATACCGGCGCAGCCACTCGTCGGCTCTTTCGCCCTCGCCCGTGATAACGGCGTGCTTGATGCCGAACTTGGTGGCAACTATGCTGTCCATCATTCCGGGAAACAAGAACGGGTGCTGCATAATCTCCGCCTCGAACGCACTCGTGGTTTCTCGCGCCCTCTTTACGTATCCTTCGTCTTCGAGGAGGGCACCAAGGCGATCCAGATTTCTCGCCGATACACCATTGGTGCCCGGCTCCGCATTGTCCATGCCATCCTTCAGCCGCATGATGAGGTCCTGCTGGCCCTCGGGCGTGGAGAAGAAGCCAAGATGCTCCTCGTCCCAGAACAGGCGGATCTGGCTTTGCTGTAGGGCATCGGCCCAGGCGAGGTAGGAGTCGTCGAAGGTCGCTTCGTAGAGGTCGATCAGGCCGGAGATGAGGTATGCATAGTCATCGGCGAACCCCTGGACATTACCGGGGCCTTCGCGGTAGACGCGCAGGAGCGTGTGGGACTGTGCGTTGTAGAGTTGCGTCTTGAGGAAGGCCGCAGTTTTCTCTGCAGCGGCAAGATACTCTGTTGCCCTTGAAAGGTCTGAGGCAGCGAGCGAAGCTGCGGTGCGGGCGAGGGCGCCGATGGCGAGGCCGTTCCAGGAGACGACAATCTTATCATCCAACGCCGGGCGCGGCCTCTCCTTGAGCCTGTGTACAAGCAGCTTCGTCCGGCCTTCGGCGAGTATCGTCTCGATGTCTTCGGTGGACAGGGCGAACTCCTTCGCCAGTGCCGCAGGCGTGCCCTTGACGGCCAGTACGTTCTGGTTAATCAGCTCGTCGTGGGCGTCGTGTTCGGGGTCGACGTTGCCTTCGTCCTGCACGTTATAATGGCGGGCGAGGATGTCGGCGTCCCGGTCACCTAGCACGTTCTGGAACTCGATGTACGTCCACACATAGAAGGCGCCCTCGCGCTTCTCCCGGTCCGACGCGCGGTAGAGGGAGTCGGCGTCTTCTGCAGAGAAGAAGCCGCCCGTGTCAGCAATCATGGGCGGGCTCGTCAGGTACGCAGCGATATCGTGGGCGGTAGCCAGATAGTCGGCGTCGCGCGTCAGGAGGTAGGCATCGAGGTAGAGGGGCAGCAGCTGCGCCTGGTCGTACAGCCTGCGCGGGGTCAGTGCAATGGTGTGGGAGTCGGTGCGGGCGGCCTACATCTTCTCGAAGTGCGGCAGGCTCCAGTCCCGGGTGACGCTGTAGCGCGCAAAACCGCCGCCGAGGTGGTCGTGGATGCCGCCTCTGCTCATCGCAGCCAGCGTCGCCACGGCCATGTTCTTGGCCGCGCTGCATTCTTTGGCACCCACGACATCGGCGACGACCTGCGGGTACTGCGATAGCCGTAGCAGGAAGGCTAGGTTGCTCGGCGTGGGGAACTTGGGTGCCGCGCCGAAGCCGCCGTGCGTCGTGTCGTAGCGCGCCGCGAAGTGCTCGAAGGCCTCCTCCAGCAGCTCGACGTCGAGGCCGTCCTGGTCGGCGCCCTCCTTGCGGCTGATGCTGCCGTCCTGCGCAAATTCGCGGAGCTGCGCCGTGACGTCTTGCGCAGAGTCCACGCACCGCTGTCGCTGCGTCCTCCACACGTCGCGCATCTTGCCCAGGATGTCGACGAAGCCGACGTGGCCGCCCGCCGTCGTCGAGCCCGGCCCCGGCCAGTAAGTGCCTCCGAAGATGGGCTGCAGGTCGGGCGTCAGGAAGACGTTGAGCGGCCAGCCGCCCGCGCCCGTCGACGCCTGCATGTAGTTCATGTAGATGCGGTCGATGTCGGGGCGCTCCTCGCGGTCGACCTTGATGGGCACAAAGGCCGCGTTGAGGATCGCCGCCACCTCTGCATTCTCAAAAGACTCGCGCTCCATGACATGGCACCAGTGGCACGCCGCATAGCCGATACTGATGAAGATGAGCCTGTCTGATTGCTTGGCCAGCTTCAGTGCCTCCGGACTCCAAGTCTGCGATGCAAAAATTAGGACTTTATCACGTCTCGAGTTCGAGAAGGAACCTTGGAACCTACCTGCCACGCCACCGGATTGTTCATGTGGCCGCGAACCTGCCGCCGTCAGCGTCGCGCAGAGCGCTGGGGCGGCTTGCGCTGGCACTTACATACGGACTTCTGCTCTGGTGCAGGCGGTTAACCAGTTTGAAGCCGTCGTCGCCGTTATCCATGGCGTGCGTGTGAGCCATTGCAGCAACATACAGTCGGTCGAATGCAACTACGTCAGCATCAGGCTACCTAGCCAGCCAGCACGTGACCTTTCAGGCTCGGCTCGCACCGAAATACCTGCGGCAAAAGCGCAATCCGATCAGGCGAAACGTACGGAGGTATTGAGGGCCGGCCGCCTGCGCCACCATATCAGGTCCACAGTGGACTACCGAACACCTGGAGAGCGTCCGTGCCTGTGCAGTGTATGTATATGTGACTCGCTCATTCAGGTGAACTTCTCTCTGATACAGTCATCATTATCGTCTCGGGACGGAGAATTGGCCATGTAATCGAATTCTAGAAATCACTGCCCCCAACACGAACGGCCTAGCGCCGGACAAACTACCAATCGATGCCCGCACCTTTTTACGGGGTTTCACAACCAGGCTAGCCGTCGAGGAGCAGGCTTCCTCGAGGCCCACCCGTCACCCATCTCCCAGGAGGTGCGGGTGCATAACGTGGCTAAAGGGACAGACCCTTGCGGTGGTCATACACTAGTGTATTTGCAAGGAAAGGGGGATCGGCGCTAGAAAACCCGAACGTTGCTGGGAGACTGTACTCCATTCCCCAGGCTGCTTATTGCAAAACCTACCCCGAAATCTGTTCTTGTCTTGCTTTTGTGTCACTCTTTGGTCATTCCTTGCACAACCTGACCGCTACATGTCGCTCCGGTAGCCATACACGATTCACACTCATTCGCTCTGGTAGCCCTATACGATTCACTCATTGGTTATGGTTTTATAGCTAGGGCAACATGTCCCACCGACTTTCTGGTTTGCCCATCAACCTTTTGGTGGCGGTCTTCATTCTCTTCTCCATCCTAATCTTCACATTCGTCCTCGTGTTCGTTACAATCGTGGTCCCGGGCTATAGACTTACCACTAGCTTCAAGGTGCGTCCGCTTGTTCGAAGCTTCAGTGGTCAGGCATTGATTACCTTAGGTCGCATACAACATCGTCATCACTGTCCTCGCCACTGTCTTGAGCCGCTATGCCAGCGGTGAGATTCAAAAACAATGGCTGCGCCAGATCAACCACGAGATATCTGATGTCAAATATCAGCTGCATCATAACCCCGCCATCACGGAGAAATGGCGCGCTGTCAGTAATTCCCCGGTTGCCTCCTACCACCCTGGCCCCATCCGTGAGACAGTTGCTGACGCTGCATGACCCTCAGGTACTTGGTATTAACACAATCCCAGAACGAATAAGGAGCTTCCGAAGTACGTTCGTGCCGCAGCTCTCGTTCCTTTTCACGGGTCTCATTACAGCGGCCGTTGTAGCTGCTGTGACATTGACCGACACGACATGCCACTCAGAGATTAACCCTCCTCGGATCCATAGTGGAGCGGACAACAAATGCACCAGGGTGGTACCGAACAATCGTACAGAACGCTCCTCACCTCTATGGGAGTACCGAACATTCTGGAACAACGACGACGGATCGGCGTATTACGCGACGACTAACCTCGGATGTCCTTCATGGTCGGGCGCGCAATACATTGGGTCGATCAACACCGTCAACCCGAATCATGTTGCCTATTCCCGTAGTGGAGTTGGTATCCAACGTACGGCCATCGGAACGCCCGAAATCTTTTACACGGATTTTCCGAACCTGATCGAGCCGTCGGACGGGCCATTTGGCCGTTACATTGACCAGTCCAACCTGCGCACGGTTTCTCAGTGTCTTCCCATAATGGCTTTCAACCCAGTCAAGTGTCAACCTGGAGGGACGGTGGCATACAAATCCAACGTCCCTGACAAGGTTCCAGATGACCAGGCCAACTTCCACCAGATATCGGTGGAAGCGGATGGCTGTAATTATACCCAAGCTAGCGCTGAAGACCCCAACGGGGCTTTTGGGGTCATGGTCTCTCGCTTCTGTCCCACCAACAACAATGTTGGCAAAGGTACTGTGGCGATGGGTGCTACAGGAATCATCAGTCTTACGTTGGCCGCGTCCATGGGAGATAAAGACTTCATTGCCAAACACGCGGCTAGCTACGAAGCCATGAAAGCGGGTGTCGCCAGAAACCTCACCTATGCTGTGAGCTGTAAAGTGGATGTACGCCCCACAATCCAATGGCGTACCCTAACACTCGAGCTCCGACAAGGCAACCTCACCACCACTCCTTCGTATTCCAAACTCATCTCCGGCGTCGACGGCTGCGATTCCGCTGTAACCACCCAAGCTAATTGGACCTTGGGCGACGGCTATGCAGGCGGTGCTGCCGCCGCACTCATACCTCCCCTTTCAGAAGGCCGTTACTGGAACGGCATGACGAATACCATCTTCAACCAAGCGCTCAATGTGACGGACACGTCGGATCGCTACTCCACCGTCGATTCCTGGCAGCAGCTCATCCGTAAGAAAGAAGTCGCAGGCTACGGTTTCAACGATTCCAACAATGCGCTTGAGGACGTCCTCGGCCTCACGGCCGGCATTACCATGGGCCAGATGAGCACGCTAGACAGTATGCGCAAGTCTAGCCCCTTGGCGGACAGCGTCGATTTTCGCCCCGCGGCGATGGGCAAAGCTACGTTCGCCTGCACACGTGTTGGTTCGGGTAATAGGTCCGCGCTGCTGTTTACTCTGCCGCCGCTGCTGTCCATGCTGATGGCGCTGTATCTCCTCTTCACGGTGCCGCGCAAGCCGACGAGCTTCAAGACGAGCAGATTGGACGATATCATCGCGATAGGCTTGGCGGGTGACCGCGAGCTCAGCATGGCATATAAGGCGGATCACCTCGACGGTAGTCAGGAGGGGCTGCAGACGAGCATTCCTAGGGCGCCAAGCCTGGGGAACCCATTTGAAGAGGATATAGGTGATGACAAGGCGATGGGGTTACAAGAGTTGAGGGCAGTGCATCGGAAAACCTGGAATTAGGGGAATTGGGCTGGAGACCGTACAAGACGCCTGGTAGCGATTTATCACTCATGAATTCGAGAGAACTTGCTCTGGTAATGTCTGTAGGGTGCTTTGGCAAGACCGTATATGAGTGGAAACGAATGGTCGACGTCGGCGTTTCTTTGTTCATTATACCCCGGTGTCGTTTTTGAGCGTCTATTTTTTGCTGCTTACCTAGTTCTGTTGGGCACGTCCGTAGGGGATGAACGTGACGATGCGATGCGATGTTTTAGCTACAGAGAGAATGTCTGCCATAATGTTAGAGCTTCTCTTTTCTTCTCTTCAATAAACTCGCTTTTGCGACCCGGGGTCATATATACAGTTAAATTAATATCATATTTCTAAGTTTTAACGGTTTTCTTTCATTGTGTATATGCACAACTGAGTTCCCTCACTACGACAACACTCCTAGGAGGAAATCCACGCGTGGTTCTTGCTACTGAATTTCCAAGTTTCGTTCTGAGCGCGCGCCGACTTGCAATAAGAAAGTAGTGTCTTGGTGAATCTTTAGGTCAGTTACAGTTTCTCCAAGCTGCGGCACGATGCCGTACCAAAACGCAATAGAGAAGCGTTTTTGTTCTTAGTATGCTCATATTGCACCCGAGTGGCCATGCCCATACGGGAAGGAACAGAGTCGGTTGAGACAGGTATGTTTCATTCTGTCCTAGTCCTGTGTGTTATCCGAGGACAAGCAGTACAGCAGCTGACAATGACATATTTCGAATCCGGGCGTTGATCCCACGCGCCGCACGAACGAGCGCTGGTCCACGCAGCTGACTCTATCTACACCGTCCTCGGAGGTGGGAAATGGATATGACCACGACGTACAGACCAGAAGTACTGTTAGAATCCGAGTCTACATACCCTGTGACGGTTATGAGGAGACGCGGATCACGCGTGTCACGTGGCGTTGGTCTGATGCTGCTTCCTCAGCTTATCAAGCACCTCTTACCTCAACAGTATCATAGATACGTCATGAAAATAGACCCTACTGCCAGCCCCTAGAGAGCGCCGCAGGACACTATACAGAACAACACGCAGATAGCAATTCAACGAGATTAATAGCTGTACAGTCTACTGATCACAATTATCCTGGCATACCCCCTAGCCCGTCCTCGCAAGTCGGTTCTGCCCCAGAGGCTTTGCACAGGACTTCTACACCTGAATAACAGTAATAATGTTTCCTCACTGTTGCACTCTACTGGCGTTTCCAGATCGCAAATCAAGCCTCAGTTCATCTACGTCGTCGAAGGCCTCTTTAGCTTCCACGGAGACTGGAGATCCGCAATCAACTAGCGGCTCACAGTAATTCATAGGCATGAGCGACATTTTGTACAGTTTCGCAACACAGCGAGTTAATTACCTGTAAGACAGTTCTGGTTACAAAAAGTGTGCGCAACAGTTACACAGTTTTTAGGTTTGAGTAAACGTCATCAGCCGAACTGATCAAGACCATGAAGAGGATTCCAGACGCTGTAGATATATTTAAATATAGGTGTTGTGTAGAGGGCGATAAAAAAGATGCCGGATACGAGGGATATTTGCAGGCAGGCAGTTTCCATGGATATGGCAGGGCAAGAAGCATGAAGTGGCGATTTTGCCATTGCTGTTTAACAACGTCTCGAGACCTTGAAAAGGCTAAAGGGAATTAGTCGCCGTGGGACGGAAAGCAGCATTACATCGTTGACTTGTGAGGTGGGCATTTTAGTTTCGCTTTATTTTTGTTCATCCTTCTCCTTTCGGCCCCTCAGGATAACAGATACAATATTCTCAGGTCTTCATTCCGCTTATGATCTACATGGAACCGTTTTGTGGATGATATTACATACGACGTTAAATGGCTGGAGAGTTTTCACCACCTTCTGACTTTTCCCCCAAGGATGCAGCTGAACAATATGAGAGCCAAGCCGCACATTGCACAAGGGTATTCAAAATTTCACATTGTTCTGTATATTTTGAAAGCTTGTCATGGAAACTTCTTCTAGATTATTGATCCTTGAAGCAAGTCCCTCATAGTGCCTCCACGTCGGCTGACAGTCTATGTAAGGTAAAGCTCCCCTGCATTCGGAAGTTCACACCTCCATCATTGACATGCCAGTGGTCTTGTAAATCCACGTTTCGTGCAAGATGTCAGCTGGTTTTTCTGCTTTGCTTCTGTCCCGTCGGCTTCATTCACAGCTCCTCCAGGTCCTCGTCGCCCAAGTCAAGAGGAGGAAAGTCGCCGATCTCGCAACGCTCAGGCCGAAGAAAGACTCCGTAGTTCCTGCCACATTCAAAATATTTTGTCCCGTTCACCGTACCGTCGTTCTTCCCAGTGGGCTCGTCGAGGGTAATACCGACCCATGAGCCGATGCCTGGAATCTCAGGGACAGGACCGACGTAGGACACTGTTCCTCGTCTAGAGTCGGTCTCGGGGAGAATGCGCACGCGGGCGCCAAGAGTGATGCCTGTTAACCTCAAGTTAGTGAATCCTTAGGTGTTTCAACGTGCAATGTCCACGTCATGAGCAAATCTTCGCCCAAACTCGTACGTGATTGCTGCAGTGTAGTAGCCATGTCTTGGACGTTGAATACTTAAACGCTGACGGCAGCATCGGGCAAATGGCGATTGTTTGCGAAAGCATTTTCTCATCGAGTTTCTTTCGCGATCTGAGCAAGAGGACTGTTCACGCAACCTTTCTCCATACGAGCACCAGACAGAAATGCGTCCTAGAGATGCTGCTGTGTATTGATGGTCTGAGTTGTAAATATGGCTGGAAGAACGTCGAAGGCAGTCCCCTATACTAGACTGAAGCATAATAACGGCGGAGACAGCGTAGCTCTACTGCTGCTGCTGCTGACGTGTCGACCATGGTCGCCAGACTGAACTGACGCTTAGATAGGTATGTTTAGTAGTGGGCAACTTGCAATACATTGTTGGTAAGAAGTAGGTCGATCTTGGATCGATGAATGAAACAAGAACGAGTGTACCGGGCTATCGGATGTAGTACCAAAAGCCGAGTTGAACAGCTGCAGATCCGC
The DNA here is from genome assembly GCA_010015655.1 of Bimuria novae-zelandiae CBS 107.79. NCBI lineage: Eukaryota > Fungi > Ascomycota > Dothideomycetes > Pleosporales > Didymosphaeriaceae > Bimuria > Bimuria novae-zelandiae. Next base: position 347,644 of record ML976703.1, on the reverse strand, counting down.
CTGTCTGGCATTCAGGCAACGTGATCTTTTTTGGCGTTTGGCGTCTTCCACTAGCATGGTCGGTGATGAATTATTGTCGCGGATTGAATGTGGATTTGCTCAGGCTGGGTCTACACTGCCACATCCGTACGAGTTCGCGAAGGCATGACCAAACAACAGTGCACTTACCTCTCTCCTCAATCTCACGCTCCGAGGCTTGGACCTTTTGCTGCTCGATGGAGGGGGCATTTGGGTCAAAGCGGCCAAGCTTCTGATTCTTCTTCCATGCTAAGACGCTGTCTGTCCGAGTCTCATACTCCGTAGTGGGCATGGTGTACTTCTCCACTGAAGCCAAATCCGAGAAGTCTGTGCGTGCTCCTGGCGGACGTGTGTCACCGACCTAGGGTTCCGATGTCAGAAAGCGAGACATAGGCTTAAGCCTCTTTGTTCACGTTTATCGTTCTCCTTGAAAGTTGGCATTCGTTGATCTGGTTGGGGGTCGAATCACCGGATGGTGGATAAGGATGGCTGCGAGTTGGAAAGGGCAGACCAGGAGATTACAGGACGATGACGATGGAAAGTGCATGGTTAGGCGTTGTACTTACAGTGATTTCGGCGTAGGGCTGTAGCGGGAAGGCCGCGAGCTGGGTGGTCTCTTCGTCGGCGGCCGAGATTTGCACAGCATCTTGCGAGGCGACACGCAGCGTGAGCTGCTGGCAGGAGGCGGGAATTCCAGTGATAGGTTCGAGGCGCGTCTTGAACTGGGCTATGGTCCACGAGGGCGAGATGCGGCGTTCGGACGAGGCGTTGGGTGAGGAAATTTGCAGGGGAACGTCTGGGCGCGACATTGTGGTGGCAAGGCTGGAGGAGAGGGATGGTGAAGGAGTTTCTGGTTGGAGTGCTCGTAGTGAGAATGCAGTGTTGAAAGAAGCCTCACTCAGAGCAGATGCGGTAGGTCTGGGCAGTGCAGGAGGAAGCTTGCGGTGGGGGCTGTCAGCAGCAAAAGCACAGGAGCACTAGTGGGGCGGGGCGGGGTAGCATTTCAAGAAGGAAGGAATCTCCCACGTATTTTTAGAGCAGGGTAGCGACGGCGGGGCGGGATAGAGATTCTAAGAAGGCAGGAACCTCCTACGTATTTTAGGCAGCGACGACAGAGCGGGGTAGCAATTCAAAGAAGGAAGGCACCCACGTAGAGTAGCAGCAACGGCGGGGCGGGGCAGTGGAACTTGGATGGAAGCTGTCAAAAAGGTATAATGGGTAGATTGATTTGCACGTGTAATACATTGGTACCAGCAGGAAGCCTACAATACCTGAAGCTCTCGTCTGAAGCAATAACGGGCAGGTGCAACCGGCGGGGCGGGGCGGGGCGGAGCGGAGCGTTCTTACCCGCTGGCTCACCCACGCAAAGTCGCAACGGCAGGCGCGACGGAGGGTGTCTCAGCAGATGTAGCAACGTCGGCAGCGACATCGGCAGCGGAGCGCCAAGGCCGTAAAAGACGCTCCCCACATCCCACGCCAGTACAGTGAGTAAACAACAGTTCGATGGCATCCCAAAGGCGCGACTGCATGCATGCATGTACGAACACTACTCGGGCCTCACCGCCTCGAGCTGTTCCATGCATCGCCTGCCAAAAATATACGCCATGTCTACCCCAGACGATGGTGCAAGCCACAGATGCACGAGACGCACTACCGGGACGCCGCAGCCTCAGACCAGGGCGCTGGAAGAAATGTTTACATACGTACCTCTTCTACTCATTTTCCTCACGAACACTGTCCCCGTGCGCCCACCAACGCGCTTCGGTCGTTCTAGTTGTCCACAGTGCAGTGCCCTCCCCCCTTCGGCCAACACCAGGGCCCCGTTCCGGCAGATTCGCGTCGCAAAGTGGGCGTTGCATGAGGCTAGACGTCACAATTCACCGCTCTTCGCGACAGTTCGCGAGGACACATCACCGCCCGCACCGCCATAATGAAGTCAGTTCCCGCAGGGCAGCTTGTGCAGATCTTGTTCGCCGCGCTACGCCAGGTCATCACGCTTCTGCATGCCAGCAGGCTCGCACCCCTGGAGCCGTTCACCGCCCCTGATTCGCCGCATCGCCCGTGGCTTTGGACAGCAGCAGAACGTTGCTGCAGCCCTGTCCTGCACCCCGTTGCGGCCTGACACGATCCAGCAACAACGCAAAAGCAGTCATGCCAGAGTGTGGGACACGTCATCGCCGGCTCAACGCTGCTAATTTGCTTCTTCCCTCTGCTCGACCCTGATCAGCTGTCCTTGTCCGTGGGTTATCCCGGCCTCGAGCAGTGGCGCCGCCAGCACAGAGCTAAGACCTCAGTAGTCAGTGTGTCAAGTTAGATACGCCAGAGGGTGCATGCTAACCGCAGCCCCGGATCCCTACCGCCGACGCGCACAAGAAATGCATGCCATTGCCGTCGCACGCAGTCATTCTTCTATCCGTGCCCTCAAGTACCTCACTCAACGCAGCTTCCCTTCTGACCATCCTCGTGCGCGCACCTAGTGGCCAAGACCCATTGGTTGGCCCCGTTTCACGCCCCTGCCCTCAAGCAGTGCTATTTTCTTGATAGCTCCAACGACGACCACTCACAGCCGCCATCGCCTGTTTTCGCTCAGGACTGGTCTACTTTGACCTACACCGGAACAGCCGACCGCCTCCCTCCTGTCCTGCGCCTCAATTCCTGCATTGCTTTCTCCTGCTCACCAACTCTCTTCTGCTCTTGTCGACACCAGTCACGTTCAATCGTGCTGTGCAGCTGTGCACTGCTAGACTATCATCTGTGTCTGCCTGAGTAGTGTGGACCCACCGCCGGTACCTAGCATCGCGCTGCTCCCCCGCCGACTCTCTACCCCGTCACTCTTCAAAACATTCACCACAGGACCCGACTCGATTGATCCGGCCGCGACCAGGGCACAATCATCCTACCGTTTCTATCTAACAACTTTGTGTGTCTCACATCCCGCATCTCGAGTCCACAGCCGGGCGCAAGTAGAAAGAAACGTGAGCCTGTTCAACATCCTATGGGCTGGCTCAGGTCCGGTCCACATAGCCCATCGTGGATATCAATCTACTCATTGAGCCGCGGGGCTCTGAATCCCCCGCGAGCAAGAAGAGTTCCATTTCGGTAGCATCTGCTTCTACCGGTGGCGCAAGACCACACCCTTCCATCCCAGCTTCAGCCGCATACAATCAACCCCCAGCGTACGCAAACGCCTCGCCCGCTCACATAGCAGCAGCGCCAGCTTATGTGACATCCTCTCCGGGATATGGGCCAATACCGGCTTATGCACCGCAGGGCGGACCTGTTCTTCCCGCCATCTCGGAATTGCAGCGCCACCAGGAACCTGGGCCACCGCCACCACCTCAGTTTCGCCCTCTCTATCCCGGAGCCACTGTCACCTCCATGATGCCTCAAGGTTCAACTGGCATGAATGGATCCCCGCCATCACAGATGCTCAAGAGAGCAACCTCGCAGACACCACTTCCAGACGAGAGTCCCGCAAAGAAGCAATCCAAGTGGACGCCTGAAGAGGACAATCTAACCATCGAATTGCGAGGACAGGGTATGAAATGGGATGACATCGCAAAACGCCTACCCGGACGCAGCTCCATCTCGTGCCGGTTGCGCTACCAGAACTACTTGGAGAAGCGCGCAGTTTGGGACGAAGAGAAGAAGAACAAGCTGGCGCGACTTTACGCTCGGTATGTACCTTGTGTCTTTCTGCACTCGCCAGCATTTGAACGCGATCTTCCATTATTTGGTTCCATCCTCGTTGAGCATTGGTGCAAGCAAACCCACGCCATGACTTTCCACCACCCCAATGTATGCCTTCGTTGCTTCTGGCCATTCATCTTCTCTGCACTTGCTGATCTTGTCACAGATTCAAGGACCAAATGTGGCAGAAAGTAGCCACGGAAATGGGCATTCCGTGGCGTTCCGCTGAGTCGATGCATTGGCAGTTAGGCGAACAGGAAATGAGTGCACGCGCCAACGCGCCCGTCTTCCAGCTCCATCCTTCTGCCACAGGTACAGGTCTCAACTCACCACCTACCGGTTCCGTCGTACCCGCTCCCGTATCGGGACAGCCACCGCCTCCGTCTCTTGCGCAGAGTCAAGGACCGCCCTCACACGGCTTCACGCCCGCAAATGCACCTCACTTGATGCCCTACGCCCAACCACCGCCTCCACAGCAGCAGCAACAACAACAACAACAACAACAATATCATCAACCACCCCCGCTTCCACCCCCGACACACTCTTCCCACCAGCGCTCCGGCAGCATTTCAAGTCAAGGACGCATGAGCAACAGCTCCTTTAGCCGAAGACGTGCCAGGAACAGTGTACCTCCTCAGCTCGGGCCCACTCTACCCCAAATACACCCTCAATCGGAAGCGGACCTTATTAGTGGGGCAAGGACCGCACCAGCTCCAGAAACTAGTACAAGGAGGGAAGGCGAAGAATCGTTGGGGGAAGCATTCGGCAAGAGGAAACGAGAAGACGACGGTGTACAGAGCCTCCGGGCAGAAGGAGACTCTCGGAGTCCAGGCGGGAGGAGCCCTGATCGAGTGTCGCAACGGAGCGGCACAGGCAGCGTGAAGAGCTTGAAGAGAAGCGCCGGTGATGCGGACGACAGAGAGCAGCCTAGACCCGAGCCACCGGCAACCACGGCTTGAAGGCCTCTCGTGGGCGAAGCGCCGTTAAGATGACGAATTGTTGGGGCTTTTTCGGCAGGAACCGCAAAAAGAGGGTCGACTTTGGGTTGCATTGAGGTGTATGGTGCGGAGCAAAAGCAAGAGGGCATGCACCTATGTGGCGTCGGCATCTGGTAAGGTTGGGAAGAATAACGGTTGCATAACGGTCTCGAACTCAGGGCATGGTGGCTTCAGCGTCATTTTCCTCGCAGCATATCGAGCGGCTATGATTGTGGCATTTAGCGTGGGTGGCGTGTTTCCAGCATTTCCTATTCCTCGATGTCTCTTTTCTTCAACTGTTTTTAACATCATAGCGTGCGTTTTTGGGCTGTCTTGTTCACTCATTGTTTTGGATAGATACACCACATGGGCAGTAGCGTTCACGGTTGTGCATTTACAGCGGCATTTTGTCTCTCCTTTTCACCTTTACACATGGGTATCTACTTTCGAGCGTTTTCTTCCAGCATCACCATCTGTATTATTCTGCATTCTGCACCGGCGGGCTAGTACACTACGCAACCAAAACTTCTTTACATCATCGAGCATGGCTTAGTTTGAACTGTACATACTCGGTCGCATCGCTGCGAGGGAATATGAAGACAGGGGTTGATGATCGCACACGTATGGGGCGAGCGTTCTCTTCCACCACGCACGTCTCCGCTCCGCCACCTGGTGGCAGCGGACGATCAGCCGGTTCTCGTGCTCCCATTGTCTTGCGTGGGAAATCAGGGTAGGCCCGTATGCGGTGAGGCGCCTGCATCCGCGGATGACGTATCCGCCAGGGCTTTCAGAGATGCGGTCAGTTACGTGGCAGCGCGCGGTGTGTTGTCACCGCTCTACGCACATACGCCTCTCGAACTTGCTCGACTGAGTCAACTCTGGTTCTGTTGAGAGAAGCTAATGGCGCATTCAGCCACCCTGAGGTAAGGTGAGTGTGCGTTGTGGTGAGTGGTGTGGCTCTAACTTGCCTCACTTTTTCGGCAAGAGTCCTGTGCCGTGACTCGAGGTGCGCAGGAATGACGGGTAGGGTTGTGAGTCAATCTGTCCGGTGTGGAGGCTTGGGCAAAAAGCGAAACGTTTGCTATGCATGAACAGACTGAGAGCCGTGTGGCAGGTCTAGCGAGGCGCGAACCCCAGCTTCGGCCATGGGTGTGGCAGGTGGGTGGGACCTCTTCCTGACGCACTACACATGACCATTTCCTCACACGAACGTGCGTTCGACGGTGAGGGATGGTTTCGGAAGAGCGGTATGGGGAGATGGTACCATGGGAAGCGAGGCTGGGTGTTCTCGAAGCTTGTATGAACGTTGGCGATCACGGTTCCTGCTGGGAGATTAAACACGGCTCGGCATGGCTTTTCGCGCATGGGTCCCTGACATTATAGTGACATGGCCGTTCATGGCGTTCAGCGATCATTTCGAGCAAGCCAAGAAAAAAGCAAGGCAAAGAAAAGAAAAAAGCAGCCCAAGGAAATCCTCAGAGGCTGTCCAAAACCCAACGAACGTCCTAAACCTGCCATGTCGGTGCTTGTTCTAAATTCCCGACATGTACAAAGAATACATGCTCTGCATCTTATTATAGAAACCAGTATAGAAGGTCGGAATCCTGAAACAAGCTGGCTCATGGAAGCACCATCGAAGATCCACGGAACGATGATTCACTTTCATGCTCGTTTCCTTGACCAGAAGGCCCTGAAGGGGCACGACACGGGCCGGAGGCATCGCGCCGTGATGCAACGGGTGGATCCACCACTGTATTTATAGCAAGCTTGACGCATGCGACGACGGTTCCTTCCTGCGAACATGTTCAAACAACATTTCATGCAAATGCGGGCTTGACATTCCAGGGGATGTGATGTTTTGCAGAAGAAGCATGCCTAGCGTGTTTGGCGAGTGCTTCAGCGCGGCGGTTCCATCCTCGCTGGGGATATTGCATAGAACCTCATTCAAAGTGGCGAACAGAGCCCACCATATGTTCCGTCATGGGACGCCATGGTATCGCAAAGACACAATGCGGGACACGGGTGCAGGATCCGTGTACACCGCCGTTCGGCGTCTTTGCGTATGCCCAGGATGCCTCCTCCCCACCCGTGACTCTCGACGCATACATGTACTCGACCAAAAGCATATCTTTTGTCATGCGATGCCCAAGTTTAATACGAAAAAGGGGAACGATCCGGTTCGTCTGCAGACATCCGACTCTTCGGATCCCGCTAGCGACGTCGTTCACGCCGCCCTCGTCAATGAAACTCACCGTCAGATCTGTGGAGCACAGCTTGTCAGGGGAGTGTTCACCGTTACGGTGAAACGGATCATGTGTAGTTCCGTAACGCGCGACTGTGGTTGACAGAGTTAGCGCGAAAAGGTTTCAGAGGCGAAAGTTTAATTCCTGTTGACATTGGCAACGCCGTCGACTCAGGTACATTTCACTAAGCATGGCATTTCTTGATATTTCTTTTCCTTCGACACCCATGTAGCTGAGCCCCCCCGGTGTGGGCGTGCCCTCTCGCGGATCTGCTAGTTCACACTATCGTAACGCGGAACCGGATCCGCATTATAATTTCGTACTGTGTTCATCATTCTCCGGAAATTATCCATAATCATCTTAGCTGGCAGGGATAGCGTTGGAAGGGATCCTCAGGGTGACTTCTTTAGCGTCTCTTTGACTCGTGGGGTGGAGTTCGGCGCTTGCGATGGGTTCGCAGGCACGCGATGTGGAGGCAAGCCTGGCAAGGACACGTAGGGGCGATCGTGATCGTAGGAAACTGTGCTGCTTGAATCATGCGGCTAGTGCGCTTGCAGAGGGCAGTTATGCGAGCGGTAAAATTAGAGAGGCAACAGCGAGACGGACGGCAGGGAAAGAGAAGAGCGAGGGAGAACGTATGGTACGTGCGCAAGCGCGATCTAATCTACCTTCTGGCATTGATTGATCCTTTGACTTCATAACCGATTCACTAAAGATAGAGTCAGTAATATGACGGAACGTGATAAATAATGCCAGAACGAGACAGTTGCACGGGAATTAAGAATCAAACGAACACAGTCGTCGGTGTTCTCGGATTCTTTTCGGAGTTACATACGTGGAAACGCCTCAGAACTTGCACAACGCAACCTTCAATGATTCCAGTGTATATACCCCAAGAAATTGCGAATACATTCGAATCGCATCCACACCTCAATACCCCATGTTTTCAATTACCCACCTCACGTGTTCAGCCGTCCACGGTGAAGTTCATTAGAAAGACCCTCATACTCATTGCGTATACACACAACTGAGTTCCCTCACTGCGTCAACACTCCTGGAAGGAAATCCAGGCGTAGTTCTCATTATTTCATGCACAAGCACACCTCGCTACGGAATGGACACCTTCACGTGGTAACTCTACAACGTATACCTCCTTTCCAACTTCAGTGTGGCCCTGTAGCTATTGAACCCCATATGAGGGAGATCTGGATGACAATGTCGCACAAAGATCGCTCCGTCTAGCGCGTCATAGTAGTTAAAACCATCCACACTCCAAGAATTGTACTCTTTTTGCGATGACCTGTTTAGTATCCACATTAACCGGCGATAGCTGCTTACACCGCTCCATATGCGCCCTGCATTAATCACCCTCATGTCTACTATGTACGCTAGAATTCAAGATTGTACACTACAGCTATGCTTCCAATGTAGTACGCAAAGCATGGTTTGCGCACATCTTCAACAAAAGCGTCACAGCGACTACCCGGGATCGGATGCAGTACAGTGTCAGCTCAGCGGGCCGAGACGACCTGCCTAATCGTAACGCCGGTAATACAGCATCAGGGGAAACGGGCACGTCAAGTCAAGCGTCCGTCTCACCGAGAAACCAGTCGCACAAAGGCACAGACAGCGGGTTTCACAACAGGACTATCATGCGGTGTGGTTGGACGCCAACGCCGCTGCGCGGGGGAGTACCTGTTAGCGGGCCACAACGCCTATCATGCCTATCGGCACCACCCAGGCGGTCAATTGCACAGCATTCGCCCTCATCCAATGTGTCTGAGACGTGGATGCATTGCCACTCCCACGCGAAGCTACAACCGACAACAACAGATGTCTTTCGACCGCTCTTTGAATCTTGTCCGCTTCCGGGACTCAAGCAAGGAGAGAAGCGGGTCGTCATAGCTGTGTAGCCATGTCGTTGTCAATTGTCGTTCAGTCCCTACCCCATCTGGTGATATTAATCCTTGACCTCGCCGATCCACCATTTAACCCTGCATGCCGCCTAAAGCAAGGCGCAGTCTGCACAGACGTGCGACCGGGAACGGAAGGGATCAAAGGGAGGAGCGTGTGGTCTGATGGAGTACGGTGATGTGGCGGTGAAGAGTGCTGAAAGTCGGTGAAGGGCGCCAAGTGTGGAACAGCAGCTCAGTCAATACATCACGATTTTGAACGAGGCACCAGAGATCGCTGTGCAGATGCAATGAATATGCTTCCAGGGGAGATACTTCATAACAAACAATTCATTGCGCCTCGCTTGATCCGGTTCGTTCCATAAACACTAACAGGCAGAGTAGACGAACACCCATCATCATAAGACCTTCATGCAGCCAGGATGATTTCCTGCAACCTTACTCACAACAGACTGTGCCCCACATAGCTCATGTTCACCGGATGAAGGCGTTCACTCATCTGCCAACCGAAGACGAAAACGTCAAGCAGCAGAATCGCTACCGTGGGACATGCAGGGTCAAAACTCCCGAAAAACATATCCCACACCTCAGAGTCTTGATAGTTTGACCGAAGAAATACCGACCATCACGACAGGGAAATAATCTACACCGCTCTCATGACCGGAAATCGTGCCTATTGGGTCAAGACGGTCGGTACAGATGAGAAGCCTCAGCCTTCGACGTACACTCGCATTTCGCAGCCTTGTGCATAGAAGAGGCGACTCGTTTTGCTGCCGACGTTCCTGATGCTGTACATGTTGCCTGAGAGACGGGTCAGTAAGCGGATGTGACACAAAAGCGCAGCTATTGCGAGATCACGAAAGGGTAACAGAGGCGAAGAGGCGGTACGATATCACAAAAGCAGACATGGCATGAGGACCTGTGCGTCCAGCAATGACAGCTTAAGCAGGACAGCAGGTTACACAGCATGTGAGACATACAAGTGCTGCACTGTTCACCCACCAGCCACAAGAGGTCCGCTTAGCAAGGCGAACATGCCACGTAGCATGATGAGAGGATTATGTGCAAACTGCTGTGGATGTCATGCCCGAGGCATAAGCACACAATCCCCATCGTCGTACAGAAAGGGGTTCATGATAAGAGATGCAGTTGTGTGGGAACACATGTAATGCTCGAAGGGTGCAGGGTGTGGTAGGCTCGTAAACGAGAAAGAACGCGATTCGACTTACCACGAGGAACTTGGAACACGCCACCGCGGCGCACAATAAGTTCGTTCTCATGGACCTTGATTTCCACAGCACCGCTCTGTACATGGAATACCATGTGCATATTCGATGAGTTCTTTGCGCGCTTCATCTGATTCTCGGCGAGTTCGAGAAAGCCCCAGCTCAAGAAGGTCTTGCCTTTGTCGTCATCATTTACGTGTCCAGAGGCCAATTTTATGAACTTGAATGACCCGTCGGGTATGTCCGTTGGTTTGATGCCTCTATCTGACCAGGCGATTGCTGTGAAGATTAGTATATTCGTCCTAGAATGACAATGTAAAACTTACTGGTGTGAATAAGCTTATCTGTCGAGACCTTATTCGCTGCATCGAAGCCCTTGTATGAACCTACGAATTCACCACCACCTTCCTCTTCCCAGGGCTGTACACCTACATCGTCGTCATCTTCTTCTTCAATCGCAGAAAGTGACCTCTTCGGACCTCTTCCTCGTCCAGATTTCTTGTATCGCTTCGGGGGAGGTTCTTCGAAGACCCTATTTACAATCGCTTGCATGTTACCCTTCGGATCATACGAGACCGCCTCATTCGCCCAGAAGTTGATAGGCTTTACGCGGTGTCTCCCAGTACGTCCCACGGTCGCAGCAGTGTCTGGCTCCAGTTCCCGGAAAACAGACAGATGACGACCACGGCCGAACCTTGACCCTGTTGTCGTCGTAGACAGTTGGTCGAGGTCGGCTTTGGAGATGGGGTGGCCGTACAAGTCGACTAATTTTCCGTTTTCGATCGAATTGTGATCTGGTCGAACTTCGACGGCATTGGCGTCAGCCTTCTTGTTCGCTTTCGCCACGGTCTTTGGTCGCTTGAAAACTGGCTCCTCTTCCCCTTTCTCGAGCTCCTTTCCTAGACGCTTCTGTCTCTTTGCAGGTGGGGGCTTTTCCAAGTGTGTTGGCGCTTTGGGTGGTCGTCCTCGCGGCTTGGGAACCACAGGGGTTTCCTGGAGTTCTTCGACTGCTGCGGCCGAAGTGTCCTCAACATTACTTGGCTCTTGTTCAGTGATATCAGATACGCGTTTGGATCGGCGCGATGGCAAAGCAGGTGTGGCAACGGAATTCTTGTCCTTCTTCTCCAGTGGTTTGCGTCCTCGTTTCCGGGGAGCGGGAGCTTCTTCTTCAACCTGCGAAGGCTCTGCCGCATCACTTTTCCGCTTCCGACCTCGCTTGGCGGGTCCTTTTACAGGGACAACCTCGGATTCTGCTACAGCTAACAATGTCTCAGCGCCCGCACCCGCGGACGTGTCCGTATCTTCTCCTGTCTCGGCAGCTACTTCTGCCTCAACGTCCGACACGATATCGTGCCCTACTTCTTGGAGCCCGCTTTCTTCCGCGAGGCCATTGAATATGGACGACTCTTCGCCTGCGGTGATCTCTTCCTGTATCGACTCCTCCATCATGGCGCTGCTTGTGATGCGGCTCGGGGACGGCTCGATGCTGTATACACTTCGGCGCAGCCCTCGTCGTTGTCCAGATCCACTCAACGTGGGTGTCTCTTGGAGGCTGAGCTCCTCGTGTTCAAAGTCTAGACGCCTGCCCACAGCGGGGTGAGAGGCGGCCCGAGAAGGGCTGTCTGTGGTCGGATTGGATCGCGTAGGAGGGCCTATCGATGCCTGTCGCCGCGGCGAGGACCCAAGTGCGGTCTTCATGGGCGAACGAGCCTTGGGAGGCGGCAAATGCGTCCTGGCGCTGCGGAGCAGTTTGGTAGCGGACGCGGCTGGCTGTGGAACGGGACTGGTAAGGTCCATGGGTTCTGACTCTGTGAGCGTCCCGCCTGTCCGACTCGATGTGCGCTTCGGCGGAGACTTTTCGGGCGACGAGAAGATGCCCGAGATGGGCTCCAGGCCATGCTCATCGCGCACGCCTCGGTCTTCGAGCGTGATGCCCGTTTTCCTACCACAGTGAGCAAGTGCGCCGCGTCGCACGAGTGGGGCTATTGTCTCCTACCGGCCTTGTACCCCGACATCGTAGAACTGATTTTCGCGCGTCTCGCGCTTTTTAGCAGGAGCCATGTAGAGGTCGAGCAAGCCTTGCTATGGCGTGTTGCGCATGTGAAGGGTGTCGCGTCAGCAAGCGTGTGTTTGGCGTGCCGTCTTTGCGGAGAGACATGTTTTGGATTACTAGTGAGCAAGGGGTTTAGCGCAACACCCAGCCTTGGCAGGCACCATGTTGACTGCCTCTCTCGCGTAATGGTAGAAGTAGGCTGTAAGGATACGGTCTATTACTTCTTTAAGGTGATAAATAACCCTAGGATAGATAATACAATAGTTAAATGTTAATTATGAACATAGTCTTGTATAGCCAGCTCTCAGCTTTACGCGAGAGCGCCTGACCGACAGCCTTTCGAGGTTGAGACATGCACATAGGGCCGGAGAGCAGAATATCTTGTTTATCATTACTACCGTACTCAAGGCCAGCGCGCCTTCCACAATGAAAATGCTTGACAAACACCATACGCACAACCCTATTTTCCGTCCAGACCCTATCGAGACAAACTGAAGTGTAGAAAAGGTGTTAGTACAAGTCTTCAGCTTTCGCAGCCATTACGGGGCCACCATTTTCGGTAAAAATGCGGTTCTGCAGTCCAACCCGGCAAGGCAGATTCCGAAATCATCTCTTAATCCGTGATCCTCCAGCTATCAAACCACTTGAGATGCCTCCACTGGCTGCTGGGTCCCACCATTCCGAAGCAGATGGCCCTAAACAGCCAGAATAATCCGATAATCGCCACATATAGCGCACCATACAGCACCCAGTTGATTTGTTTGCTGAGCTTGCGCGTCGCCCAGTCGACGCAGAAGCCAGCAGTCAATATGGCGAAGTAGAGCGCAGGGTAGTAATGATGAACATAGGTGACACGGCCCATAGCAACGAAAGGCAGGTAATGCAGGAACCAACCGATAACGGGGTATAAACCAGAGTAATGAATGTGGTCGATATCGGCGGGCTTCAGATCTTCATAGCCGCGTTGCCAGCGAAGGAGGTACCAGGCAACGTAGAGGGCAAAGACCCCGAGCGAAGCGGTGGAGCCCCAATAGACGATGGGGTTACCGAGAAGGAAGTACTTGACGACTATATGACATTAGATAACGTCCGTTGGATTTACGAGGGTCAACTTACTGTCGTCGTTCCAGCCGCACATGCGAAGACCAACATGGAGGAGGGGCCATTGCCAAAACTTAGAGGCGAGGTCATCCTGCTTGTCAGGATCGGGAACCAGCGCATTGTTGGAAGTCATCATGGCGACATTCAAGTGGATGAAATCCTGGAGGAAGGGAGACTTGTAAGAGTCAGGGTTACCAGTGGGAAGCTTCTCGTTCCAATGGCTTTCAACATTCCAGTGGGTGTAGACATCGCGGGGCTTGTTCTCCTTGACACATGTCGTCTCAATCTGTTTGAACCCCCATTGTGGCAAATTGACGTTTCCGGCTCGCAGGTAGCAGCCAAGATCGACGTGCTTCAGGCGGAAAGCAGTCGTCAACGTTCGAATCTTAGAATAGTCTCTGGAAGCTGCATCGCGCACAACTTCAATCTTCCAATGGTCTTTAGTATCACCAACGGTTGTGTTGCCGTAGCAGGAAACTTCCCAATCCGCTTTAGTGACAGGGGCAGCAATTGAGTGAGAGTGCAGGTTGCGGCCGGTCTGGGCGTGAATCAGGCGAATGACATCACCGTTTCCAGGGAAGCGTAGCTCCTCATCGGGAGTGTAGTCAGGCTCATGGCGGTTGGGGTAGAAAAACCAGTCGTTGTTGGCATCCTTGTGGTGATAGCAGGTTATCTGCTGTTGGTGTGACCCTTCTGGATAAGTTTGATGATGAGAATGCAGGAGACCTCCTCCATAACCCATGTTCTTCAGAGTGGCGCGGGAGCCGTAGGCGACCTCAAGTGGGCTATCCTTCCCAACGGCAGTACCTCGCAGATTGGCCTGGAAAAGAGAGCTCATTTGAGCATCACCTGGACCGCTGTTCTCGAGGATGAGGAAGTGCAGGTAGAAAGAAAACATGTAGACGGCAAGAGGAATGAGAATGAGGCCAAAGACGCGGAAGGCGAGATGCGTTGCCAGTTCCACCTGCAAGTGTTAATCTCAAGACAACCAAAATGGGATTCAGGTCATACCTTTGGCATCTTCAAATCCCCAAACTTATGCCAGAGATCCTCAATTGTGTACAACCCAACCAATGCGGTGACGAAAAACCCGACCCACTTGACGCTGCATACACAGCCGATAGACACACCAAGTAGCATCAACCACAAACCCCACTCTGGCGAGAAGGGGTCACGTTGCTGACGGTGGAACTTCGACCAGCAGAAAACAGTGGTAAAAGTAAAGCACAGCAGCATGGAGTCGAGCAGAATGAATCGGCTGATAGTTGTGTACGAATTCTCGAATAACACCATTAGCGTAACAAGCCAGACGGTCGGCCTCCGGAAGTTGAGCTCCTTCGCAGTGAAATAAGCCAGCGGGACGCAGACAGCACCGAATGCGGCGTTGAAGAGGCGCATGAAGGTATAGTCGAGCTCGGCAGGGTACGTTTCTCCCGATTTGAATTCGAACGACCCGTTGTAGCCTGCGAGGTATCCAGATAAGCCGACAAGCATCTTTCCGAGAGGAGGGTGGACATCGAAGTAGAATTCGCGCTTGAGGTAATGGGAGCCAAACTTTCCGAAACTGTGGCAACTGTCAGACATGGATAAAGTGATGTGAACAGGGATTCAGCGTACTGGGCTTCGTCCCAGGTGACGATGGGTGAGAGGCCAATCTTCCACATGCGCGTGAAAAAGGCGAGGGCCGTAAAGAGTAGCGGGGCCCATATGAACTCGTGTTCGTCGAGGAAGCTGATCACGCTGAAAGGCTGTAACGAGTCAGCTGGAAATTCCGATGACATGCGCTTGCCTCGAGGTAAGCCTACCTTCTCCTTTGACTTCTCTGCCAATGGCGCCTGTGCCACAGCTGGCCCTGGAGTTGTCTGTCCGGCTACGTTTCTTCTCCGCAGCGCCTCCGCTCTGGAGTCTGCGCCCGTCGTCTGCGCGTTCGACGCCATACTGTAGAGCGAGCTTTGAATCCGTGTCCTTGTTTCCAAGCAGTTAATTGCAACCAAATTGGGTACGTTGCAGGAAAATACAAGTCCACGTAAGGGAGGCAGTCGAGTCGCAGTGAGGCTGAGGTGGCCTACACTGCTGCGTGGCTACGAGGCGGCACTCGCAAACGAGGGGCGGTCAAAGAAAATTACAACGTGATAGAAAAGGAAGAAGGAGAGGACGAAAGACGGATTTCCCGCGCAGACTTCACCCCTAGACGCAGGAGAGGTGGTGGTGTGTACTGAAATAGAACTGCAAGGCAACGTTGGAGCTGAGCAGGGGCCGCCGCACGGGCGATTCCCGAGATGCAGGGAAGGAACACCTGTCCACGCATCACGTGGTAAGTGATCGACATCGGGACCTGGGACCTGGGTATGGCTCGCAGAGCCACACAAAAGTTACGTGTAAGGCCCAATGTTCCGCGACACAGCTACCACCTGTAACGACCCGAATCGAGCGACCATTTTCGTATGTATAATAGTACCATGGCTAAACAAAATGCGTCCAGGGCAAAACGGTACTTGTAGACCCAAGATAAATTACAAGTCAAGCTGCGCCAGTGTTTATACCTGGGCATACATGTGAACGCAACATTTCACGCAATATGCCCTCTATCTCAAACAACAAATCAACGCAAAAGATGCACGCTTTGCGAAGGTATCATGGCATGCTCGGCTCTTCTCAGCCAGTACATGATGCAGCGGAATACAGAAACACGAGTCGTGACAGCGCCTACTCTTGCTCATCTTGTCCAACTCTTCTGTACTGCCCGCCTGAACTGTCACCTTCGCCATTCCCCTTCGTCCTCTTCACTATATTGGAAATCCACCCACCAATACCCTCGCCCTTTTCGCCATCCTTGGTAGGCTTGCTGTCAAGACCGTCCACATTGTCTGGTGGGTCAATATCGAGCCCTGGCATTGCGCTCTCCGCTGCACCGCGCCGAATGTCGAGCGATGGCACAGGCGAGCGTGCGTCGCCGCTGAACAGCGATTCCGCTTCAGCAAGGGTTTGCGGTGTTGGCTGGACTGATGTAGCGTCGCCGAAGATAGAGTTCATGTCCTCGAGACGAACATTGGCAGTTTCAGGGTAGATGAACCAGACTGTGTGACTGTCAGTAGGCGTGCGTGTCGATTCAAGCTAGCAACTTACCAATAACGAAACTTACGGCACAGAAAAACGCATGGATGAGATACAAACGCCAATGAATGTGCTCTTGTAGGATTGGGGTCATTTCTCCAACAAGCCAGTTGAAGGCCCAATTCGTGGCTGTGCTCAAGCTAGCACCCTTGGCCCGAATGCTGAGCGGTAGGATCTCAGGAGGGTACAGCCACGGAATAGGACCCCACGATGCACCGAACGCAGCGTTATAGATCATGACGAATATGACGACGAGGTTCGCGGTCCAGCTCGTTCGAAGATATATGAAATACGATATGGCGGAGAGCGAAATCGACATGGCTATGGCTCCAGAGAGCAAAATCTTTCTCCGACCCAAGGTGTCCACCACATACCAGGGCGGGATCGTGGATAGGAGGTAAGTGATGGCGTTGATGCCCGTCATCAGGATTGCTTGACGGCCTAACCATCCCGCCTCTTCGAACACAAGAGGGGCGTAGTACGAAATGACATTGATGCCGTTGAGTTGCGCTAGGGCCTGGGCGGACATGGCGATGAACACACGCTTGTAGTAGCGTTTAAACATGTCGGAGTACGAGCGTTCACCTTCTTGACGTTGCAGAAGCACATTCATCTTGATTTCTCGGTACTCGTCTCGAGCCTTCTGGTTGTGTATATCACCCTTTCCATAAAGATTAGCGATGACCACAATGCCTTCCTCGTCGTGATCATTGTCCAACAGCCACCTGTTCCCAGTCAGCACGATATTCGCTGGGCAGACGGGATAAAACAGACCTGGGGGTTTCGCAAATGAGAAGACTTCCAGCAGCAAGCAAACTTCCCATGATGCACTGCATAAGCAGAGGTAACCTCCATGACCAATGGTTTTGGATGAAGCTGCAAAAGTAGTCGACCCAGACACTAACAGCGTATCCGGTGATGTTGCCTGAAAACTCGATGCAAGCGAGCTTGCCTCTATTGTGGGGTGGTGAGATCTCGGACTGGTAGACTGGAACAATTGTGGACAGGGTGCCAACTCCCAGACCAGCCACAACTCTTCCCAGAATCATCATGCCCATGCCGTTAGCGAATGATTGAAAGGCACCACCGACGACGAAGATTATGGAGCCCCAGAAGATGGTCCTGCGTCGGCCTAGCACGTCTCCAATGCGGCCCACAAGCAGAGAGGAAATAAAGGCTCCAACCTCCAGAATGGCCACCATGGTGCCCAATTCCGCAGCCGTCGGCTGGTTGAAATAATCTTTGAAGTACATGCCCCTGCATTGTTTATCAGATAGAGTCGGGAACGGGAGGTTGCGAGGCGGCGTACGTGATGATACCGGACATGACTCCCTGGTCGTAGCCGAAGAGAAAGACTCCCAGGGATACGAAGACGCTGGTGAAGTAGCTGTGGCAGCGTCAGCAAACAGGTTCGCCGGGTGTCGGCAACTGGGCTCACATCAGCTTTTTCCCATGCAGCCCGTGGATACGGGAGGGCCCGTCGTTGGGCGCCATGATGGCAGCAAGTATACGCTCAGCCTTGGAAATGGAGCGTGGACCCGGGTCAGGGATCTCAATGTCCTCCTTCCTGAGCGCTCGGTCCTTCTCGTTGAAGCGTGTCCCGGAGTCGTAGCGTACGCGCTTCTGCTGGCGGCGAGGCCGCGAGGCGTGCCCTCCTTCAAGCGAGTCGCGCAGGCGGGCGCTGAGGGGGTCCTCCTGGGCGGCGAGCTGGTCGACGAGGTCGCCGGTGTCGCTCCAAAGCGAGAGATCCGAGTCGGACTCGGGCGTGTCGAAGGACGAGCGGGTGCTGTCCTTGTCGTGGTCGTCCAGCAGATGGGCCGCGTCGCTGCTTGGTGGGCGTGCCGAGGACGAAAACGTGTGGAGCGGGATGTCGGCGGGCCTCCTGTTGTGCGTGTGGGAAGGAATCTTGAAGGTTTGTGGCTGGTTGGAGCAGCCCGACTCCAGCTTCAGATAGGCGAAAAGCGAATGCACGTCACCGGACCAAGGCAGGAGCAGATGGTGTACTTTGGCGGTCAGGTTGGTCACATTGGAGAGCAAGCGGGAGTGGAGACCAGGCTGGGGGGGCCAAACGAAGTCAAGTGCGGCGGCCAAACCGAACGTGCGGACCGACTCGCTGGGAGCCGCGATAAGAGCTCGAAAATGGCCGGTTGAAAAGCGCGATGACGCTGCACGGCACAGGCCGATGGCAACGCCCCTGCCGTACTCTACAACTTCGCCCTGGAGTACGTTGCTTCACGTGAACACCAAGTTGCGGGATTCCCCAGTGTCCCTGACGGACCCTGGCAACTGTCTACCATGGAACCTACACCGGCCGCCTGGTCCGCAATGCATCTACAGTGTCTCTGCTAATGAAAACAAGATGCCCTCACTGGCAGTCTAGGTGCGTCGTCCAGGCGGGCAGCAACGTCGTGTCTGATGGCGCTCCAGGAGTTGTAGAACCCTAGGAACGCTGCTGCGGGAGATGCGCCGGTGAGGTCATATTCACAGGCTCGCCAATACACACCTATGGCAAGCACAACCAACAGTTCACGGCTTTGATTCCTGTGTAGCTGGTATCCTCCTTACTTTCTCAGTCCTCGTGATTGTTCACTTGTCCAGCCCCGTCAGTACTACAGCAGTTACTCGTACTCTGCAGTGCCTAGGTACAGGCGACGATGCTGATGGGGGGCAGGCGCTACATAACAATGTATCCATCTGTGCTGCACGGGCCCCCCTTTCTCGTGGCTGAAACTAGGCCTGATTGGCAGCTCGCTGTGAAGGTAATTTGTTTGTCGGCCGCTGTATGCAAAACTGCCGCTCTGGCTTCGACGCCGCCCCTCGCACCGCCGACGTCTACTTGGAGTGCCTCCCTCGTCGTCCTTACACCAGCTGTGTGCGCCATCTAGCGTGTATTGTTGCGAGCGTTAGTGCGCCGACCTTCCCTGCACAGAGGTGCCCAGCCAACAAGATCCTGTTTCAAAACCAGCCACGGCTGCGAAGGCGTCAAGCCTCGTCACTGATCTCCTCGCTTTCACTATCGTTACCCCATTGAGCGCACACGATATACCCTCGCCTCGCATCGCGCGACTATCTGCGCCAGAGAACCACGAAGGCATTTTTTCCGCGAAGCCTCGCGCTGCAAACGCCGAAGCCCCCTGTCCAGCCATGTCGCGCTACGGCTACTTCAACACCTTCTGTCGCGACAGCGGGAGTACGTGGTCAACGTTGCCAGGTATGCGCCGCGACCCCCTCGTGTCCTAAACACGTCCGTTACTAATTCGCCGCAGTATGTTATGTAGGTCGCTCCCTGATGCTCACATCACCATCCTTTCTCGTGCGCCGTTGCTGACGATTGCGCGACAGCTCTTCAGCCAGGCGCCTACCAATGGAGGGAACGGGTGGCCCGGTGGCTGTAAATTGAGAGGCATAACGTTGTCGAATGACAGAGTCCTGGCGAACTTAGGTTAGTATTGCGCATTGGCCCGCCAAACATCTGTTGACAGAAGCAGGTTCCATACTACTGTGCGGTATCGCGATCCTCACGACACTGTTCCTGTTATGGAGGTCTGAAAGAAAGAAGGCAGCTGTTGGGAGAAGGTGCGCAGTCCGTATCTTACACAGCACATATGGAGGGCTGACTAGGAAAACAGGGAGATGCAATTGTTCCTCCTCGGTTACATAATCGTCTCAATCTGCGAAATCTTCACCGTCGGCGGCTTCCCACTCGACTCCGCAGTACGGAAGGTACGTCCTGACCGCCGCTCGGTGTGGTCGTGACTGACGAGAACCAGGGATTTGTTGCTGTCCACATTGCCTCGATCGTCGCGACCGCATGGATCCTTATGCTCAATGGCCTTGTCGGCTATCAACTGCTAGACGACGGCACGCCCATGTCTGTGGGCCTTATCCTCATATCCGCTGCAGTGCTCTTTGTCGGGACTGGCTACATTGCGCTTGATCATGCATTCAACTGGACCGGCTACTTTTCCGATGCGGAAGTCTTGCAAAATAACCGCAGCTACTCGCTTTATACGCTCTATCAACTGGTACCGCTGGTATTTTTGTTTGTCTTCTTCTGCCTGGAGACCTTCCTTGTCGTGCGCGTCCTCGGCGAGAGGAAACCGATGGGTATGTAGCCTTCCATCAAAATTGTGCTTTCACTGACACGGGCAGTCTATCTCATATCCGCAGTCATCCTCTTTGCCATTGCGCAGGTCTTCCAGTACGTGATCAGCGTCCACATCTGCAACGGCACAGACGGGAAGATCAACGGCGGCTTGTTCGAGACCCTGTTTACGCTCCTCTCAGTAGTCATGATCTGGGTGTTCTGGTCGAGCATCACAGAAGATGACTGGCCAACGCCTGGTGTTGGGGGAACGGGAGCGTATTCTTGAAAACGACGAGATGTGGAATTAATACACCTATAACGCAAGGGATTGGCGTTTGCGAAAACTAATGTTTCATGATTTCTAGCATAGCATTATACCAAGCTTGGAGGACATTTCCGGGTGGACGACATGCTAGCGTCCAGGTTACGATGTACACATAATGTAGTTTCAAGCCATGTAATCACTGATGCCTTGTTCTTGTTCGTTGGCCGTTATTATGTTTGCGAGCATTTGCTGCGCAAGGCAGTCGTCTGTTCTGCTCGAGTGTCGAGAAAGTAGCTCTCACACGGTTATAGACGAAGAATTCCCAACGGGATGGCGTCTATGACAAACCGTGCAACCTTCAAGATTGCGCGTCACGTGCACAGGCGTTCCCAGGCCCGTGCGCCCGAAACCGCGCGGTGAAGTACCGCGGCCCACAATTGCGCTTCGCTCCGAACACCAACTCCCAATCTTACTCTCTCGCATTCAGTTCGATTACAAATATACCCGTGGACGCCCTCTACACACATACTCTTACCCTGTAACAAAGAGATTCGCGGACACGAGACCATCTACCTACCGCTTCGTTGCACCTCGAGACGCGCCCAGGGCTGCCACCGGAGCATATCTGGCTCGGACTAAACGTCGACAACTTCCACACCGGCAGCAGCAACTCTTGCCATCGCGCCATGTCAGGGTCAGACTACTCTGGCTCCGAATACAGCGGCTCCGATGACGAGTACGTAGGGCCCCGGGGCGGCGGTTCCAATGCGGCGGCAGCACGGAGGATGGTAGAAGCACAGCAGCAGCAGGCAAAGAAAGCTGAGCGCAAGGCGCAAGCTTGGGAGCGCAGGCGCGACGACTCGTCGGAAGAGGAGGAATACGTGCCTACGTTCGAGGAAGTAGAGGACACCGACGTACCGGAAAAAAGCATACAGCAGATGGAGGAAGAGCGGAAGCGGAAGCGGTACGTATAGGCCGGTGCGTAACCACACGCTTTGAGGCATGTACACGGAGGGCGCTGACCACGCAATGGCACAAAGGTTGCGGAAAGATACGAAGCCATTCCAGCGCGGTATAATACGGCACGTTGTCCTCGTCCTGGACCTCTCCGAGGCCATGCTAGAGAAAGACATGCGACCCACACGGTTCCACGCCATGATCCAATATGCACAAGAGTACGTCCGCGAGTTCTTCGAGCAGAATCCCATCTCGCAGATGAGCGTTCTCGGCATGCACGACGGGCTTTGCCTTAGAGTGTCGGAACTATCCGGAAATCCTGCGGATCATATCACTGCGATACAGGGCCTGAGAACACCCAAGAACCCCCAAGACTTTTCGAAAGAACCGAAAGGGTCGCCCAGCTTGCAGAACGCCCTGGAGTTGGCGAGAGCGACACTCTACCACACCCCGAGCCATGGAACCCGGGAAGTCATTATCGTTTTCGGTTCGTTGTTATCGCTCGACCCAGGCGATATACACCAAACCATCAAGGATTGCGTTCGCGACCGTGTCCGTGTCAGCGTGATCGGCATGAGCGCCCGCCTCAAAATATGCACCGAGATAGTAAGTCGCACGAACGCAGGCGACGAAAGCGAGTACGTCGTTGCCACGGACCAGGAGCTCCTGCGCGAGCTTCTCCTCGCAACCACAACGCCTCCAGTTGTACGCACATCCAAAAGCGCACAAGCGGTGGCGTCTCCCGAATCCGCGGCTGCGCTCATGATGATGGGCTTTCCCTCAAGAGTGGTAGAAGATACGCCCACAATGTGCGCATGCCATGGCATACTGACAACCGGCGGATATACATGTTCAAGATGCAGTACCAAAGTCTGCAGTCTCCCCATTACATGTCCTAGCTGCCAACTGACCCTTCTCCTGTCCACCCATCTCGCTCGCTCTTACCATCACCTCTTCCCCCTGCGCAACTGGGCCGAGGTACATTGGCAGCGCGCACGAGAGAAGGGAACAAAAGCCTGCCTCGCCTGCCTCACACCCTTCCCAGAACCTCCACCACCGGACGACACGCATCGCGAGAAAGACACCAACGGACACGGCGTGAACGGGGGCATGAATAGGTTTGTTGAGCAGGCGCAGATGGATTGGGACGAGAGTGGAGAGCAGAAAGCAAGCGAGAGCTCGAGGTACGAATGCAGGGCGTGCGAGAGTCACTTTTGCATCGACTGCGATATGTTTTGTCATATTGTGCTGCACAATTGTCCGGGGTGCTTGAGTAAAGCAGACCCCCCAGACAGACGGACTGGGGAGGAAATGGAGATAACGCCATAGATTGTGTGCGACAGCTTGGGCGCCATCGTCAGTTGACTGTCATGTCTTGAGAAATATTGCAATTTGGTATCCAGAGTGCCGCTATGAGCCCTTCAAGTCTAGATTATGAGTGGAAACAAGAATCATTGTGCTGCGCACCAGTGCATATGTACCATTTGACCCACATCTCGGGAACAGATGTACGTCCCGTGGGCACCAGAAGCTTGTACGAAGGCGTCGGCGCAGCAAATGCCGAAGCCACAGAGCGCGTGTACCCCACCACGCGCAACGTGGGGCAGCTATAGTCATGCTTACGCTCATCTTTCCGAAACAATGCTATCGAGGCCGACGTCGCGCTTCCCGCGTTGTACCTCAAAAGTTATACTGCAATTGACATTCGCGAGAGCACCTACATTTCCCCATTCAGCATACCTGAAGAGACCGGCCGTTCCAGGGCAAAAGCAGGCCAGTCCGCACAGGCGATATTTTAGCACTGGAGAGTCCCGCGGTATGGCATTGTTTGAGAGGTTGATCAGGTTTGAGGACGAGAACGGACAAATCCATTGGGGCGATTTTGGCAATGAGGAGTTGGGGAGGGAGGTTGAAGGAAAGAGTGTGGAGATATTGAGTGGCAGTGTTGAAGATGGTTTGAAGAAGACGGATCGAGAAGGGAAGATTAAGAAGGTGACTTGTCCCCTATTCGCCTGGTCCGTCGTACAAGATTCCCGCTGTGCTGTCTCAATGCAAAATAGATTGCGCAGAGACTGACTTTTTTCCAGCTGCTCAGTCCATTACCGCATACACCGATTGTTATGTGCGTCGGCCTGAACTACAAGCAACACGCCGAAGAAGGCAACCTCCCCATCCCGACCTTCCCCACCATCTGTAGGTAATTGTCAGAAGAAAGATTGACTATTTCGCCCTAGCATCTGAAACCTGCAGACTTTGCTACATTGTCTAGTCACGCTGACTTTTCAACTCCTTCAGTCACGAAACCGCCCACCGCGCTCTCCGGTCCCAACGCCACCATCTCGGTCCACCCAGACTGCCAATCGCAGCTCGACTACGGCAAGTCTACCGTGTACAAAGTACATGCATGGCCATTACAAAGAAAAGAAACAGTTCTTTCTTTCCACAAGACCAGACATGCACTAAGTACCATCTCAACCTTTTGAAAACATGCACTAACTTCCTACCTGCGGGTTCGGCAGAGGGTGAGCTAACCATCGTCATCGGCAAGACAGGCAAAAACATCAAAGCTGCCGACTACGTGGACTACGTCCTCGGCTACACGGTTGGCAACGACGTGTCAGCACGGAATTTCCAGATTCCCGCCAGCGTGAGCGGGGGCCAGTTTGGGTATGCTAAGAGCTTCGATGGGTTTGCGCCGATTGGGCCGTGTATTGCAAGTCAAAAGGCGATCAAGGGCGATCCGAATAAGGTTAGGTACTGGACAAAAGTCAATGGGGAAAAGCGGCAGGAGACGGGCACAGACGATATGATTTGGTCGGTAGGCCAGATCATCGAACATCTAAGCAGAGGGACGACGTTGCTGGCTGGGACGTGTATTATGACGGGGACGCCGTCGGGTGTTGGTGTTTTTATGGAGCCGAAGGGTTTTGTTAAGGATGGGGATGAGGTGGAGATTTATGTTGAAGGGATTGGAAGTTTGATTAACAGAATCAAGTTCGAGTAGATAGAGCTGGGGAATTTGCTACAAGAGGATATGAAAATGTAGGGTATATACACAAGGCGGGGTTCATCAGCGGAACGCGGCGACGCTGAGTTGCAATCACTCAATTAATCACGCAATGGGGGTTGTAGCATTCGCTCGGAGTTTTGATAGATGATTGCTATCTAACCAAGCCAGGATGTATGTTTGTAGCATTGATGCTCGCAGACCACGTTACCCGCTATCCAGATGTCGCTTCCTTTTCTTCATCCTGCTGTAGCCCATGCCGAAAGCCCATGCCCTTGTACTCGATGTCAATGAAACGATCCACAGCACACCCCTGTGGCAGTCCCCCACCTACTTTGTATCATGACCAAATCTTCCAGACCAGCCACATGGACGACTTAGCGCTGTCAATGTTAGCCCCTCAGATTGTCACTTTGCACTCGTGCGTTGTGGGACTTACCAGGTGCTCCAGCGCAGTCAGCAGTCAGCGGTGAGGTGCTTCATCTTGCAACACTGCGCAAAGCCAGAGTAGGGGCTCTTGCAGTCCTTGAGGATCCAGAAACCCGCAGAGAGCTTACAGCAGTCGAATGATGCATCCCACTCGACGGAGTCGTTGTACTTGTGGCACTTGCAGGCAAAGACCTGTGTGGCGAACATTGAGACGAGAGTGAGAGTTAGTAGCTTGGTGAGGTGCATCGCGGGCTTCGGGATAGAGTTGTGTGGTGGAGTCGTGGTGGGGTTAGGTATTCGAGACTCGCGGTGTGTTGGGAGTCGATTGTGAAGTGAAGAGAAGGAAAAGGAGAGTAACGGGGAGAGATATATATATTGGATTGAGTGATTTCCTGGGGTACTGTCAATCAACTCAGAGGTGAGAGAAATGGACAGCGCTACTGGGCCTACTTGCTTCGTGGTTGAGTTAGTTGAAGCTAAATTACTGTTGTTATATTGCAAACAGATGGCTATCTTGAGTGAAGTGTATGAGCTACTTTTGATTGGTTGATTGATAGGCTGTGATAGGACAATTCTGATATCAATTGGTCTGGATTGAGAATGGTGATATTTACAAAGAAAATGAGCAAAAAATTACATGTTGAGTCTCTCTCCGCGGCTGGATGCCGCCGTGACTGTATCAATTGTAGACACGAATTGTAGTAGTTTCAGCTTCACGCTTTGCTTTCGCAGGTAGAATGGAGTGTCCGAGCATCCGCAATGGTTATCAAGGCCATGCAAGCGGATCTTGCAACTCCATCTCATCCCACAACATGAACGCTTGCCATGGCACTTGCCAGACGGTCCTTGAGTGGAAGTGATTATGGCACCTGTCACGGCATCTTGCTCGTTGGAGAGCCTATGTGCAAGTCGGCCGGCGCAGAACATGTACAGAGGCCAGTTGCATGTACAGGTTCCACTTCGCCACCCGCAAGCGCTCGCTGTGAACGGGGCGGCGGCTGCAGCGTGAGGTTTCGGGTGGGGGCTGGTGGCAGAGCGGGGTAAGGAAGGAAGGATCAACTGCCCCTCCTTCTGCTTGTGGCCAAGCACCATCCTACCAGAACACCACAGAGACCCCATCGCCGTCCGGACTCGCACGCTCGCTGTCCAGTGTCCAGCGAGGCCTGGCGGCCGTGATTGGAGCAGCAGGAGGATGCGGGGAGCTGGCGGCGGCTCTGAAACGCTGCCTTCACGTCTAGGCCGATGTCGGTTAGGCTTCCGTCGACATGGCGGTGAGACTATGCGCAGAGCCATCACACGGGTTTTCCCTGCGCCGCGGCGAGCGATGAGGAGACTGCAAAGGGAAAGAGAGAGAGAGAGTCTAGATGTGTGTGTGCAACGCGCAAGCCGGGCCCACTCCAGACGGCACCACGGCTACCGCGCGCGCAGCGTTCACAGCGGACCCGGGTTGGCCAAGGGCCCGGTGTACGGGCGGCACCTGGGCAGGGCGGGCGCGCGAGAGGGACTCGAGCTACGTGCTAGAATACTGTACAGCGGCGGCTTGCATGGCGGTCCCTAGTTAAGCCCAGTCGTTTAAAGCATCAGGGTCTACTGCATACTGCCACCCTTCGTCACCGCACTCCGCCGCCGCACTGTACAATACTGTAACTCTTCGCGCTTGGTGGGCCGGGGCCACTCCACTCTATCGTCGCTCTTTCCTTGAGTCTGTCCTTTGCACTCCAGAGTCCCTCGTCTCGTCCATTGCAGAGTGTGAGGACGGCGGAAAAACGGACGGGCCACACGCTGCCGCGGCCCAGTTGTCCCACCGTAGCCCAGCGACCCTCACAGAGCGCCCCGACGACGAATTTCCTCCAGAGCCTGCCGCTGCACTCCCAGCTCTGCCAGCGAGGGCGCCCGCCCTGTGTACCTATTACTGTGTACGTACCGCCCGCGCGCGAGTGCTGCGTGCGTGTGCATCGCTCGCCCTCTGCGCCTTCCCAGAAGAACACCCCCTCACCGCACATCACTCTTCTACCCCACGCACCGACTTGTGCGCTGATGTACTTCGCAGTGTATTTCTAGTAGAAAATGGCCTTCTCTTCCGCCATGGGAGAGCGCAGTGGCCTCCGGTCACCGCGCGAAGAGCCGTCGTTCGCTTCTCTCGCGAGTCCGCTACGTACCGTCGGCACCCAGCTGGCATCTTCCTCTGCCAGTGCCAGTGACGCTCGCGGCCAGCTGCACCGTCGCTTCACCACGAACAATATTCCAACTCTTAGCACGCCGCTGTCTCCAATTGGACAGCAGCGAAGACAGGCGGCTGAGCCGGCCGACTTCACCACGACAACCGCGGTACGTAGCTTCCGTGTTCGATGTACTGCATGTCCATCTGTTCTGCTCTGCTTGCCCTGTCTATGCGGTCAGCACGCTGCGTAAAAACCACGCACAGCGAGGAGATGCTCAACTGCAGGCATTGCCCTGTGCAAGCTTGTTTGTGCAGCTCTTAGCCTGCAACCATACTTTACCAGGCTTCCCGAGAGGAGAGGCGTAGTGGTCAAATATGTGGTTGCCCGTGTTGTTTTCGAACCAGTCTCCACTCGACGTTAAATCTGCGTGAATGAGAAGCAAGGCTAATGTATCTCTAGACGTACCATAAGTTGCAAGTGGTAAGCAAGGTTTCCTTCTTCACCCCAATCACCTCACTCACCTCATTCACCTCTTGTTGTGCTCCTGCCTTCACTTTTGAAGTAATTTGAGAGGCCGCACTAGCGCCGCTGTCGTGGTGACAGCCGTTGTGGTGATATATAGACGGCCCGCCTCTCAGCTCCTCGCCCTCCTCTTTCTCTTAATCTCCTACACCCTATCTCTTGTTTTTGCAGCTGTCTGTACAAAACAGCTTCTGTACTTGAGACACCTCTCCCCACTCATTCTCCCGTCTTTTCGCGTACCCTCAATCTGTCACTCGTCGCCCGTCACGCGTGCTCTTCAACGGTGCCTAATTGTGAGTAGCTTGAGAAAAAAAAGCTCGAATACGAGTACCTAAAAGAGCAGCGACGTCGCTTTGAGGCTGAAATGGAGCTTATTGACATGCAGTCGCGTCAGGAGGAGGAAGAAATTCACCGCCTCTCCTCTGATATCAGGTACGGCAAGCACAGCCAACCGACAACTCCACCCGAGTACGCCAACGGCTCCGGATTCCCGTCCTCTTTCTCGCGCCCCAACCGTTTCAGCATGTCGGCTATCAACCCAGGCTTGGCTACCCCTCGCGGCAATCGCACCGGCTCGCAGTTGACTTCACCGCCTTCCGCTCGCTCGCAGGGCAGCGGTTTCGCGGCGCAATCCATGCCTGGTTCTCGCCGCAACTCGGACGAGGACCGCGACGACTTCAACGACGACTTCACGCCGGACAGTCCGGTTCATATCCGCAAGTAAGTGCTTCGCCCCTCTTCGCCCCCTTGCATGAGCGATACACAGACCCACGCTCATGCGCGTCTTCATTCCAATACGCAAAAGTCTCGAACCCACGTTGACCTCATTAGCCCGAACCGCTTCTCTATGCCACCTCTTGGAGCTCGCCACAACGAGGTCAACATGCCAGACATGGGATCGGTTCTCGACTTCCTCAAGGACGAGAATGAGCAGACCCCGTCGATCGCTGGCGCGTCCTACTCACTGCAGATGAACACCACGAAAGAGGGGGTCCCTATCTTGGTACGTCAGAATGCTAACGGAAACGGCATCAAGCTATCCACGTCTTCTGCTGCACTTGATCTTGCCCTTTCTCAATCTCCCGGTCCGGACAGCCAGGCCAGCGGATGGTCCAGCCATCGTCACCGTCAAGCTCAGCAGTCACTTCCTACTAACACTCTGCGTAAGGACTCTCAAGCTGATGAGTATGACGTTGCCCAGCAGAATGGTAACAGCGGCGACAAAACCCCGAAGTCTACGACCAGCAATCGTCGTTCCATTGACATGTACGCCCTTAGCAGCCCCCAGCGGGCCGCGTACACCAATGGCATGCCGAAGCTGCAGCAGTCGTTCTCTAGCAACGATGTGCCAACTCTCAAGCACGGCGACGGTGTCAACACCTCTGGTTTTGGTCCCAAGACGCACGCGGAGCAGCATTTGCGCAACCACAATGCTAACTTGGGTCGCGTTCCCGCCAATGCAATGGCCAACCGCCATAGTCACGAGTTGAAGGAACATGAGTATCGCTACATCACTAGCGCTGCTCCCTTCGGTTCTGCCCTTCACGCGAGCGCTGCTCCCTTCGGCCCGGTCCTGACCTCGCCTGTAGTCACGGGTGCGATGCCGTCCACCATTGGTTCTCCCGTCCCATCAATGTACTCAATGTACTCGAATGGCACCTCGCCAGCCCCAGCCTATGTTGGCTACGGCATGTCAGCGTTGACCAACGGCATGAATGGTATTTCGTTGTCACAGGGTCCCATGTACCCGCCCATGTATACTGCTCCGCAGTACGCTGGCTACAACCCGTATACTACTTATGGTGGTGACGGACAAGTTCGGGACAGCCAGGCGCGTGTCATTCAGAGCCGCCGTATGCAGAATGGTATGTTTGGCCGTCCGTCTCACAATCGCTGCAGGCTAACGCGATAGCAGATGCCAACCGCTTCTTGAACTACGATTTGAAGACGATGGCGCGTCAGGACATCTACACCTTGTGCAAAGACCAACATGGATGCCGCTTCTTGCAGAAGAAACTTGAGGAGAAGGACCCTGAGGATGTGCAGATCATCTTCGAGGAGACCGCTCCTCATGTGGTCGAGCTTATGACTGGTAAGACATCGCCTGTCTTTGATGTCACCAGCACGCACTAATCAACGTAGATCCATTCGGCAACTACCTCTGCCAGAAGCTGTTGGAGTTCAGTAACAATGACCAGCGCAACACCCTTGTGCGCAACGCTGCCCCATCCTTGGTCTCCATTGCTCTTAACCAGCACGGTACTCGCGCTTTGCAAAAGATGATTGAGTTTATCTCTACACCCGAGCAGATTCAGGTCATCATCAATGCATTGGGTGGCGAGGTGGTCTCTCTCATCCAGGACCTCAACGGCAACCACGTAATCCAGAAGTGTCTCAACCACCTCAAGGCCGAGGACGCTCAATTCATTTTCGACGCTGTCGGCGAGCATTGTGTCGCTGTTGGCACTCACCGTCACGGCTGCTGTGTCCTCCAGCGCTGCATCGACCATGCCTCCGGCTTTCAGAAGATACACCTCGTTCGTCAGATCACGGCCCACAGCTTCCAGCTGGTTCAAGATCCATTTGGGAACTACGTCGTGCAATACATTCTCGATCTCAACGATATGAGCTTCACCACCCCGCTCTGCCTTGGCTTCCAAGGACACATCGCCGAGTTGTCCAAGCAGAAGTTCAGTTCCAATGTGATTGAGAAATGCGTCCGTTGCGCCGAGTTGGACGTCAAGGCCGTTATGATTGAAGAGATGATGCACGAGGAAGAGCTCGAGAAGCTGATGCGCGACTCGTACGGCAATTACGTCATCCAGACCGCTCTCGAATTTGCCCCTACAGACCTTTGCGTTCGATTGATCGAGGCTATGCGCCCCATCTTGCCCGGCATTCGTCAGACTCCATATGGGCGCCGCATCCAGAGCAAAGTCCAGGAACGCGAGTCTCGAATTGCTGCTTTCGCTGGTAATCGCTCCGGCCACGTTTCACCGCATGTGACGAGCGCTCCCGCGTATGCTGCGACTCCGATGTACACGGCTGCTGCCAACTACGGCGCCAATATCGCCTCACCGCAACCCCACCGCATGAGCAACCCGCCGCTTCCGTCGCAATTGCAAAACAATGTACAATACCCTTCCTACCCGTTCGGCAATAACGGCATGGCTTCCGTTAACGGTCACGGTCACGGCCATGGTCAAGGCCACGGCCACGGTCACGGCGGCCACGGTCGTGCCAACGGTAAAGGCCATACCAACGGCAACTTCAACGGTGGAAGCGGGAACTTTTTCTGAGTTACGAGTGACGATGACGAACATTACGGCTGCCGTCTCTGAAAACTTCACCAAACACACCTGACTTTATCGTTGGGCTTCTTTTCATTCACTAAGATTTGTCTGTCATGGGGGAAAGTATATTTCCTCGAGCTGTTGTCTTCAGCTCCCCATGTCAGCATGATGATTCTCATCCATTGCCGTCATGTATCTCTTATTGCTGCGAGCATAGCGGAGCTTGGGCATACTTACGGCGCTTACTGAATGGAGCACTTTGTTCCTGTTTGCATTGTACCCCTACGTTGGCAGGATATGTCGGCTTGCGAATTCATTCTCGTTTACTGTGTTTCTAGCACCCTCAGCCCTACGAGGCTTGCAATGGCGGAGATTGTCGTGGGTGTCTTGTCTGCTGACAAGGACTGGCGATCCCATTCTCATTTGGTGTGTGTTTTCTCACGATGGCGGACAGACTCTTTCAGAGGAATGGCTTGACCCGAGGGGGAATTGTCATAATTGGTGTGCTCTGGTTAGGCTAGTTGAAAATACTGAAATAAATACATGATGATGCGAACACGTAGATTCACGCCAGCAAGTGAGTGATCGTCGATTCATGGAATCTCACCATTACCATCAGACAGCAGTGGTGGCTACGAGACGAGAAGACTGAGGTAAGTCATGGGCACCCGCCGCGCTGCTGCCGCACCTCGGCAGCGTTGAAGCCCCACCTACTCTTGACTAGGTGGCGCCCGCGCGGCCAAATTATTTTGAAGCACACCCGCGTTGCCTTCTGCACACTCTTGAAAGCCATGGCGGGCCAACCGGTACGTATGTCGTGCCAGTCCGCGGCGCCCAGACAGGCTGACAAGCTCCAGGACGCGTCCAAGCCGAAGCCGCGAGCTGTCGCCCCTCGGGGGACGAAGAAAGCTGCGCCCGCCGGTGCAGCGGGCGACACGCAGCACGGCAATCGCGCGCTCGCAGAGGAGGGTGCGGCCGTTGCGCAGCAGCCCGTGGACGGCGCAGACGAGATGCGCCGGCAGAAAGCGCCGCTCTCCAGCAGCGCAAAGGACGAATTCGCCGCCATGCTCGAACCCTTCTATTACGGCAAGGCCCTCAGCGACCCCATCGACACGGCACGCGACAAGTGGAACCTGCTGCCGGCATTCCTCAAGGTTAAGGGGCTGGTGAAGCAGCATCTCGACTCGTACAACCACTTCGTGGACGTGGACCTCAAGAAGATCCTCGCCGCCAACCGATACGTGCGCAGCGACCTCGACCCCAAGTTCCTACTTGAATACAAAGACATCCGGGTGCTTGCGCCCAACCGCGCCGAGGAAGACACCAACAGTAGCGGCCACTCCAAGAGCACAGTCACGCCCAACGAATGCCGCCTGCGCGACATGACATACGCCGCTCCCATCGTCGTCGACATCGTGTACACGCGGGGCTCCAGCAGGGTCCGCCGCAACAACGTTCAGATTGGGCGCATGCCTGTCATGCTGAAGAGTAACAAGTGCGTGCTTGCCGGCAAGAACGACCGAGAGATGGCGCTTCTGGAAGAGTGTCCGCTGGATCCCGGCGGCTACTTCATCACCAGGGGCCAGGAAAAGGTCATCCTTGTCCAGGAGCAGCTGAACAAGAACCGTGTCATTGTCGAGAGCGCGAAAGGCATCATGCAGGCCAGCGTGACGAGTTCGACCAGCGAGCGCAAAACCAAAACGTACGTCATCCAGAAAAAAGGTCTAATGTATCTGCGCCACAACACGCTTTCCGAGGAAATCCCCATTGTCATCGTCATGAAGGCGCTGGGCGTGCTCTCTGACGAGGAAATCATGGTCCTGATCTGCGGCGACGACGCAGAGTATCAGGACAAGTTTACCGTGAACTTCGAGGCTTGCATGCAGGCCAAGATCTTTACCCAACAAGCAGCGTTGGAGCATGTGGGCCACCGGGTCCGACTGACGAAAAAGTTTGGGCGAGCTAGGAATTACCATCTCGAAGCCATCGAGTGCTTGGCCAACGTTGTCCTTCCGCATGTTGCTGTCGAGGGTACCAACTTCCGAACAAAAGCCCTGTACATCGCCCTGATGGCACGACGGGTTATCATGGCCGAGGTGAATCCCAAACTTGTGGATGATCGCGATTATGTCGGCAACAAACGCCTCGAACTTTCCGGCCAGATGCTGTCTCTTCTCTTTGAAGACCACTTCAAGCGTTTCAACCACGACTTCAAATTGAACATTGACAAGGTGCTCAAGAAGCAGAACCGTGCACAAGAGTTTGACGCCTTCTCCCACATTGGTGCCCTCAAGAACCACATTACCCTCGGCATCGAACGTGCTATAGCCACTGGCAACTGGAGCTTGAAACGATTCAAGATGGACCGGGCCGGTGTTACCCATGTACTGAGCCGCCTCAGCTACATCGCCGCACTCGGTATGATGACACGCATATCTAGTCAGTTTGAAAAGACGAGAAAAGTTTCTGGTCCTCGTGCGCTACAACCTTCACAATTCGGTATGCTCTGCACTTCGGACACGCCCGAAGGAGAGGCCTGTGGCCTGGTCAAGAATCTTGCTTTGATGACCCACATTACCACCGAAGACGACGAGGATCCAGTTCGAAAGATGGTTTTTCTGTTGGGAGCCGAAGACATCACCATGCAGACTGGTGACGAGATACACAGGGAGGGCTTGTACTCGGTGTGTCTGAACGGTACACCCATCGCACTCACCAGCACGCCCAAGAGTTTCCTTGTCAACTTCCGGAAGCTGAGGCGGATGGGCAGAATATCAGAATTCACGAGCATTTACATTAACCATGATTTCTGCGAAGTCCACATTGCCACCGATGAAGGTCGCATCTGTCGGCCCCTGATTATCGTGGAAAATGGACGCTCAAAGGTTACGGCGCGATACCTGAAAGCGTTACGGAAAGGCACAATGGAATTTGAAGACTTCTTGACACGAGGATTGGTCGAATATTTGGATTGCAACGAGGAAAACGATACCAACATCGCAATCAAAGAGAAGGACATAGGCCAATACACGACTCACCTGGAGATCGAACCTTTCACGATTCTGGGTGCCGTTGCCGGACTAATCCCATACCCTCATCATAATCAATCGCCTCGTAACACCTACCAATGTGCTATGGGTAAACAAGCTATTGGAGCCATTGCGTACAATCAGTTCACCAGGATAGATACGCTCCTGTATCTAATGGTATACCCACAACAGCCTATGGTCAAAACCAGGACAATAGAACTGACCAAGTATGACAAACTCCCCGCGGGGCAGAATGCCACCGTGGCCGTCATGTCCTACTCCGGCTACGATATCGAAGATGCGCTTGTGCTCAACAAAGCGTCGTGCGACCGCGGTTTTGGGCGCTGTCAAGTACTCAAGAAGTCAGTCGTTCCTCTAAAAACCTATGCGAATGGTACCTCAGACGGCATCGACGATAAGGCTGCGATGCAGCCCAAGAACCTCGCAGATCCCAAGTACGGCGCCATCGGCAAAGACGGCATCGCACAAGTCGGCGCTCGCGTCTCCCAAGGAGAAGCCTACTTGATGAAATCGGTGCCTGCGGACACCACCGCCAGTGCGCGCGGCAACGTTCAAATGAAAACTCAGGAAATGCGCTACAAGCTTCCCGATCCATCCTACATCGATAAAGTCTGCATCACGGAAAACGAAGCTGGAACCTCCCTCATCAAGCTCCTCCTCCGCCAAACGCGCCGTCCCGAACTCGGCGACAAGTTCTCGTCCCGCCATGGGCAGAAGGGTGTGTGCGGTCTCATTGTAGCGCAAGAAGATATGCCCTTCAACGACCAGGGCATCTGCCCCGACATCATCATGAACCCGCACGGCTTTCCGTCGCGCATGACGGTTGGAAAGATGAAAGAACTGCACTCCGGTAAAGCGGGCGTGCTCCGCGGCACGCTCGAGTACGGCACGTGTTTCGGGGGCTCCGAGGTGCTCGACATGGCCGACGTGCTGGTCCAGCACGGCTTCTCATACACAGGCAAGGACTACCTCACCTCGGGCATCACGGGCGAAGCCCTCCAGTTCTACGTCTTCTTCGGCCCCATCTACTACCAGAAACTGAAGCACATGGTCCAGGACAAAATGCACTCGCGCTCCCGCGGCCCCCGCGCTATTCTCACCCGCCAGCCTACCGAAGGTCGAGCCCGCGACGGTGGTCTGCGTCTCGGCGAGATGGAAAGAGACTGCCTGATTGCGTACGGTGCTAGTCAGTTGCTGCTAGAGCGATTGATGATCAGTTCGGATGCGCATCACGTCGATGTTTGTGGCCGATGCGGGCAGATGGGCGCAAGTGGGTGGTGCAGGATCTGCGAGAGCGAGAGGGCTGTGCGGAGGATCACGATGCCGTATGCGGCCAAGTTGCTGATTCAAGAGCTAGGAGCTATGAATGTCAAGGTTACCATAGGCCTTGAGGATGAGTTTAGAAGCGCAGAGTACGATTATGAAGCGTAGCGGGCATGCGGCGAAGAAGGAAGGTGCGTAGGTAGGCATTGGAACCTTGGGCGCGGGCGAGAGTTCACACATTTATTGCATAGCGTGGCGATTTGGATGGGTAATCTGCATTCTTCGGCGTCGGCAGTGCTTCCAAAATGCATCATATCCCTGTTTGGTCCGGAAACTGCTATTACTGCAATGTGCACGTGAAATTTGGGTTTTCCTTGGCCAGAGCAAAGGGACTGTGGGGACTTTGCGAATGTACACTTCATAATGTCCACACTCTCTCCTCAAACGTTATGGTGAGATCCACAACCCAGTACGACCACAGACCGACTTCGAAGCCTCACACGAGGGTGGGTGCGGACGAAAGACGCATTGCGCCAGATTGCCGGACCACGGTGACACGACACAAAGCCCACGCATTGCAGTACACAATGTATATATTTCACAGAATATAATGGTGCTCCTCGCCACTCTATCCTGTGTACAACTCCTCCCACCAATGTCCCACTCACAGACGCTCACATCCATACATGCAAACGCATCTCTATACGCAAAGCTGTTCCGGGGTATATTATAATAACTGCATCAGCAACGGCGCCCTCCCACCACGCTCATCACAACCCGTCCCCTCCGTTATCTCCTCCCTACGACGACCCTCTGTTTCCCCAGCCAGCTCTTCGGGGCCTCGCTCTTACGCTGCAGCACCACCGTGTTCGACTGCAGGCGGTTCGTCATGTCGTACCACGCCGACGTCATCAACCTGTTCTCGCGACGGAGGTTTTCGAGTTCCTGCTTGAGTTCGGCCTGGGCATGATTAGCGCGCGTTTTGGCGGGGGCAGCGCAGAAGACGTATTGGATGAATTCAAGGAAGAAGGAAAGGGGCAAGGGTATAGCACAGACTAGGAGGGAATGCGGAAATAGGAGACATACCGAGCCTTGTTCTGCTGATTCTTGCTTAGCCTTCTCAAGCTCATCGCGCAGGGACTGCGTCGCGGCCTCTTGGTCCTTCAAATCCT
Organism: Bimuria novae-zelandiae CBS 107.79; assembly: GCA_010015655.1. Lineage (NCBI taxonomy): Eukaryota > Fungi > Ascomycota > Dothideomycetes > Pleosporales > Didymosphaeriaceae > Bimuria > Bimuria novae-zelandiae. Next base: position 311,102 of record ML976703.1, on the reverse strand, counting down.
GTTATCACCGTCAGCTCGTATCACTCGTCGCAATTCTCCGCCAGAGTAGGTGAGAGCAAAAGAGACCGGCCCGACACAGCCGTGCAGATAAATGTACTGTTCAACCTTGCACCCGCCGCCCGCGGGACAAACTTGCCATATTCATGTGAAAGATGAAATGCTCAAGCGAGTCACGCGCCGGCACCGGCACCGGAGTCAAGCATGGAGAAGTTGTGGCACTCGACGGGACTCTTGACAGAAACTGGGACCGGGAAGGCGAGATCAGGCTCGCGATCCTGTTACCCCAAGTGCTCTTCTTCATATCCTTGGTGCGCGCTGTCGAGTACACTTCTGGGACGGCACTCCTTGCGCTTTTCCTACCGAGCGAGCCAACAAGTGTAGCAACCTCGTTCTTGGCCGCCGACCTCTCCTTTGAGTGGACCGACAAACCGGTTGGGTCTGGGCCAAGATTTATGTGCCCATTGGCCGCCTGTACTGAAACAGAAAGAAGCTGTTGCACACTTACTCTTTTAACGTTGTCCAGGGCCGCTTGTGCGGACGCCACTTTGTCTGCAATGTCGACCGACGTCGCTTCTAGCGCTGTGCCTTGTGCCTCAGACGGTGCTTCCACCACTTGTTGTATCTGCTCACGGATCTGCTGGAGCATTGCTTCTCTTATTTTGTGCTGGAGTTCTAGGTTACGGTCGTCCTTGATAGTCAAGGAAGCATACAAGAGACTCCGTGCCTCATCTCTCGCAATCTCGAGATCTCGCAGCTTCTGATGGGATTGTTGTTGCAGGGCAATCATGCGGTCGTATTCCGCTTGCAGCCCTTGGTTTTTGACCTCTTCATCGATGTCGGATTCTGCTGCTCTGTCAGATGCGTATCGTTTGAGAGAGTGAACCGCCCACTTTTGTTAAGCTGGTTGCGGAGCTCTGCCATTTCCAGCTCTGTCTCCCGTAGCCTCCGTTGCAGCTCCTCGAGCTCCGTCTCTGCGGAGTGAAGTTTTGCGTTCTGCTCAAGAAACGGTCTGCATTGTCTTGTCAGTTTAGTGCCGCGTAAACGTAAGAAGGGTTACGAGCACGTGCCTTTGGCTCTCCTCATCCTTAGTTGCCATGATGTCGGATTTGAGTCCAACGTTCTCCTGCATTTGCTTCAGCGTTTCCGCCTCCATACTCTTCAGTCTCGCAGCCAAGACATCAACCCTCTGCTGCAGTGCAATGGCTTCCGCGCTCACGCGTCCATCCGATAAAGGTTTGGTGTTGGGAGTGTCTTCTGCAGCATCGTGGCCATCGTCATGGTGGAGCTCGTCTTCCAGACTGCCGCCGCGTGCACCGTTCGCTTCGAACTCCCGCATCCTGTCTTCGAGTTCGCGGGCTTTGTCCTCGGCCTTGTACTGAAGGTCTTTGGTCTGCTCGACCTGCTTCATCAGCACCAGATTTTCATGTTCGAGCCTTGTCCTGCGGCCCTTCTCTTCGAAGATGGACTGCTCAGAATTGACCAAAGTTTGGATGTTCTCTTTGTTGACCTTCTCCAAAGCCGCGCACTTGTCCTCGATGTCCTCCAGATACTGCAGTCGCTCCTTGGCCTGCTGCAGCTCCTGGCGCACTGTTTCGAGGGCCTTTGTCTCCTTGGACATGGATTCGATCTTCTTCTTGAGGTTCTCGTTCGCTTTGGCCTTGTTCTCCAGCTCGTCGCGCTCGGCCTTGACCAGCTGCAGTTGATCCTTAAGTTCCTGCTTCGCGTCGTATTCGTGCTCGAGGCGGTTCATTCGCTTCTTGAGCGATTCTATGACGTCTTTGGCGTTCGCATGGTCGGTCTCGAGCCTGTCGATGTACTGGCGTTCGCGTCTCAGGTCGTCGCGCAGCCGCTCCACCTCGTCCGGCGTTGCGCCTCCAGCGCCCCGGTCGTCCAGGTGGAGTCTTGCTTCCACCAGCTCTTCCTCCAGCTGCGCTATCCGTGCCTTTGAGCTGTTGAGCTCCTCGACCAGCTTGGTGACCTGGCTGCGCAGCGTCGTGCGGTCCTTGTTGGCCTCGAATAGCAGCGCCTCCTGCTCCAGCTCCGAGTCCTTGCCGACGGCCGACCCGGCGCCCGAGACGGCGCGCGTGGGTGCCCTCAGACTGGCGGGCGCGAGGGGCGGGTCGGCCGTCAGCTCCTGGTCGACGCCGAGCTCAGCCATACGCTCGTCCAGCGCCTGCAGTTCCTGGATGCCGGCGGCAATGACGGCGGCCTTGTCGGTGCCGATCTTGGCCATGTGCTCCAGCATCCGCTGGCCGCTCTTGGTCGACGTGCAGGCGGCAAAGAGCACCGCCATGGTCAGCTTCGCCGTGAGCTGCAGGCTGCCGTCCCGCGCGCCCGTCTTCAGGTCCGGGATCATGCGCTTGGTGAGCACGGGCAGCTGGTTGCACTCCTCGCGGATGTACATGGAGACGTGGCGCTCGATGTGCTTGAGGTTCTGCCATTTGGGGATCCAGTTGTCGGCCACGGAGCGGCGGCGCACGTCGGGGCCCTCGTCGAGGTTGGGGAGCGACTCGCTGAAGTAGTCGGGGTCGACCGTGGCAAGGATCTGCCAGAGCATCTGGCCGTCTTCGAGCTGCGCCCATGCCGTGACGCGGCCCTGCAGGTCGAACGTGTTGACCTGTCGTCGTGTTGTCAGTGTGCTGCTGGCCGTCGCCAGGAAACGGCACGCATGCGTACCCAGTCGAGGAGAGCCTTGAGCAGCTCCGGCCTGAAGTCGTCCATGGCCGGCGGAAGCGGGGGGGCGCGGGCGGTGGTTCTTCAATTCTTCGACCTGCTGGAGCCATCGATCGTCAACGTTTCGGGGCCTCTGCAGCGGATGATGCACGCTAGCCGCCGCCTCGACGCCTGCCGTAGCTGCAGGGACTCGCCGCACGCACCCACGTCCCACGGCGCATAGCCGAGGAATAAGGCACCATGACGTGTTGGTCTTGCTGGTGGCATATGCTCAATCTCATTCTCTATAAGAATACATAGTTCGAAGTGGCTTTACTCTCAGGTACACCGTTTAACTCCCCATCCCATCGTATCGTTAGCCCCGTTAACCCCGCTGTGCCCCGTGCGTCATCCCTAGATGCCCACCTGGGCTCCTCCTGGCTTCGTGGCCTGCGTCGTCACGATGCCGTCGCCCTCGATGACGGGCGGGTACTTGGTGCTCAGCGCCTGGAGGTCGCTGAACATGGTGTCGGGCACCGAAGCGGCGAAGGCGTTGATGATGGCTGTCCATCTGCGTCAGCTGCTTGTCCGCCTTCTCGCAACCCGGGGTGACGTACTGTACTCGTGCGTGATCTTTGCACCCGCTGTGTTCCTCACTTTCTCCTTTGCATCCTCGAGCAGCTGGCCGGGCGCGTCCTTGGGGAAGCTGATGATGACGTTGTGGAATGTCGGCGCGACGGCCATGGCGACGGCGGCGAACAACACGGCGAGCAGCGTCGAGAGGGTGAAGCGCATGGCGGTCGACGATCTAGGAGCGCGAAGAGAGTATTCGGTGCGTAAGTAGTGGATAGGCAGGCAAAGCTGTTCAGCTGGTATGCTCGGACGTGTGCGCAGAAAAGGGCTGGTAGGGACGTGGAAGCCTATATAACTGCTGGGGTACGGAGGTGCCTTTCAAAAGTCCTTGCCCACCTTGGCGAGCAGGGGTATACGCCACATTCCGAATTTAGACATATGTCCGATTATCTAAGTCTATGGAGATTCCTGCCCTCCTTGTACTCGTTGCCCCCTTCTAGCTCAATGATCTTCTTTATATGGACAGGAATACGCTCAATCCAAGCCTGTATCTTCTCCTGAGGTAGATCTCGCCAGCACTGCTCCCATGCACGGACAGCCTCTGCTCTACTCTTTGGCGCGCCTTTCTTTGTAGTAGCTCTCTTCATCCATGGCCAGCAAGGCTCAATAGCGTTTAGGTCAGGAGAGTTGCCACACCAGAGCAACTTTGTAACATCATGGATGCTATATATATAGCTCTGGACATGATGATCATGAGAGGGCGCTTTATCTTCTTGTACAACAGTGTCTGGCCGCTCTATTTTGCACACCTTTGCAAAAGGTATTAGCTTTGGAAGTAGCACAGACGTCTGGTACCGATACCAATCAATACCTGAGCCTCTGCCTCGGCTGACCTTTCCTGTCTTCTTATTCCAAGTCCATTGAGGTTGTCGTCCAG
>ML976703.1:280448-306200 GCA_010015655.1 Bimuria novae-zelandiae CBS 107.79 | reverse complement strand
TGAGTTAATTGTCCGCTTTGAAATCCCTGTTAGGCCAGTGATCTCGTCATTTGGCTTGCCAGTAGCCTTAAGAGTAATTATTAAAGCTCGAGTAGCAAGATCGTGAGGAGGCATAGCAAAGACTGTATCAATTAGAGAGCAAGTAGTATAGAGCAATGTTGTGAGCTTGAGAAGCAAAGGCCACGTCAGCTCGGAGATGCTTCTGAATTCGGAATGTGGCGTATACCCCTGCTCGCCAAGGTGGGCAAGGACTTTTGAAAGGCACCTCCGTACCATGGAATGCCATCATGGCGCCCGTGCACCGAACCGGAAGGTGGCGTTACAAAGGGAGGTGATGAACGTCACGTGAACGAACATTGGCCGAATTCGACGGATAAAACCAAATGTTCCGTCACCTGCCAAGTCCACCCTTCACTATGTACCACGGACACTTTACATATCCTCACATGCAACCATCGTGATCCTCCAAAATGCTTTTGCTTTCCAACCCTGTTCGTCCTGTGTCCATCCAACACCAGCCCTTGCACTCTAGAAGGCCGCCCCGCCAACCTCTCCGTCTCCGTTGAGGCTTCCCAAATGCTGCTCCGCAAGCTCACTCCTCAGTGCCGCATTCTCCGCATCTCGTCCCAGCGCGTCCCACTCTCTCAGACTCGCCCGCTTCGCAGTCTCCTTTGCCTCAATCTGCTCGCGGAGCTTCCGCGCTTCCTCCTCTAATTTGAGAATCTTGCTCGTATCGACGAGTTCGGGGGCCTTCTGGCCTCCTGGCACCTCTTTCGGTAAGCCGTCAAGATGGCCACCGAAGCGCTGCGTGCGGGGATATGTCGTGCTAGTACTATTGGCAGAGCCACGGAAAGGTGGAGCGAACGGTGTTGGTCCGGGACCTGAGCTTCGAGGGCCGGAAGGTGGGCCGCCGTGAAAGCCTCCGCCTCGGCTTCCGCCCCAGTGTGCCGAGCCTCGTCGCGGCGGGGGGCCGGAGAAATCGCGAGGTGCGTCGTAACCAAAGCCGCCACGACTGCCACCGCCACCTCTAGGGCGAGTGGGTGCAGCGAGCACAGGGTTGCTGTTGCGTGGGTAGGTCGGCGGCTGTGGAGTGGAGCTTGAGGGGCCAGCAGGCGGCGAGATGGCGGGAGAAGGGTAGCTGCGGTTTGACGGTCCAGTAGGAGGCGCTCGAGAGTAGCTGCTGTCTCCGTTGCGGTATGATGAAGAGGGACCACTGGGCGGCGCAAACTCTCGGTCACGATCGCCCCTAGGCCCGGTCGGAGGACCATCGCGGTGACGGGGGGGAGAGCGATCTCGCTCCCGGTCGCGGTTGTAGTCTCGGCCTCGGTCGTAATCCCGTTCGCGGTAGGGCGATCGAGGAGCCGACACTGCATCTCTCATCGGCCTGTCATCTGGAACCAGAGCAGCCCTACTAGGGTGGACTGGCGGGGGTGACGAGCGACGCGAGGTTGCCGCAGATTCCCTGCCCGAAGCATCGTTGGACGCATAGGTATTCCTGGCGGGAGAGGGAGACGGGCGCCTCCACGTGTCTGCAGCATAGGGGTCTACGCGCTCCCGGCGAGGAGAGGGAGACCGACGACGGTAGTCTCTGCTGTCGCGAGCAGGCGGCGAGTAACGGCGCGGTGGGCTGTCGTTGATGAGCTGAGCGGCATGCAATCCATTCTCTGGCCATACATACCTGTGGGCGCGAGAGCGCGGCTCCTCGTACCGGTCTGAGCGAGCTGCGCGGCTCCGGGCTGGTGACACTTCGCGTTCGCGCGGTGGCGGAGACCTGTCGCGGCGAGGCGAACGCGTGTAGGAATCGTATTCCCGTCGAGGCGGTGTCCTTGCGCGGTCGCCACGGTAGTCGTCCCTCCGGGGAGAGTATCCGCGGCGTGGTGGAGACCGAGGCCTGCTGGCCCTCCACCGGTCATCGTCTCGCCTCGGGCTCCTAGATCGGCGGCGGTACGATGGGGGAGAGCGGCTTCGCGGGCGAGAAGCGCGACCGCCGGGCGTGTAGGTGTCGGCGCGAGTCACTCCTCCACCACCACCACCACGCGGCGGGCTGCGATCGCGGGCACTGGCACGGTAGCTGTCGATGCGCGGGCCGGGCGAGCGAGGCCTGTACGTGTTCGAGAACCTGTCGTCCCTATGCCGCGTCAGTTTGGGGCGCCACGGACACAGAGGAGGCCGTCTCAGCTGCCGCATATGGCTGCATCAACTGAGGTGCGTGCCGGTGAGACGAGTAGGGCGCGACAAACCTTCGGTCGCGATCGCGATCGTCCCTGTCCCTGCGGTCCATGACGGCGACGGCCTCCCAACGTAATACTGCTGGAGCCTAATGATGATCACGTTATTACGTGTCGCACGTTAACAAGAGAATACGCAGAGGTGCGTCCGGGTGCGTTAACCGTGTGACGCTCGAGAGCAAGAGGAGGTAGCTAACGTCCAAGTTTCCACGAGCTAAGCCTTTCGCCTGCGCGATGGCATTTCCAGGGCTGTGCACGGACCGCATCTGACTGAGTCTTGTCGTCCATCATTAAACCAAGTTTCTCTCACCGGGTCCCTCGACTGCTTTTTGAGGCACATCGCCCCTACGTGGCGGCGCAATTGGAATTGTCCATCGTCCTGACTTTTTTTTGGCTCGTCTTAATCCTAATGTCATCACGCAGACCATGTTTGCAAACTTTCTTCCATGCATTCCCGACCATCTTGTAATCATGTTGATTCAGTAGTGGCCAAGGCTCGTCCAATGCATTCCACATGCTGGCAGCAAAAACTCTTGAATGCACTGGCCTCGGCCTTCCCTGTGTTCTGCACCCCGTTGCGCACCCCGTTGCGCCCCCCATGTGTCCACCTGTCCACCGCACGTTCTTCATGCTGTTATCTTTACAAATCTTACAGTGCTCGCCCTACCACGGATCAAACCCTACCGCCGATCAACGCCGCGGCCGACGATCATCATCTCGTTTTTCATCCCTCTTTTGCCTCTTCCGTGACTCGGCTGCAATCATCTCGCTCAGGTCATCTTGATCGATGCTCTGCCACTGTCCCTGCATCTCTGCTTTCCTTTGCGCCTCGTATTGTTTCCTCAGAGTCTCCTTGTCCAACTTGTCGCTGTCCGCCAAGGCATCTACGTCGACCGAAATGTCCACGTCACCTGCCTTTCGCTTCCGCTGGGAGTTGTCTCCGAAGGTGTCCCGACGAGCAGCGTCAAGATCATACGCATGTTCACCGCCAAAGAAACCGGTAGCTTGAATGTTCTTCTCCGGAAGCACTTGATAAGCGCTACGCGGTGCACTAGGCTCTTCCGTCTCGATGCCTTTGCGCTGTTTTCGCAGTGTGAACTCACCACCAATAGTTTCTGTGCCGCCAATTTCCGAGGGAAGGGCAGAAGCCGTGGTCATGGTGGTTTGGATGCCAGTGGCATCCTCGGGGCCTTCCTCGCCCTCTTCCTCTTCCTCCTCCTCCTCTTCATCGCTCTCTTCTTCGTCACTTTCGCCTTCGGCACGCAACACGCCCCAAATACTACGCTCCGCAGGTTCGCCAAGCTGTGTCGGAGCGGACTGTTCTTGCAGGATACCCTGTCCAAGAGGGTCGCCACCCCACTGGGGGCGGTGAGTAGTCTCATCGATAGGCGGTCGGCCCCACTGGCCTGGATTGAACCCCCAAGAAGCGCCTGGCGGAATAGGAGCATTGACGCCGGGGACTTTCAAGTTCGGATACGACGGAGGAGGACCGAAACGCTGCTGGTTGATTAGCCATGGGGGAGGCTGGCCGGGGCCCATGCCCAGAGCATCTTTCAGCTCCTCGCTCAATACGCCAGGTTTCAAGTGAACCAGATTCGTCTCGAACTCTTTGCCCTCATAGTAGACCTCTCCGTAGCGCGTCATCTCAGGCTTGGTCTGCCTTCGGAAGAAGGCGTCGTAGAGCTTACCATAGTCCATGTCGAATTTGCCCAATTTGCCTTGTACCCGCTCGCGCTGCTTTTGCTTAAGGGTCATCTCTGCTTGCTTCTCCAGCACCGCATCTCGCATCTCCGAGATTCCGGTTTCCTGGATGAACTTCGGCAGTGCAAACGGTGGCTTCTCAATACCACGCTTAGATGAGAGGTACTCACGCTTGAGAGACCAGTGGTTCGGGACAGGGACGACGTTTTTGTAGCCCTTGATGGCGATCAGCAGTCGAGGATCTGAGGAGGTGACATCGGTCCATTCCACGAGCTCAGGCTTCTTGACCGATGCCTTGAGCTGTGCGACTGACATCTTGTTCATTTGTTTCCGCTGCTTTTTCGAGATCTTCTTCGAAGAGTCGTCGTCTTCGTCAGGGATATCATCATCGTCGTAGTAGATCTCGGGTTTGTCCTCATCCTTTGCCGTCTCTTCGGCCGTAGGCTCGCGGAACTTTTCAAAAATACTCTTGTATTGCTCCAGCAGCGGGTTGTCGAGATCGTAAGAGTTCGCGACGTCGTCAACGTCCAGAAGGTCCGCGGCTCGGACCGCCTGTGCATCGTTATTGGTCTTGTCGTCTGGTGCAGTAGATTCGCTCTCACGCGCAGAGTCGCCGGCCTCAGATGGGGTCTCCTGTGGGCTGGTCAGTACTGGTGGAGGAGGGGATCGCGCGGCAAGACTTACAGCGCGCTGTGCCTTCTTCTTGGCCCGACGGTACGCGTTCCTTGACGCCTTCTTGGAGCTGGGGACAGTAGTAGCGCCACCCGGCATCGCGGCTGTGCTCGTCGCCATTTCAAGCGACAGCGACCAGCTGCCCAGCCAAGGTAATGAGGGCGTCCGCGATCGTGTGCCCTACTAACAGCGTTGGAGGCGCGCAGAAATGCGAAAGAATCGGATCACGGGCCGTCTTGCTGGAGATTCTGCGCGAACGCCTGCTGGCAAAAGTAGGTTTCGCGGTGGTCGGGTGTTGAGTGGAAAGCGGAGTAGTAAGGCGATCTGATCCTGCCAGACTTCCCCAATCGAGCGAGGCTTGGCAGTGCACGTGACCTGTCATGGACCCTGGGACGTGGGCTGAGACCGGGTGAACCTTTGAACCCTTTCAATGGGTACAGAATTCGAGTATTTTCCTACTCAACACATCGAGCAAGCCTATGACAATCAATTCTTACTATGTTTGTTTCGGCGAAAAATATGCCAACTGCATCTAGTTGGCCCCTCAGACCTTCAAGCAACAGAACACGCCTCTGGTCACAAGCGACTATCCTCCCCAAACTTCTTGCCCCAGAATCCGCGATAATGCTTCTGCTGACCAGATTCATTGATCTGCTTGATTTCTGCCGGCGTCAACTTGAAAGTAATAGCCCTGAGATAGTCGCTCAACCGCTGCTCCTTGCTAGAGGTTGTGATAGGTACTACATCCTGGTCGATACACCACCGGAGGCTAATCTCGCCGGCAGACACAGCGTACTTTTTCGTGAGACCGGCCATGACGTCGTCTACCGGACCAGGTGCAGCCTTCGTAACGGCGGACAGGGGTCTAGAGAAATCAGTGAATTGTCTACCCACCTGTGTTCCGGGTGCTCAGACTTACCCGTAGGCTGTGGTAGCAATACCGTGCTTTTTATGGAATTCCAGCAACTCCACACGTTGGAGGTAAGGATGAAACTCGATTTGATTGACAGCTGGTTTGACCTTAGCTGTCTTCAGCACCGCCTCGATGTCTTGAGGGCGATAGTTGGAAACACCAATGCTCTTCGCAAGCCCAGATTTATGTAGCACTTCCATCTCAGACCATGCGTTCTGAAGGTCTTGCTCCGACTTCGCCCAGAAGGGTGAGTGGATGAGGTAGAGGTCGACATAGTCCAGCTGCAGCTTCTTCAGGCTCTCCTTCAACGCCCTCTCAATGTCCCCGGTCTGAGCAGGTTCCCAGACCTTGGTAGTAACGAAGAGCTTGCTACGATCAACTCCACTCTCCTTTATGCCCTGTCCCAGTTCCGTCTCATTCTTGTATGATTCAGCGCCATCCCTAAAAGCGGCGGTACAAAGTCAGTGTAAGTTAAAAGATGGGACCAGGTACCTCACGCGAATGCCAAAACAAATCCGTCATGTACGCGGGGTTTCATACAGGTGATAGTATCCGAGCCCGATGGCCATTTTGACGGCATCGACAATTGCCTGATCAATCTTCCCCTCATCTTTCTTGCCCCACGCAGTCCCGACTCCATACCCCAGCATAGGTATACTCGCGCCATCATTGAGCTTCAGCGCCGGGATCGTAATATCGAGATTAGCCATAGTGGAAGAGTTTCGGATGGTCAGCCCACTGATATTCTTGTGAATACTGATGGTAAGTTGGTGTCGACAACAGTGGGGGGCCCGAAAGAAGTGATGTAGAGCAGACCGAGGAACAGACTTCAGCATGTAAAACGATGAGATGGCGGCGGCGAAAAGGGCAAAGAACAGCTCGCTGGGGTAGGAATATGAGGTTTGAAACGCAATAAGATTAAGGAAGGCTGCTTGAGCCTTGTGGCGCTGACATGTCGTTTTTTTCAAAGTTCTAGAGATGCTGATGCTGAAGGTGGGGTGTCCAGGTGTCGGATGACGCCACGAGCGCCAACTTCAGGGCAGGCACCACTCTAATTCCCTTGTTCATGCAGTGTATGCGATTCACCTTGCATATGAATGTTGTGAGGTGATTACATGCTTTTAATGAACATTTTTCAAATATGCCCCACGTGGATAAAAAAAAGGTTGCTTTTTAGAGAATCCGTGCACGAACGCCGACTCGCATCACAAGGTTCCCTCTGTGCCCAGTTGTTGTGATAGTATATGTACATTTTCAATCGTCACCTTCACCCTTCTTCGTATCCCTTCCGACCTTGCCGTGCATCAAGTCATCGAAGTCTTGGCTACCTTGGAGGAGGTAGTAAATACCACTCATGACGCAGAAAACACCCAAAGAAAATACACAAATGTGGACTACAGTGATAATGCAGGTTTTTCCACCAACGAACCGCCCGAAGACACAGAAGAGAGTGGTGATGGTGTTAACAATGAGGATAGCGCCCCGTATAGCTGCCAGGAGGGGAGCGAGGACTAGAACGGACCGTTGGCACGAGTGATGAATATTAGCCAATTCTTGGTGAGAGAGGCCTCGAGGAAGATGACCGGATCACGCACACTGAAGTCCTGAACGGTGCCGCCGCTAATACCCTCGCTGGCCTCGCTGGAGAGATTTTGATGCCCGAACGTGGTCGTCAGAGTAATCCAGGTGCCAGCAGCAAGAACTACACCAAGGAGAATGGACATACCCCAGAGTTTGGGCAGATTCCACCAAACAGGAAGTTTACTGAAAGGCGCGTTGTCGTATGCGATGGCAAGTGTGGCGATATCGGCGAAGATGGCAATGAAGACAACGAGCTCCAGATTGAGCGAGGTGTTCAAAATAGCGAGCCAAAGGCCTAGAAAGATTTCTAGATGCAGTGACAGGGTAATGCGGTAGATAACGTATAAATACATGCGGTGGAAAATCTGGCGGGAAGTTTTGAGGGTAGTGATAAAAATGGAAAGTCCTAGGGTAAGGAGCATGATGTTAGTAGCTAAGTGCGTAACGTGTCCGTGCACCCAATGCACGGATTCAGCCAATGCACGCCGAACATCCGACGCGTCAAAACTCCCTACTTTCAACACGCGATAACTCCACCAATATGGATCCAATTCAAGCTGCGATAGATGAGATCGAATCGCGAGAACCAGGAGAAGATTTTTCATATACAGAAATTGCTACCAGATATGGTGTTAATCGATCTACACTCTCACGAAGGCACCGAGGTGTTACCGCGACGCGTGCAGCCAACACAATCAATCAGCGAAAGCTCAACCCACAGCAAGAGCAGGAGCTTGTACGATATATCAAAAGGCTCACAGAGAGACATATACCTCCTACTAGAGAGATGATACAGAATTTTGCCTCGACGATAGCAAAGGAGCCAGTTAGCGAGAGCTGGGTTACCCGCTTTATCAACCAACACAGCATTCATCTCATCTCGCAATGGACCGTCGGCATGGACAGCAATCGCCACAAAGCTGATTCAGTGGATAAATATCGCCCCTATTTCAACCTTGTACACAGCAAGATCGATCAATATCGCATAGATCCTCGTCATATCTACAATATGGATGAAAAAGGTGTCCTGATCGGTATCGTTGGTAGAACAAAGAGGATATTCAGCAGACGAATGTGGGAGAAGAAGGAGGTTAGGGCATCACTCCAGGATGGCAATCGCGCGTGGATCACGCTCCTAGCATGTATCTGCGCTGATGGATCAGCTTTGCCGCCAAGCCTTATCTATGAGGCTGCCAACAAGGACATCCAATCAAGCTGGGTAGAGGATATCAAGGCAGGATATCATAAAGTCTTTATCACCTCATCATCCTCTGGCTGGACGAACAACGATATCGGGCTTGCCTAGCTTAAGCAGGTGTTTGATCGCTGTATAAAAGAGAAGGCTCGACGATCATATCGACTTTTAATTATAGATGGCCACGGATCTCATGTCACTATAGACTTTATTAACTACTATAATTAGAATAGGATCCTGCTTGCTGTCCTGCCTCCTTATTTAACTTATACACTTCAGCCACTTAATGTTGCGATGTTCAAGCCTCTATTAACAGCCTACTCAGCAGAGCTATCAAGATACCTTTATAGAAGCCAGGGCCTAGCTTCTATCACTAAAGGCGACTTCTTTCCCCTATTCTAGAATGCGTGGAAGGCCTCTTTCAAGGAATCAACTATCCTCAGCTCTTTTAGAGCCACAGGTATATCGCCACCTGATCCTGACCCTATCCTTAATAGGTTCACCCAGGATCAAGAATCAGGCAATAGCTCCTCATCAGGGCTTAGCGATCATGACTAGAGAAAGATGGATAGGCTTGTACGCTCTGCAGTGAGTGATTAAAGTAGCAAGGATACACAAAAGCTTCGTCAATCACTCCACCACCTATCTGTTGAAAATGAGCTGCTTAAGCATGACAACGATGGGCTTAGGCAGGCGCTATCTATTAAGAAGAAGCGTAATAAGAAGAGCAAAGCTCTAGACCTTCAACAGCGCTAGGAGTATCATGGTGGGGCTATCTTATAGTTACTAAGGAAAGTAAGGGAGGCACGTTATCGTCAATCAATTAAGGAGCAAGAGGATAAGTAGCAGTAGCTTTAAAAAGCAAAGACAGCAGAGCTAAAGAAGGCAGCTAAGCTATACAATGAGAAAATCCAGCAAGAAAAGCGTGCAGCGAGAGAGGCAGCGAAGAAGGCAAAGGAGAAGGAGAGAGCTGAAAAGGCAGCTTAGCGCACTGCCCAGAAGTCTGCCGATAACGCTAAAAAGGCTCTACAACTATCCCAAAGGAGTAAGAGAAAAGCTTCTCAGCCATCTCCACAGAGCAGAAAGCGTCAGAAACGTGTTGTTGATGCTACGGATGTTGGGGAGGCCTCAAAGGGCGCATCTGCTGCCCCAACCAAATCCACACGGAGCGGCCGCGACGTCAAGCTTCCAGATAGATTTAAATAGTGCAAATGAATCGCAGCTATCGATTTACTATCCTAGTAGAAAATCTTATAATAATATTGTTTGTGGGTGGTTCTGCAGCCTTATTTCTAATAGAGCGTTTATGGTGTTCGGCGTGCATTGGCTGAATCCGTGCATTGGGTGCACGGACACGTTAGTATTTGAGGCGGCCTTAACAGCAATGCTAGTATTAGCTTTTTTAACGAGGGGGCGTCGTTTACACCATTTCCTGTTATGGCTACTAGGTAGCTACGGCTTTGGAGTATATTTGCAACGTTATACTTGTGTTGCGGGAAAACCTTAGCAAAACTATCTGTAGCCTCTACGAAGTCGTAGACTTTAGAGCTAGGCATTTCGCTACCACCGCCAAGGCCGAGACGTTTAGCATTGTAAACGTTCGTTTCTAGACCGAGCTGACGAGAAGTTTCCTTTGCAATACCGACGGTATCGCCAGTCAGCATCTTGATCCTAAGCCCAAGTGTCACAGCTTCCTTGATAGTGCGAGCGGTGTCGTGACGCGGGGGATCGGAGCAAGGCATGATGCCAAGAATCTCCCAGGGAGAGTTGATGCGCTTGCGAGCGACACCGAGAGAGCGGAAACCACGGGTAGCGAATTCAGCGACCTTGTCCTTTTACTCCTCATCAATCGCCTTGGGTATCGGTTGATCCTTTTCGACCGTCTTCAAGACGGCCAGTGGGGCTCCTTTGACACAAATGATGCGCTCACCCTTGTGAGACTCGACCACGGCCTGGACCTTCTTCGAAACTGGGTCGAAAGGTTGGAAGTCAACGACCCTGTACTAGCTAAGCGCGTACTTTGCCCGTGGATAATACTTCAAAGACTTGAGGAAGGCTTTTGTCGATTGAGTCGATCCCCTTCTTCTTGCGGGAGGCAGCCAAGCAGGCTGTGAGCATCAAGTCTTCAGGGTTGACACCGCTGACAGTGGATGGGTCAGAAAGGCACAGCTTGTTCTTGGTGAGTGTGCCGGTTTTGTCTGAGCAGAGAATCTCAACACCAGCAAGTGACTTAATGGCGCTAAGCTTTTTGACAATGGCCTGCTTCTTGGCCAAATAAGCGGCACCGACAGCCATGGTCGTAGTAACAACAGCAGGAAGGCCAACGGGTACGCCAATAATAGTGACGACTAGGGTGAACTCAAGAATAACGATGATGCCGTTTGAGCGATAGTGTGACGGTTCAGTATGGAAGCTTGGGCCACCCGTGCGGCCCGTGCACGTGATGCTCACAGTATATAGCTCCGTAGAGTAGCTACTCAATCAACAACGATTGCCTCAACACACTCTTTTCGACGTTACAGATAGAACAAACTGACCCAGACTACCAGGAGGGTGAAAATGACTAAGACCAGCAATATCGTTCCCATTCCGTTCAGGACTTCGGTAAAGTGGCCAGTCCCGCTGGATGTGCTGGCGACTAGAGAGGCAGCGCGGCCCACGAAGGTAGAGTCACCGGTGGCGGTGATAACGATGAAAGCCTCACCACGCTTAACAGCGGAGGAAGCGAGGCAGACATCACCTTTATGCCTGTCGACGGCAAGGGACTCGCCAGTGGTGGTGGACTGGTCGACCTGGAGGAATGCGTCTTCGGTAATGATGCGACCATCGGCAGAGATGATGGTCCCTTCCTCGACAAGAAGTTCGCCAGGAACGACGTCGGGGACCTCGACTTCTTGAAGCATACCATCATGGAGGACAGTGGCTTTAAGAGTGAGGTTCTTATTCAATTAGACGACAATAGAACCGGCGTGGTACTCTTGGATGAAACCAACGCATGCGTTGAGCAGGAGTAGGGCACAGATGACACCAAAATCGACCCAATCCTGGAGACCTGCAGCCAGCATGGCAGCCGCCTCCATGACAAACTGAATCGGGCCAACAAAGAAGCCTAGGAACTTAAGGAGCATATTCTCTTTCTTCTCTGTATGGCGTTAGCGTGTGAGAATGGATAGATCATGGATACAATCGCAGGCTTGCTGGCGAAGGAGGTTCTGCAGATGGCCCTCTCGGGTCATGTCAAAAGTTGGTCCTTGTGTTACTCATCCTAGGGTAATATGCTGCCTACTAATTCTGGCCCTTATGGCCGACCTTCGGCTTCACCCGAAGGCCGCCTTTTGTAAAGCTCATGCTGGGGTGACGCATCCTCGCTCAACTCACCCTTCATCTGGTTCAGGCCATACTTCTTGCGACGGGCGAGGATCTCGTCTTTAGTGAGGCCGACATGCAGATCGGTTATCAGAAGCTCCTCAGGAACAAGGCGAGCGGCACCGGCCGCCGCCTCCTCCTCCTCCGCGTTGTAGTCAACACCTCCATCTTGCGACTCGAGTTCCTGGATCAACGCGTCAATGTTCTCATCCTCTTCGATCTCGGACTCGCCGGCCTTTGAAGGCACCGTCTTCTCCTCGTACGTTCTCTTCTCAACCTGCGAACTGGTCTCAAGTGCTGGTGGTGTGCTTCGGGGCCAGACGCACTGGCGCACACGAAGCGTCTGCTGGATACGTCGTCGAAATGGTTCACTGTCTTGGCGCCAGTATGCTGTGCGGGTCAGCTTGAGCGCTCCGCTGCGATAGGGTACAGTGCTAGGTCACTGGTGCCTGTGCAACCCGGGTCCTTCACCTTCATGAAGTGTCCCGGCGTCTCGTCGGTGCTCTGTGTCCCGCTTCCCTCTGTTTCTGCTCCCTTGATGGCAAGATCGACCAAGTTGCAGCTAGGTCTGCAATCTCGTGCAGCATTAGAGCACCCAGCCAAAGGCCGATCGAACACAACACCCAGTCCACCAGTTACGACGTTTTTGAATGCCTACCGTTGCAGCCATAATGGCCGAGGTAAGTTGACAAGCTCCACAGCTGCCAGAAAGCGCATTGGTGCCCGCGGGCTGCACAGTTGGAACCAACGAATTAGCACTCCTCGAGTGATGGCCCGGCCACTCGAGCAGACGCGTGTGGGTGAAGGTGTCTAATCAATCGCCTAGCCAAGGCATATGTGCCCGCGGCAGGTGCCGCTGTATACCTATGGTATGTTCGTCTTGGCACGGTGTCCGAACTCGACGCTGTGCTTCTCCAACGGGTGTGTGAGTCCCGTTGGTGAGCGATCTGGATCATTTACAACTGCTTTCCGCCTACAGTATACTGTCGTGCGTGCTCGAACTGAGACCGTCCACCTTGTACACAACTGGGGTTGAGACACGGAAAGAGACCACCAAAATCCTTCTGCTCTAGCACGCGTTGCGGCTTGACCGTCACAGCTTCAACAGCATCCGTTTATCTAGAAACTGCTCCCCTTATACAACGTCCAGGCTTCTAGGTGTCTGAAGTGGTACCTACGTTATTTGCTAGCGGGGCAAGAGGTACCGGAACACAAAGGCGTGAGCCTGGGGTAACGTAGATGCCTAGCAAGATGCGATGACTCTGCCAAACCTGACACTGAATGGAGTCGTGCTCACTGCTCTCGCCCAGACACCTGCTTGTTGCTCAAATCTTTGTTCTTGGTCTTGTACTCTTCAATCGTCATCTTCCCTTTTGCTTCTCTTGCCTCGCAGGTTGCGAACATCTGTGCCAAAGGGCTCGTTTATTGCGGCGAGTCGCAGATCTTGGAAGTCTCATCGACAGTCACACAGAAGCTTCACAAGTTTCTACTTTGTTTTCA
This sequence comes from Bimuria novae-zelandiae CBS 107.79, assembly GCA_010015655.1. Classification (NCBI taxonomy): domain Eukaryota; kingdom Fungi; phylum Ascomycota; class Dothideomycetes; order Pleosporales; family Didymosphaeriaceae; genus Bimuria; species Bimuria novae-zelandiae. The sequence continues at coordinate 293,044 of ML976703.1, read as the reverse complement.
TTTGACACGGAGCGTTGTACCAGAAATGTAAGCACTCCAAAATAATGATGCTCTCGCCACATAATAATAAAAAGTTGGATTCTAAAGGAAGGAGCTTTCAAAACAAACGCTTTTCCGTAGCAGGTCAATGCGCGCCCCGCCTCGATGCGCGCCCACAACAACGCGTCAACTTTCAACACCACCTATCTCAGCCAATATGGACGCTATCGACGCTGCGCTTGCAGATATAGAATCGCTGGAACCCGGAGAATCTATCAACTATACAAAAATCGCGAAAAAGTATGGCGTTGTACGATCTACGTTGACGCGTAGGCATAACGCGCTTACGCAGTCGCGTAAAGCTGTAGCCTCTACACGTAGAAAACCTAGCCTATAATAAGAGCAAGAGCTTATATAATATGTGAGAGCTAGTGATCCATACGCATAAGGAAGAAATTGAGAATTGTACTTGTTGTTGTATTAGGTGAAGCTACGAACAGTAGGTATACATGAGTGGCTGTAAACAGCGCTAGTGTAGGATGGGTAGTCGCATCTCAACACAGGTGAGGCGCCACTGCAAGTGGGGAAAGGGAGACTCCAAACCGTGACATAATATATTAATAAGCTTACTAAATAAGGCCTACTACCTACTAGATAAATAATAAGAAATTTTACTAATTTTATAACTAATAGTACTATTAGCAAGAACTAGGCTAATTAGTTTATTAAGTAGAATAGTATACTACTTTTATTAAGATAAATAATTAGAATTAACTATAATTACTATAAAGCTAATTTAAAAGTAAAATATAAGCTTCACTTTAAGCTTTTATAGTAGAAAATTAGCTAATACGATATTAAGCCTCGCAATATATATAATATAGACAAAAAAGGCATCCTACTTAGTATCCTCTCTAGGTCGAAGCGTATCTTTAGCAGGGCTCTGTACGAGCGAAAGAAAGTTAGGCAGGCAATCCAGGATGGCGATTAAGAATGGATTTTAATCCTAGTCTGCATCTGCGCTAATAGGTCAGCTCTAGATATAGCGCTAATCTATTAGGCTGGCCCTAATAGGATACAATCGAGCTAGGTAGAAGATATTAACCTAGATAACCACTTAACATTTATTACCTTACTAAGCTCTAGCTAGACTAATAATAAGATAGGTCTCGCATGGCTTAGACAAGTGTCTAATTACTTTATAAAGTAAAAATCTTAATAATTCTATTAACGTCTTATCCTAGATAGCTATAGATCTTATATTATTATAGATTTTATTAACTACTGTAACTAAAATAAAATTTTATTTATTATTTTTCTTCCTTATTTAACGTATAGGCTATACCTATTTAATATTTATATTTTTAAGCTTTTATTAACTACCTACTTAGCTAGTCTTATAGCCTTTCTTTAGCTAAGGATTAGTAATAATTACTAAAAGAAACTTCTTTAGCCTATTTTAAAATATTTAGTAAAGCTTTATTACTTAGGCTTTAGTTTTTTAAGCTCTTAAAGCTATAGGTATCTCTCTATTTAATTTAAAAGTTATACTTAAAAGATTTATTAAGAATAGAAAATTTAATTAAAAAAAAGCTTAACCTTAGTACTTAGCGCGTTAAATTAACTTAAAATTTAATTTTTTTTATAAAGTATAATAAATAAGAAGGTAACTAAAGAGACGCGTAAACTTAGTTAAATAATTTACTTAATTTTTATTTAAAAGTAACTACTTAAGTATAAAAATTAGGGCTTAAAAAAAGCCTTAGTAACTAAAAAGAGGTACTCTACTTAACATAAAGCTCTACCTTTAAAGAAGCCTTATAAGTATTATAAAGGTATAGTTTTTTAATTACCTAGTAAGGTGTAAAAGGCGTAGGAGAACCTACGCTAGTAAGAAGCTTAAAAAAGTAAGGTAGCTAAGGCTAGAAAGGCTAGCTAGTAGCTAAAGACTAAATTACTTTAAAAAAAAGTATATTATAAGGGCTAAGGCTTATATAGCTTAAGTAAAAGAAAAGACTAATTAGATAACTAAATAAGCGTAAAAATAGTAGGCTTATAAAACTTAGTAATAATATTAAAATTAATTAAAACTAGCTAAAAAGCGTAGCAAAAATACCTTTAAGCTAGCTAAAAAAGCTATTTAAAAAAAGCCTACTACTAAAGCTATAAATACTACTAAAGCCTTAAGTACTGTATTATAACTTTAGCATTTTTAGTTGCGCAGGGGCTATAATATTAAAATACTAAGTATATTTTTATAGCTATTATTAATTATTAAGCCTTATAGAGCCCTATACTAAAAAAATCTTATAATAATAGCTATTATTAGGGATTCTAGAGCCTTAAAAAGTAGCTCGAGTTTTTAGCGTTGGGCGCGCATTGAGGCGGGGCGCGCGAACGCCCGTCGCCACTAAGATGCCCCATGGCTTTGCTGCAACGTTATGGATTAGGCGAGAAGAGTCATCACTGCGATATGAGACTCATGGCAGGTTCGATGCCTTCGTCAGTAATGCTTGGCTAGGCGGCTTCGCGGCCTAAACAGTGAGCACTCTGGATGATGGACTACCGAGCTTATATGGTATAAAGAGACGGTGTGCGACTACATCCACTATACGGCCGTGCCCAAGTTCCTGCGGGTGAGCGGATATATCGGGAAGAGAACGACTCGTAGTAGTTTTTATGACAGCAGCAAGCTCAGGATCCACCAGAACTCAGTTCTATGATTTAAGTCCCAAATCCCTTCTCCCTCTCTCATAAATGATTCAATTGTGAGTCGACAGATCCAAAATCACCAGTAGCACGAAAGCAGCGAATGACGCACCATGTAGGGAAGGCAGATAATCGTGGGGAGAAAGATGCGAGCAGCCTCCAGGGTTTGATGATGAGGTGTCCGCCTCGCTGTCTAGACTACAAAATACACCCAGGCTCTGGTCAGTCGCGGCGGGGCGCATTGCTTAGATGCTAAGGGTCACTTTACGGGTGAAGATGTTTAGGCATTTAGTCACTCCTTCCTACTTCGCAAACGCTGGACTCATATGCCCTCAGGGGCCACCTATAATTTGATTTCCTGGCGGACGCAGGTTAGAGTCACAGTTTCCTTGTTCACTTCTTCGCTTCTTCAGTGCACCGAATGAGTCACGATTGCTAGATGCTGGAATTTTGACACTGCTTAATCTTGCTCCTCCACGTGCTGGATATTCCTCTCATGCACAATTGTGATTCAATATTCGTAACTCCATTCACGCTGTTTCTGAATGTAGCCTTCTTTGTGTCCATGGCACTTGCACTCATAGTCTTGCGTGGTAATAACGTCCTAATTGGACTTTTCCTGCCATCCCTGCATAGCGCCTACCTTATCGCATTTACCTCTACCGCGACACGCTCTTTCTCTTCTTCTCGTGATATTTCTCCGGTGTTTACCCATCCTGAATTAAACATTACCACCTCATTTCAAATATTCTAAACCAACAGCTGCGCCCAGTCACCTGGTTATTTTATGTCTTTTTGTATTTGATAAACCTACAGTTTTGAGGCTCGTCACACTCGTTCAAAGGGTAAAATTCCCTACCCACAGTTTCACCGACGATTCGGTTACGCAGTGTATATATGGTACTGAACCATAGAAATTAGGTCTTAGGCATGTCTCACTCCTCTGCTCGACAGTATATGTATTAACTCGTCCGTAAGCACAACGTCCGCCGAACACGCCTTCGCATAAGTTGCCATAGCAGCACAAGCCCGCGGATTCCCACGTCGCGCTTCCGAAAGGATACTAGATACCCGTCAGTCTTACTTCTGGATATATCAGGCTTCTCAGACGACCTCGCGCACCACCCGCGAACCGCCCTCAAAGACACGTGTTGCTACGATACTGGTTGTGGTTGTGGTAGGAGGTGCAGGAGTCACAAAGGGCAACTTGAAATAATGGAGCCAGCACTCGAGAGTTTGAGCAGGCTGTTTGAGCAGGATATCGGGGTCTCTGGGGAGTCCACCGAAGCCGCTAGTACAGGGCCGGGGGATAACGCTAGTTGGTCAGATGGTGGGGCAGTACCTACGCTACCCGAAGTTGGTATTGATTCGGACGAAGGAGCGCTGCCTAAGCCACCCGAGGATGCACTAGATGAAGATGTTGAAGGGGACCTCGGTGACAACGAGGATGGTAAACGTTCGGGCCACGTTCAGGAAACACTTGAAGGACCACTGGACCTGAGCAACTTTCCTGGTCGAAATTCAGTGCCAATGGGTCCACATGTACGAAGCCAATCCGAAGGGAAGTGCTCGGGAGACGGTGAATCATTGTCTGTCTTGACGCCGGCATCACGGTCAACCAGCTTGTCGCCTGCTGCTCCTGAATCTGGTGATTCCAATTACCTTTGGAGCTTGACCCATTTGAATGACATTGGACTCGCGGCCCAAGAACGGCGTGGATCAACGCCTGCATATAGTGCCCAAACAAGCGTGGAAACTCTCCAGGAGGAAGTTGATGACGATATTGGTTATGACGAGGACTACAGCAACCCCACTGGGGTTTTGGATACGGAAAGCCCCTCAGAGCGATGCAGGTTCACATCGGAAAGACCACCACACTCTGTGCCTGGCGAGCTTGTTGACTTAGTTCGAGAGCTACGTCAAACAGTTGCAAAGGAATGGGACCGGATATATGGACATGATGAGCCAAATCCGTTTCGCGCCTACCACGATGATCCAGCAGGATACACTACATTTCCAGTCTGGCTAGTTGCGGGACCTGGCTCCACGGACGAGTGAGCAGTTTTCGGATTGTCCTGGTGACCGTGATCTTGAGGCGTGGCCAAAAGCGTTAGTCCGGGTTCATTCTTCTTACCGATGAGAATTAAATTGTGAGCATCCGTACCTCCTTGTGCTCTCTTGTTCGCAAAATGTAACGTCGAAAAAAGAGTGTTGAGGCAATCATTGTTGATTGAGTAGCTACACTATGGAGCTATATACTGTGACGGTTTAATGGCTCTTACTCGATGAGATGGTTACTCCTACCCTTGCTTAGTTGCCACTCACCTTTCTGAGAGGGCTACACCTATCTGGGACTAGCGATGTTTACGCTCGTACACATACATACTCGGTAGCTTCTAGATAGTACACCCTCCAGCAGAAGAATTCCACAATCTTTTCTACTGCAACATATACTGTATGGATCACGTGCACGGGCCGCACGTACGCGGGTGGCCCAAGCTTCTATACTGAACCGTCACACAAAACATCATATTATCGCACAAAGGCACGATCATTGATCTTCTGGAGACAAAGAATGCCGCGATAGTCACGCTTATTTATTTTTAGAAACATAAAGAAACGCTTCAAAGCCTTCATAGGAGGGGAATAACCTCGTCGCTAGACGATGCGAGTACGTGATTCGTGTCATAAAGCAAGTAATGTCTGAACCACAGCACGGATTAACAAGTCGTTTCATACTTCCATATCAAAAAAGAACAGATCAGAAGCCCTTTCGTACTCTAAGTTCGGATCCACTAATTATATACGAAGCGACTGACTGGCCTTGTAAGTATCAGTCGTTAAATAACATTACAACCACCAATTATGTCGTCAGGCCAACAACCACGATCTCATTACACCCACACACTGTACCGCAGCTCTACCATCCGCAGCAGGCCCAAAGCCTTCGATTCGAAGCCTCTTCCCCTTCTTCCGTACATGATCACTGAGTCCAAAGCTCGTCGTCCAACTACTCCATCAAAAAGAATAGTCAAAAGCAATGACAATAGTTCCCAAGGGAACGACTTTGTAACGCCGAGCTCCAGTCCATATCTGGAGAGACAAATGAGCCCAGAAGAATTACGAGTGGGAATGCAGGGCTACCTAGATATTGTGAAAGTGGAGTGGGATAAGCATTTCGGAAAACCAAATCCTTACGATGAGGCGTGGAGATGGGAAAGCGAGGCGATATAGATCATGTTGTGACGTAGACTTGAGCGGGAGGGGAGGGGTAGAGAGGATGCTCGGAGGGAATAGGAAGCTGTTCTGTTTTGGAAATAGAATATGAGCAGAAAGAGAACATCCCCCTCTGCCCTAATTGCGCCCTCGTCTGCTTTGTAAATTGTTTCGGCCTGCCCTGCTATCACGGTGAGCATCGTGTTTCACAGTTTCTGTGTGTCGCATGATCTGTCCAGGTTGTTGGTGACGATAAAGAAAGCTCGAAGAAATCTTGTTAAGGAGCGCGAGGGTGACATATGGTTATGGTTGAGCATTTCGATTGCATAGCAGACATCGCGGCAGATTGAGCATTGATTAAAGTTTCAACTAACGTCTATCCCTACGTGGCGAGAAACCCTGTGTGGCGAGAACTCGTCCGTACTTTTTACCGTAACAACGTTAACAATAGCTAAGAAGTATAGATAATCTCGGGATAAAGACTTTATATCCTAAGCTTTATTTATGCTTTATGCCTTCTATAGAAAATTCCTACTTAGCCTGTAATACCAAGATTCGCCGCGGGCATACACGATGGCTTCGCTCTAGACAGCCTTGGATCGACTAGAAAGTTCATGCAACCCATCCAAAAACTTGCCTAGCTATAGATAGGTATAAAAATATTATAAACTAAGCGAAGTATTTAAATATTTAAGCTTATTACGCTTTAGTGGTGATCTAATGCCTTACTAAGCGGGTTTGACAAACAAGAGCCCTACTTCCTAACCGTACGGAAAAGTTGGAAATATAATAGCTATAATTTAGCGATGCTAACATCAGGTTTTTAAACTGCTGACGTGATCCTGGTCGGAAATGCATGACTCTCTCTCAAGCCCAGGCGTAACTGTACTCCACATCATCCCATCCCCAGAAACAGAACAATGGCCTCGCAAGAATCCAATTCCAAGCAATCAAATCTAGAACTCTCCTACATCCGTCTCTCCCCCTCGCCGCACCCCGACGGCAGTGTTTCCTCTGACGAGCCTATCGTCTTCCTCCATGGCCTCGAAACCTGCCATATCGAATTCTCCCGCACCACCCCCTTTCTCTCCAAAGACTACGAATTTATCCTCGTCGATCTACCGGGGCACTCAGGGTCCAAGGAAATCCTTCCCTTGACCCTCGAAAACGCTGCCAACGCGCTCTTCCATCTTATCTCAACAAAGGTCGCGGGAGGCAGAGCGCACATTGTCGGTCTGTCACTGGGCGGCTTCGTAGGTTTGGAATTTGCGCGACGGTATCCGGAGCTGGTGCTCAGTCTGTTCTGCACCGGGTGCGCGCCGTATAGCGGGCTCAGACGATGGGTCATGTCCCAACCACGCCTGTTGGGTGGGGTCGGCATCGTGTTAGGCAGGCTAGCCACTGACGCGATGTTCTGGTTGCCCATCGGCGTGAAACCGCTCCCAGGCCTTAGGGAGGAGTTTCGAAAAAATCAGTCCATGGCACTGCTGACGGCGGGGTACACTGCAGTGCACGTAGTGAGCTTGGAGGATCTTGCCAAGATTGACGGCGTGAGGATCGCTATCGTAGCGGGCGGGAAGCGGGATAGTGTTAGGGACACGAGGGAAGCTGGGAGGGTGCTCAGTAGCAAGAATCCAGAGTGCAAGGCATTTGTGGTGAGAGACGCGGTTCACTTGTGGGACTTGCAACTTCCAGAATTATTCGCCCAAGGCGTGAGAGCCTGGTTCGATGGAAGTGAGATGCCAAAGAAATTTGAAGTGCTGTACAGTTGCGAAGGCATAAAGACTTCTTATGGGCAGGTGATTCTTGATCGTCACATCTGATGCGTCTGCTGGTTCATACTGTTGGGATTACCTGCATAATGTGTGATGCGGGAAGAGATCTGCTCCTCGTGGATCGATAGGGCGGCCGGTGGTGAAGTCCAGCTACACGAGAAGACGAGGGTGCTTTTACGTACGCGATGGGACAGACAAGATTCAAGGGAGGGAGATGTGGATGATTGTTGTAAAATAGGAACCCCGAGTGTGTATCTGGTCTACGGTTTTTGCGAAGTAAGCGTCCATCCCGCTCCATGTCGGTCTTCTATAAGAATCTGACCTCAGCATTGCTAAATTACAGCTATCCCGTTTCTAGGTTTTCCGTACAGTCAGGAAGTGGGGTTCTCGTTTATTAACTTGGCTTAATAAGGCATTAGGTCACTACTAAAGCGGAAGGAGCTTAAATATTTAAATACTTTGCTTAATATATAATCTTTCTATGTCTACCTATAGCTTAACAAGTTTTGGATGGGTTGCACAAACTTTCCAGTAGATCCGAGGCTGTCCGGAGTGACGCCATCTTGTATGCCCGCGGTAGAATGTGGTATTATAAGCTAAGCAGGAGGTTTCTATAGCAGATATAAAGTATAGACAAAGCTTAGGATTTAAGGTCTCTATTCCGAGATTATCTGCGCCTCTTAATTATTGTTAACTTTATTATAATGAAAACACTGGCGGATTCTCGCCACGCAGGGTTTCTCGCCACGCAGGGACAGGGCTATTACGCCCTCCCTTAGGACCTATACCTTTCCCCCGAAGAGGTTGAGCGTAACATAATAGGAGTCTTACGCACCTTACCTAGCACGGACAGGATTACTGTCCGCATGCTCACCGCATGCTAGCACTATATCCAGACGTATCTTACTAGCCTATACTAGCGCTGTCTAGCCCTTAGCTACTTCCCCCACGCGTGGAGGGTCGCAGAGGTCGTTATGATACCTAAGATAGGCAAAAAGGACAAATCCTCCCCTAGATCATGGAGACCTATCGCCCTGCTATCCTGCCTTGGCAAGGGCCTAGAGAGAATCTTAGCAAGGAGATTTGCCAGCACTGCCATGGCACACGGCATACTGAGCCCCCAACACGGGGGGGCTCTCCCCAAGAGATTAGTCATGGACCTAGTAGCCGCCTTCACACATGACGTGGAGGACGCCTTCTCTAACGGCCAGCACGTCACTATGGTCACTATAGACGTCTAAGGCGCCTTCGACGCACTTCTTAAAAATTAACTTTTATACAGGATAAAGGCCTAAGGATAGCATGACAGCGCCCTCCTAATTATAAAAAACTTCCTCCAGGACCGTCGCGTCTAAGTGCGATTAGGAGAAGCCACCACAGCGCCCCACCTAGTACAGTGCGGGACGCCGCAAGGCTCACCACTATCACTAGTGCTATACACACTTTATCTGGCAGAGCTACTTTAGCAAGACCCTACCAGGCGCTTTAGGTACGCAGACGATATCTGCCTCTATAAGCAATCCTACTCCTTAGACTAGAACGTGGAAATGCTGGCAGAAGATATAGGCGCTATAAATTCCTGGGGAGACGCTAATCACGTAGCATTTGCCCTAGAGAAACTTAAAATAATACACCTAACTAAGTAGAAAAGTAACTATTTGCTACTTATCTAAATTAATAATTAGCTTATCCTCTAACCTATACTACTAGACAAGGCGCTACGCTGGCTAGGTGTTTACTTTAACAGGAAGCTTAATTTTAAAACATATATTATTACCTGCGTAGCTAAAGGACGCGCAGTCGCACAGCACATCTGCAGCCTTGCTAGGATCTAGCATGGCCTACCAGCCAGCTCACTGCGCAAAGTAGTAATCTCATGCGTACTGCCACGCCTACTATATAGAAACAAGGCCTGGTATGGAGGGCGCACGAAGCCTCCCAAGATTATAGGAGCTGCGCAGAACCAAAAGGTCAGCACACGACTTGGGTGGCATATCGCCGCCCTGGAAAAGGCCCTCACGATAGCGGTCAGAGGCGTCGTCCCCGCCTACCGCACCACGCCTACTGCCACGCTGTACAGAGACGCAGGCATTCCCTTAGTAGCTGCGGCGCTTAAAGAGTGTAAGGCGAGGTTCGCTATGCGCCTGCACTGCGTTAATAAAGGTTACCCGCTTGCAGCGCGCACGCGACTGACTGTAGCATATAGAGGAAGAGGCGCTGGACGCCCGCAGCGCCCATATATAAAAGTTTAACTGCTTGCATAGCTATTCGCACTAGTACCCCGCCCTATACTACTATAACCGCACTATTCTAACTAGTGCCGAACAGACCTTATAAATAATAAGCCTAAAAAGCTCGCTACTAAAGAATTTAAACAATGGTGGACAAGCCTGCCTACCGAGACAATCACAGTGTTCTCAGACGGCTCGGAACAGCGCACAGAAAACGGCGAGCGCCACGTAACCTATGGATACGCTGTGTACCAGGGCCAGAGTGTGCTGTACACAGGCAAAGGCTCCCTTAACACGCGGGCCCACGTCTTCGACGCAGAAGCAGTGGGGGCCTAGAGAGGTCTTCAACACGTGCTATAGACTCAGGCGCACCGCCTAAGCCAGATCTGGATGTGTGTAGACAGCATATTAGTTATCTGGGGCATTAGGGGAGACCCCGCGCTGTTATCCCAGTGGGCCTTTATACGCTGCTAGGAAGCCATGGACACCTAAGATATTTAAATCTAATAGTTACTAGGCCACATAGGCATTGAAGGCAATAAGCTAGCTAATTAGCTAGCAGATAAGGTAGCTAAGGACCCACGTCTACCTATAGGGAAGGTAGCTAACCCTACGATATTAGGTCTACGATCTGATGCGCGCGCATACGTACGCGCTGCATAACAAGAGTGGTGGCGCACACGCACACTAAATCTCTCTACATGGTATAACTAGTAGGGCCTAGCATACACCCCCTCCAGGCAACCGCCGGAGCTGGAGCTCACACGCCCCGCCCTGGCCAAGCTCCTATCCATGAGGACAAGACACGGCAACTACGCCTGGTACCATAGGAAGTTTAAGCATGATAAGGAGACCCTTACGTGCACCTGTGGAGCAGACCTGGCCCTAGACTATATTGTACACTGCCCACAGACAGTGCGACGCTTTAACTATTAGCCGCAACGCCTAACATATCCCCTAATAAACACTAGAGAAGGAATATAGTACCTTAGGGCGCTAAGCTTAGAAGAATACGCAACCCTTCTTACACTTAGTGTTAATAATAGTATATATTAGTAAGTAACTAGCTAACTACGTTATAGGCAAGCGAACGCAAACCCTCGCTTTAGGCGAAGTAAATATACTACCTACTTATAACTTGCTAAGGTATCTACTATATAAGACTTAGCTTTCTTTTTTGTATACCTATATGCGTGTATATATTTTTCCTTACCTCTAATAAGTCTTGGCATGCTTCTGTACAGGACTGGGGGCAGCTAGAAGGCCACCCCTTTTCCCACTATTGTCACACAAAGGCCAGATTAAATAGCTGAGTCGCCCCTATCTGGAGAGGGACAGCAGCAAGAGAGGCCGCTCCTATAGCAGCGGTAGCACTAGCATGAGTGGCCCTTACTAAGTGCAGGGCACGTCTACATACCCCCTGGGAGGTTACATAGGACGTAAAACCAATACTACTACTACTACTCGCCACGCAGGGAGGGACGTTATCCTAAAATGTCATATTAAAGTTCAGAAGTTCCATCAGGAGAGCTTTATGTGGATGTCGAACAAGATGTTTGGAATATTACTAAGGCAAAAGATTGTGTGGTAGATAAATCTTCTCTTACGACGGTAAATCAACTTTTTTAAAGGCGTATAACTTGCTCCCTTCCAGATGAAAATGTGGTTTCCCCGGTTTACACATGTGACCTGCCCAGGTGATACGGGCCTCGAGAATGATAACGTCTGTCCCTGCGTGCCGGGACGTACGGTGTAACGGGACGCTTTACACTTCAGACCTTCGCTATCTCTTTTTCGCAAGCATATAGACTAGTAAATTATATATAATACTCTGCTGTCACTTTTCTGTAAGTGCACCAGCCTCCGACAATAACTACTGTGATGTTAACTATGTTATTAATCGCTTCGTCGGCGCTGAAAATTAACTCTTTGTAAATACCCCTTGTCTTTTCGCGACCACAAGGTTCTCCGTAGACTTCAGAGGGTTAGATACAGAGTTTAAATAAATAAAAAATCTTTTTTTGAGTTCTAAAGGCCTCTTTAACCTAGCAACGAGGTAGTCCGAGAGTTTCTCTAGTTAAAGTTAAAGACAGTGAAAAGAGTTTCAGCGCGTTAGGATATACTAAAGAGACTTGGCATGCAGTAGCGTACTCACTTATTACTATAATCTTCTATAATAAATTTAACGTTATACCTTAAATCAACCTCTAAGAATAGCTGTGACGTATGGCGACGGGTTTCTAGAGTGTGCGCGTCTTCTCTGGGGCTAACGTAACCCTATACTGCATAACGATGTGCTCCATATCTCTCTACTGCTTGCCTACAGTATACAAACACAAGCCTCAGCACCAGATCAATCCTATTTCCATCTGAATTTGCGGAAGAGTTTGTGCCGTTTAAAAGCTGGTTTGGCTGCTTCTGCCTCGATGTTAGCAGAAAGATTTGTAGCACTGGGTCTTTGCGCCGACAACTCTGCTCTTGATGCATCGGCTTTATCAGATTCTATACCTAAGACAGCGAGCCTGCTTCGAAGCGTCTGGCACTTTGGATGATTAGGCCCAGCCACGTTCTCGTAGCCCTGCAGCGCCCGTTGGTACATCTTCTCCGCCTCGTCAAGCCGTCCTAGGCCCGCATAGAGGTTGCCCAAGTTGTTGACTGTGTCAAGTGTTGATGTGTGCTCTGGTCC
>ML976703.1:176112-274739 GCA_010015655.1 Bimuria novae-zelandiae CBS 107.79 | reverse complement strand
AAAAAAAAATCGCAAATGACGACCAAATCGGTCAGTCAAAAGGACCCTACAGAATCCATCTCTGCAAAGATCACTAAACGAAATGTTCAGCGCAATACGGGTTTAATTATTAGATCATCTGGATGCAGAAGATCAGCTACACGTTCTAGAATGGCCTCGATATTGTCCAACCCTAATAACCCCACTCTGCGCCACGCTGATCAGGAGGAGCAGGATGAAATTATTTCATCGATGCCTAAGGAATGGCTTACTGAACCACTCGCTACTCGTCCCAACCTTCGCAGGGCACCCAATCTAGAGCCCCGCGGTATAAGAAATCCTGGCGTACATTGTTATCAAAACTCGGTATACCAAGCTCTCATGCACACACCGATCTTCCTTGACTGGGTGTATACACATGAACCTAAAACAGAGTGTGGAAAATCCCGACGTTGTGTTAGATGCTGTACCGAACGGTTCATACGATATTATTGGGGCGACAAGCCTCCACCTAGAATTCCAGTCAAGTCAAATCTGGCCGATCTGATGGACATCAAGGCCGCTGCGTGGGCGGGACAGTTCAAGCCGAACCTCCAGGAAGATGCAGGTGAATTTTATAATTGGATGATCTAGCAGTTCGACGATGGGGCGGATGGGGAATGGCATGACCAGTGGCTGGCTATATACAGCATGAGCTGCCAGTCTTATATCGAATGCCGATGGTGTCACACCGAGCGTCTGGGGCCCGCAGAACCCCAACCTTCCCTGGAAGTTGGTATGGACGATGCTCTCCGCACTGTCGACCAGGCGATCAAGGGGCATTTCAGTCCGGCAGAGACATCAGCTGAGTGCGACTCCGGATATTGCCAAAACGAATAAGGCAAAAACGAAGAGTGTGATTTCTACCAGCGTTGGAAAATTCTCGTTACCCCAAGAATATTGAAGATGACTCTGAAGATTACCTTACATGAGGAAAATAGGTCATTCAAGCTCACTAATCTATTTGAACTCCAGGAAATTTTAGATCTTACCCAGTTCCAGCAGGTCGACACGGTTCCATTGAGGTACAAGCTGTTGAGTGTCATTTCACACAGTGGACCCGACTTTCAGAGCGGGCATTATGTGACCAACGTGCGCAGTCTCAACCAGTGTCGCAGACCTTTCTATAATCTCAACGATGACACAAGGACGCCTATCATGCGAGGGCAATTCATGAGGAACCCATCGTACCCAAAAGGTCGTCAGAAGGGTTCGGACTTTCAAGCGTATACACTGACGTACTTGAGTGATGAGAACCTGGAAAAATTGTCGAAGAGTCCTGCCTTGAAGAAATTGAAGATTGATACCAATGAATATAATGTGACAATTGAAGAGGCAAGAGAAAGACGACCGGGGAAAGCGTAGAGCATAGGAGCCATCCACGTGTGGTGGTGGATCCTGTGTTCAACGGAATAGGTACACGGGTAGATGGGAGTTTCCGGTGCATCGTTGTAAGTTTTATGGTTTTCCAGCAGTTAATTAGATGGTAGAACCATATAGATGTACTAGTATCATGTTTTTTTTAATGTTATATCCAACATTATAGGTCAAGCACTTGTGGTGTCCGGGCACACGTGCAATAGGCGAATGTCAACTTGATGAGACCTTATCACATTCTGAATCTCCGGTGGGAGAGCTGATACGGAATGAGCACTGTTTGGTTAAGCATCATTTTCTACCTAGGTAGTCGACCAAGATGGAGCTCCCGTGAGTTCAGTCACTAAGAGACCCCGTAGAGCGGTGGGGTCAGGCGTCCAGGAGTTTGGACCGTGACTAAACTCAGCGTTGGACGGACCTTGAATAATATGTAGGCACTCTAGGCAGCTGAATAAGGGATAGAATTTTGGTTTTGATTGAGATCCAACAGCATTTGTGATTTTAGCTTGCATGTGACACGCCTAAGCTCCTTGGCGCCCACAACGATTGGCCCACTCCTGGCCTCTTTCTTCTCCCCACTACCAACCACGACACCCAAGATGTCAATCGCACATACCCAAGGCGCGGCCTACGAAGAACAACATGTCCATTCTGTTTACGAGCAAATAGCTTCCCATTTCTCGTCTACCCGTTACAAAGTGTGTCTACATTTTCCCCGACCCACCTCCTCGCACAAGACTAAGTCTCATCAGCCCTGGCCTATAGTAGAACGATTTCTCAAAGAATTGCCGGATGGAGCCGTAGGTGCAGATGTGGGCTGTGGCAATGGTAAATATCTCGCCACGAACCCTCGAGTGTTCATCGTGGGCTCGGATCGGTAAGTTCCGCCCTGAAAGTCTACGCACATCTATATTGACGGCGGCGAAGGTCCACCAATCTTGTCAAAATTGCAAGGCAGCATGAGCCCCATGCTAGCATAGTAGCAGATAACTTGAGTCTACCGCATCCAGAAGGCACTTTCGACTTCGCCATCTCGATAGCAGTCATTCATCACTTATCCACCCCAGCACGCAGAACGGAAGCTGTGAAGGCCATATTAGAACTCCTCTGCCCTCCCTCGCACCCTGGTGGTGGTGGTCGAGCGCTGATCTATGTGTGGGCGTTAGAGCAAAAAGATAGTCGAAGGGGGTGGGATGAGGGGCATGAACAGGATGTCATGGTGCCGTGGGTCATTAAAGGAAGGAGCCAGAAGCCTCATGTTGCAGATCAAGGTGATCCGAAGAACCAAGTGCAGGACAAGACGTTTCTGAGATATTATCATTTATATAGGAAAGGTGAGTTGGAGCGGCATATCGAGGAGGCGGGCGGGGAGGTTGTCGAGGCAGGGTATGAAAAAGACAATTGGTGGGCGATCGCAGTGAGGAAATCATAACATGTGCCGAGAATAGCCACTAGGACTGAAAGATACAATGAGGGATGCACACCAGGAACTTCTCGATTCTACGGTAGTCTTATAACTAAGACGGATACGTTTTCGGAAATGCTCGAGCCATGAATTAATTCATGAATAACTGACCTAAGCTGTGTTGTACAGTGAGGTTCTTGTCTGACGCATGCTTAAAGCATCCTCACCCATACTTTGTCCACTGAATGACAGCTTTTCCAGATCCACGTTTAGAGTAGACTCAAGCGTACTCTACATCAGTACTTCGTTCTTGAGGTAACATTACTCCTCTCGAAGGACGACTGGCAAAGCATACGAGCTCTCGGTGAGAGGGAACAGCTGGTAATAAAAACCGACGGCACCAGCAACAAGGAGCGCATAGTACGCCAGCGTCCAGCTAATCCCATGTGCTTGGATAGGAGGATCTCTAGTCCGCCCGTCTCCTGTGACAGGTGGGCCTATTGGTTCTCCAGCTTGCACGCCCACTCTGCCGTAGACACGCGGCAGGCCCATCCAGTTGCAGAAGCTGTGGGCGAGGATCACCGAGTACAAGTTCCCTGTACGTACGAAAACGAAGGCAGCGAAGAAGCCGAACAACGATGTGTATGTGAACTGGAAGAGCGAGCGGATTACGGCGATAATGAATGGAGTCTGTGGGTTGGTCAAGCGGAACTCGTAGAGATGGTGGACGTGGGCGATGCCAAAGTAGAGCGGGGTGAGGAAGACGATTCTCTTTCCCGAGACGCCCGCCATAATGTGAATTGGAATGATCAGGGCGCGCCAGATGATCTCCTCGCTGACAGGACCCTGCACTGTTCAGTAAGCGTCGAAGGAGAGCTTGGGCGGCGTACCGCGACATAGTTCCGGTATCCAGTCCAGCTACTGAGCGTCTGGTAGACTTCTCTGCCCGTCACCCAGTCTTTCCAGTGCCCGTCTACCAGGCCGTATTCAAACAGAGGCCCGGTGAACAGGGTGGCTACAAGCAGCAGAGTCCTTGCGGAGTCAAGCAGCGAGACCGGCCACAGGCCGAGCAGGCGGAGAATGCGAGCTGGAGGCAGATGGCCGACCTGGTGCAGGACGCAGACGGTCAAGACGGTGCTAAGAATAGTGGATGATGTAACGGCCCGCACCCTTGCGCGGATCGAGGAAGGCGCATCGCGCGTCAGGTGCGGAGACGGGCGCGTAGCAGACGACAGGTAGAAGGGCAGCACGTAGACGATGGTGAAGACGACCTGCGGCTAGGGGTCAGTTCGCGTGCAACCTGAGGCGGCGCGAGTGTAGACATGGGGACGCACAGACAAGAGCGCCGCCGTGCTGGGAGCAATGGCGGACGGCTTGGGGCCTGGCCACACGTCAAACATGCTCGAGCAGTGCGGGTAGAGGGTTAGGTTCTGGCGTGGACGGGCGATGGAGAGCAGCAGCGCTGCCTATGTACTCACCGCCTTGTTCGTGCCTCGCGTACATGGCTGCTGCCAGTGGGCGGCGGGGAGGTTTCAAAGTGCAGGCGGACAAAGCGGCCTAAAGAGCACCATCGTCACGTCGTGTTGATATTGTTCTGCGCGTCGGATAAACGTTTCTATGTTGCGCGAGCACAAATGCAGCCATCGCACTTCCATGTGCAGCTAGATCAAGCGGCCTGCGAGTGTTTAATATTGTTCTGCGCGTCGAACAAACCCCTCTCCCTTGCATGCCTATAGACTACAGTAGCAGTGTTTCGCGGCCTGAAGAGTGTCATTGTGGAATATTGTCTGCACGTGGAGAAAGACGGTCCTTCCTCATACGCCCTGCTCTATTACGATCTATAAGTACATGTAGTGTTCATCATCCAGCTACATATACCCCAGACGTCGTCCGGACAAACGTTGCTGCGCTGTTGCGAACCACCTCCGGCGTTCCCCTGCTGGCGCCTCCCTCAGGCACGCCCTCGACCGGACCATCCGCCGGCCAGTGCTGGGCACGTCAGTGGTCCTCCCGTTTGATTGCATCGCGGCACCGCCCACGAACGCGTCCAGAGGCCCGCTATCGATACTGGTCAAGGGGCGCATCATCCGCGTCGAGGGCATTCCTGGGTCAAATCATCAGGCCAGACCGTGTGCCATCTGGCTCGTCGAGGGAGATCCCACGCCGGCCATGTTGTTGTGTCTTGTCTCCGAGAGTCGCCTTCCTATCCGTGCCCTTGCCATGGACGACGTGCGTTGGCTCTATTGGAGGCACGCGCTGAAGCGAGCTGCACCTGCAGCAGCTACGAGCCCGCGCCCTCCTGATCTGATTTTAGCAGGCGCTCTGCCCACCCATCCACCGCGTTTCTTGAATTTGCCAAACCATTAATGCCATCGTCGCCCTCATTTGTCGCTCTTTGCATCATTGGCATGTCTGTATAGCTTCTTGTCGCTCATTGCACTTCGCATTTCTCATCATTCCTTCATCTTTTTTACTACACGTCTTAATGAGTCCTCTCATATATATCGCCCTGTGAACAACACGCCTCGCCTTCAGCTATTTGGATTCCCCAGGCCGAACCATCACCAGCCGCACAAGCATGTCGGTCTCGGCCAGCCGGCGTTCCTCTGCTTCTGACACTGCCGTTTCGTCTCCGCTTGCGCGCGCTCCGAGGTTTTCACCGCCCTCCTCGAGGACCGTCTCTCCTACGCGTAGACCGCTCCATCAGCGCTCAGATTCGCAAACCAACCAGTACGCCGGACCCACCATTCGCATCGTCCAAGAGGACCCGGAATCGGACGTCTATTCGAAGCATCCATTTCCTAGTCAGCCCTCTCAAATATTACCGCCTCGTAAGGTGCCAGGATATGGGTTCGAGCGCAGGGGGTCTCGCGTTTCAGATACGGTCGCAAAGATTGAAGCAAGCCAACAAGCAACCCACACCCTGGACCCCAAGCCATTGAAATCTAAGAAACTCAGACACTCGGCGTCCACTAATACGTCAGATGCGGACACCATTGCGGTCTCTTCTTTCTCGCCATTGTCCAGTCGCTTCTCTCAGGACAGCACGACCCGGTCATCGCCGACGCCTGAGTCTTTGTTTCGGCACGAAAAGGAATTCGAGGTGCTTCAGGAAGCTCCCGCCTCTCCGCTCAGGTCTACCATCCGGGCTGTCACTCCTTCCACCGTCGCTCCTTCCACGTCCTCCAGTGCCGACGCGCCGACCGAGGCTCACGCATTAACGCCACGCGCATCTGCAGCTTCGCTGGCCTCGACCGCCAACCCGGAATCGTCGACGCGGAACAAGGTTAATCACAAGAGAGGCTCGTCCAACATCAGTCTCAGTCCGTCTTTGGACCGCCGTCATAAGCACACGCCGTCATTTGAATCCAACCATCAGAAGCAGGCTTCGTCTAATAATACAGCAACGCAGCGGCCGACATCGACGGCTTCTACACACTCTCTTGCCTACACGGATTATTCTTACAACAACGAACGTCCCCGTTCCGCCTCACAACCTATACCGACCATTCATGAAGCGCAGGCAGCGACCGTTGCAACCGGAGTACCAGTCAACTATCCCATTGTGCGCGCGCCTTCTGCCAGCAGTCTATGGGCCTCATCACAAGAACAACTTCCGACAATTGCGTCCCGAATGAACAACCGCAGCGCGAACGTGCACCAATGGAGCTCACAGCTTTCGACGATACCCTCGGAATCTGAGCGCGACTCTCGGTCGCTCGTTCGAGCTTCACATTCCTTCAGCGCCCGATCACAATCGCAGGATGATTTTCCAGGAACTGGGAGAGCGGTCATACCGCGTAGGAGGCTGACAGCCGGGAGCGTATCTTCTTCTGACAATGTCTCCTCGAACTTTACAGAGTCGTCGGTGGCTGTACCCTTGCCACTATTCTCGCCCACAATGGGTCCTTTGAACGACGATCGAAATTCCGAATCGGAAGAACGACATGACACCATCTCGCCGCTACAGTCGCCTCCACTCAGAATGAAGACTTCCTTCATACGTAGATGGGATAGTGACTCGCGATCAACAACATCTTCGAGGCCTAGTTCGTCGCAGTCCGACTTGTCGACCTTTATCGCGAGCACTATTCCAGCCTGGGCAAGGTAGGCAGAGCGCCAACCAATGTCACCACCACAATGTCACCACAAAATTGCTAATAATAAGACAGAGTATATTACCGTCGTGGCGAGCGCACGTCACTGGGCGCGCCGGAATCAATTTCGGAATCATCTGCTAGCATACCACTGCCCACATCGCAAAGCAGCAGGACAAATACGCCATCAGATGGGAACTTCCCGTTCAGCATATATAGACCGCGTAATCGACCACACCAGCGGGCGTCGGGAGCAGAGACTGCGTCTATATCCGAAGGACCTGTCGAGCAAGACGTTTATGTGGTTGGCGGTCCCCGGCGACGCATATTCGAGCAATTCACACCACGTCTTGCAAAGGATCGACGAAGCCAAGCTCAACTGAGCGCGTGGAAAGCTCCGTCATTCGATGAGAACTTTGGCGCCGCGCTGCTCAGCCGCCAGAACAGGCAGATCGTGTGCTTCTGTCTAGGCTTCATCTTCCCGTTCGGTAAGCTTACATCCCGGGTCTATACGCATGAACGCATCGCATTAACCTATTGCTCAGCCTGGATGATGGCGTCTGTTCTACCCTTACCCCCAGATCCTGATACGGTTCAAGGCGCTACGGCTAGCGAGTTAGACCTTGAGCAGCGCTTCGATGACCAATTTGGTCCTGTTGTCGACAAATCCTATCAAAAAGCCCGTTGGTGGCGCAACCTCAACCGCGTCATGTCTGGAGTTGGTACCCTCCTCATCGGGGTGATAATCGCACTCGCTGTACTCGCATCCAGGATGTCATGAGCTTTCTCTCACATCGCATCTCGCCGTCTCTTCCTTCTCATTTGCCTCATCGCGCACGCTCTTGAGTCTACAAGACATTTCGTCTCCACGACGTTCACATAATGCCTATTCACGAACTTATGTTGCTTTTTAATGTTGTTCTTATGACGCGTCTTTCGTACCGCGCAGCTCATGCACATACTACTCCATCTTTTTTATTTCTTCGTTTATAGCCCCTAACCGGTGGCGTCTGCGTTTTAGCGACTTGGTTCGGATTCCACAGCATTGCATGGCTCAGCGGGCTTTTTTTATGTTTCTAGACGGGGTCTATTACTACTCTCTGTATAAAAGCTTGTTTGGAGAATTTGGAGACGCATCTACTGGGGAAAGATGGAATGGCCACATCAGATAATATGCGACCGAGGCTAATGTTTGGAACCTGAATCGATCTGAATCGATGCACATAATACACGGCCTGTAATTGCAGATAGGTGCTTGGATGGCACAGAGGTCTGGCGACGAAATGGACCTTGGCCACAGCGCAGATACAAAACGACTCGTCTCGTCATGACTTGTGTTTACTTGATTTACGATATATGATGCGACAACGAGTTGAGTGCACGGTGTGCGAGATGAAAGGAAGTTTTGCTTCGTGCGAAGGGCTGGCGCGTAAGCACAGAAAGAGTCACCGAACGCTTGGTGGGGCGCAGGCGCGATTCAGAATGATTCATATCCACTAGCCTTCCCTGGGGTCCCTGCACGTTGCCCCTCAGTCATAGAAAATCATCCCGCTCCGCTCAATAATTCGAGCTTCCACGACGGCGACGACAACAACTCACCTCACCTCATTTTCTTAGCCACGTTCTCCCCGCCCTTGCTAAACGGAACAGCAGCTAGTGAACGCACAATCACACAAAATGGCGGTCCGCGCGCAATTTGAGAATTCGAACGAGTACGTCCGCCCCGCTGCAGTAGCCACGAGCGGTCCACGTGCTTACCTTATCGCACAGGGTTGGCGTATTTTCCACGCTCACAAACGCGTATGCGATCGTGGCAGTGGGGGCTTCTGAGAACTTCTACAGGTACACCAACCGAATGCGCGCGTGTGCGTTTTGCAGGCGGCGCTGGATTACTGACGTGAGAGCAACAGCGTCTTCGAGGCTGAGCTCCAAGATGTCATACCCATCTGCCATGCTACCATAGCAGGCACGAGAATCGTCGGCCGATTGACGGCTGGGTACGTCTGCACAAACTCGCCAGACCCATCCAGGAAGCTAACAGCTCCCAGCAACAAGAAAGGTCTCCTCGTCCCCACCACAACGACGGACCAAGAACTGCAGCATCTCCGCAATTCCATCCCCGACAGCGTCAAGATCCAGCGAATCGAGGAGCGCCTGTCCGCGCTCGGCAACGTCATCTGCTGCAACGACCATGTCGCGCTTGTACACCCAGACATCGAGCGCGAGACGGAGGAGATAATAGCAGACGTGCTGGGCGTCGAGGTCTTTCGACAGACCATTGCCGACAACGTGTTGACGGGCAGCTATATGGCGCTGAGCAATCAGGGCGGCATCGTGCATCCGAAGACGAGCATCCAAGATCAGGACGAGCTGAGCAGCCTGCTGCAGGTGCCGTTAGTGGCAGGCAGTGTCAATCGCGGCAGTGCGGTTGTGGGTGCAGGCATGGTGGTCAACGACTGGATGGCTGTGACGGGTCTCGACACCACGGCCACCGAGCTGTCAGTCGTCGAGTCTGTCTTTAGGCTAGGTGAGGGCAATGGCCCCAGCGCCATCAACACGACGCACAAGGATGCGATGGTGGAATCGTTCTACTGAAACCGGTGGACTTAGAAAAGAAGTTGGACACTCGGTACACGCCCTCGTGCCGCGCTGAGGATGGCGGTCTGCGCTGGACAGGGAGGCATGGCGCATGGCGTCTGGGAACATGGGCTATATCAACGCCCGGATGAGGCCGTAACAATGCTTTTGATACCACGGCATGGCTGAACCAATACCTGGACACCTTACAGACTCTGTTGAATATGTAGAAGTCCTCACACCCACGTAACCAAATCGTGCTCGCGTTTATGACGTAATCTCAAGAGGCTCCCGACGCCGCGGTAAGGCTGAAGGCGGTGAAAGCGATCACCCGCTATCTTGGCATGACCCTTCTTCGCGCACCACCAAATAGTTTCCTTTGGTTCAGTACATCCGTGGTTGCACGTTAGGCAACGCGACTCAACGAAAAAATCTCTACTTTGGAACCGAATCGCCTGATGAGGCAGCTCCACATGGCTGCCTAGCATGAGATTCGTTTAAACGGCCCAACTGCACCCATCTCAGCAACAGACACCCTTCATATGTCGGCAACAAGCAACAAACAACTAACAACCTCTACGCACCATACACCACCGCCATGTCATCGTCGAACTCCAAAGCGCTCACGAAGCGCGATGCTTCTACTGCTCTCATGCCACCTCCGCCAGCACCAAAGCGCATAAAGCGTCCATCTGTTGTCTTGGATGAAGACACGTACACTTCTGCCATCTCCCACATTATTCGCCGCGACTATTTTCCCGGCCTCGCGGAGACAGATGCCCAGCGCGAATATCTCAGCGCACTGGAAAGCAAAGACAAAACGTGGCTACGGGAAGCGGGCAAGAAGCTGACCGAGGTCATGACCCCGGTGGCTGGACGGAGGGCACGAGCAACGAGGTTCGAGAACATGGGGATGCACCGAGGGGAGACACCCAGCTCCTGGGGCGCAGGGACGCCACATACACAAGCTGGCAACGAAGAGCTTGAGGACGATGAAGAAGGCCTGGGGAGGCTTGACAAAGTGGATCTGGACATGGGTCTGGGCGCTTTCCAAGCAAAATACACGTCCGAGGACCAAGAGTCCTTCACCCGCATCCTCGACCACGCCAACAAGAAGCGTTTTGAGAAGAACGCTTGGCTCCGGGACGGCAACAGATACGCCTCCAAGCAGCGCCTTGCCCAGCAGAAAGTCCTGGAAAGCCGCAAGGGACCCTCCGACCCCACAGAGCTCATTCTCAGACCAAGTCAAGACCTCGACGCCGACCGTCCCGCAGCACCAAATTCGCATAAACATACCGCATTCAACAGCTTGATGTTCGAGCCTGATAGCGTCGAAGCGTGGGCCCCGACCCGCGCGCAAAACGCCGAGGCCGCATCGCTCGCGCCGCCCAAGAGGGTCTTGCATCACAATACACGCATGCCGGTAGAAACCAGCGAGCCCACAAGGCCCCCTAGTCCCACCATGTCAGCGGTGCGCGACGCCATCGCCGGCCGACCTCGCTTAGCGGCGAGCGAAGGCGGCTTCGCTGGCAGCGAAACGCCGCGCGTGAACGGCTACGCCTTTGTCGACGCGCTCCCACCCGTTGCAGACGATGCCGATGACGAAGCGGCGCCCACCGATCTGCTCGACCGCTTCACAACAAAGGGCTCCACAGTTTCGCCCTTCACCATCAACGAAGCTACCGAGCGCGAAAAGCTGCATCACAAAATGGTGGACAGGATAGCTTCTTCGCGGCGACCTGAAGCCTCCGCAGCGAATGTAAGTAGTGTTGGACATGGACTAGGCATATTCAAAGGCGAAACAAAGACGCCGCGCTTCTTGTCCGCCCCGACCCCTGCCATGATGGCGCAGGCAGGAAAGTCGTCTGCAAAAAGAGTGGGCGGGTTGACGCCCGCGGCGCAGCGATTATTTGAAAAGGTAGGGAGTACGCCGACGGGACAGGTCAGGGGTGGGTTTGACAGTGGAGGTACCAGGAAGCAGTGGGCGACGCCTACGCCGAGAGTGCAGAGGAAGGTGTAGAGAAGGATGGCGACGAACGAATTAATGAGATGATACCCCAGATAGAGACGTAATCCACCTTACTTTTTTCTTTGCCCACCGAGTATTTTCATCACGTTTATGAACAGTCACTGTTTATGTTAATAAATGATCGCATTGCATTACACACCCGCCCAATACTGGACGCTCATTATACTTCTACTATAAAAGGACCCTACCCGTGGTATGGGCCTGTGCTACTGAATCCCAAGCGGACAAACTCACAAACGAAGCATACAGCAACAAGAAGACTCAAGCCTGAGCCGAACTCCACCAAAATTTCACAAAGCCAAAGCTCGAATGCCAACCTTCTCACTTCTATGCTATGCAAACGCCATGCTCAAGGTCCACACCAATAATACAAAAACAAAAAAGAGAAAGGGTGACGCAGGAACGTTCTAGCCGACTACGTCGTCTGCGGTGCCGATAGGATTAGATGCAAAACCGAGAGAGGGCACAATGAATGAAGCTAGACCAAGGGTCTAGCTCGGCACACGATGATCCCACGAAGGATACATCAACCACCTCGTCTCCTAGTGTCGTGTGGTCCATTGTATGCCCTAAATTGCGACCCTGGCGCATGATATGATCGATACGGTCGACGCGGCTGGCGGACCGGGCCCGATCCGGGCTCAGCACTACGTTCAAATGAAGGCTCTCGCGGATCATTGGCATCGTGCGACGGATTCCGCTGCGGAACAGCTTGGTGCTGAGGTGGGGAGTACGCGAGCGGAGGGGGAGCCTGGCCGATAAAATTCATGTTGGGCGGTTGAGAATGTGATGGAGACGGTGCCATATTTGCTGGTAGAATCGGCTGCCCACCGTACTGATGGATCTTCAGAGCGGGGTAGGGAGTGGAGGCATTGGTTGTTGTGGTTGGAGGCGGAGGTGGTGCTTGAAAACTGCCCGGTGGAGGAATGTAGCCTCCTTGATATGATGGCCCACTATAGCTGGGCGAATAATGTGGTGGAGCTAGCGCATGAGACGGCACACTTGATGAAGGCGGGTAGCTCGCTTGAGAAGGTTGATACGCGGACCGTGGAGGCGCAGGGTCATAATGCGCAAAACGGAAGTTAATAGGGGCATTTGATTGTGACCCAGACGGCTTTAGGCTAAGGGATTGACTAATGGAGGGCAGCTGGGTTGATGCTGACGCCTGACCAGTGGTTGTAGAGAATAGACTTTGGTGTGGAGCCGTCTGACTTTGCCGTGGACTTCCTGTGTAAGTCTGCGGTGTGGGAGGCTGCGGCACCTTAGAGCCGCTAAGACGCCTATCACGCTCCCAATGGGAAGATCCCGGGTCTTGAGAGCCCTGACGAGGGAGATAGGTGTGTGCTGCGCTCGGTGACTGTTGGTAAGATAAAGGCGCTGTCGATGGTGAAGCATTATATGAGTTCGAAGGTCTGCGAGACTCCTTCGTCTGTCCTATCTTCTCGGATGTATTCAAAGGGCTAGGTGGCCGCGAAGAAAGTGACGGGGCTGTCATTTGCGCGCGTTCCTGCGAAGCACTCACCGACACACCCGAGCGCTGAATAGGGGCAGGTTTCCCATCAGTTTTGTTTTTGGCGTTAAGCATGTCCCGCAGCATATGAAGAGGGTCTCTCCTACGGAGCTCTTCATAGCTCATTGGACGAATATGACTAGTGGGCTTAGGCGGCACCTCAGGCCATGCAGGTCCAGGCGCGGGTGAGGAATATGCTTCTCGCGAAGGGATCGGTTCAGCCCGAGTTGCCAACGCACTCCGGTCTGACTGGACGTCATATTGATGTATGATTGACGACAGACCTAGTCGTCCACTGCGTGAGGGCGTAGCACTATGTGTTTGGTCGACGGACGTTGTCGGAGGAAGTCGCGAAGTCGAGAGTGGCATTGGCATGTCTGAGTCATTGTTGAGCATATCCATAATACGATGTGTAGACCGAGCCGGTAGCTCTTTCGGAGGCACAGCCTTCTCCTTAACAGGATGGATGCCGTTCATGACGTAGGACGGTTGCTGTTGCAAGGCGAGGTCCTGCACCTGAGTATTTGTTCTTTGGGCATGTTCTGGCTCCGTCTGGGTGGGATTGAATATAGTAACAGATGACTCGGAAGGTGCCCTGGCAGGCGATGGCACTCGTCCTAATCCTCTTGGGGGTACCTGTGGGCCATTGACAGCAGCTGATCCATTGGATTTTAGCGGGTGAATATTCTTGGGAACAGTGATGCGGGGCACCTCTGCCGACAGATGTGCAAGCACATGTAGTGCATTGGTCGCTTCATCTGCGATCGGCGCGTTTTCGATATCATTGGCTGCTTCGATCAAGTCTTTGATATTTTGATGAGCGATGGCGTCCGTTCTATCGGGGCCAGTGAAGGTTGCGAAACCGGCAGCATTAGGAGTTTCCAGTATGGAATCATCTGCATCTTCGTCTTCGGTGATGAAGTGCGTCAGTGAACGTCCAAACAGCACTCTACGAAGTTCATTGTTGAGTAAGCGCTCGGTTTCAATGTAGGCGCGACTGCGCGAGGCGTGCTTTGAACCGACCCGGTCGTCGGCGTGCAATGGCGGGAAAGCAAAACGTGCCAGGGGCAGGATGTTATCTTCATCCTCAGTCCCTGCTGCATCCTGATTCTTTCTCGACTCCCGCTGGAGTTGTTTTGCCCTGTAGAAACATTGGAGCAGTAGATCCTCTTGCAGGTCATAGAATCGCTGAACGTATTTCTCATTCGCAATATGCTCCTCCGCCGCAATCACTCGTTCTAGTTGCGCGAGCTTCTCCCTTCGAAGCGCTTCAATCTGCGTGACTCGGGTCTCTTTGTACTGGTCGAGGGATGCCATGAGAGGCTCATATTCTGGACACTGTTTGTGGAACTGAGGGTCATTATCCAGTAATGCTGTCGTCCGGCTAGACAGCTCTTCTAATATGTTCTTCTGTACTTTCGCAAGACTGCGGTAGCTCATCTTCAGGTTGAGTTGGCGTCGTAAGTCAACTTCCACGTTGATGTCAGGATGTGGTGCGCGACGACGTCCAGGGAGACGTCTTCCCATCTTCGCAGGTGCGTCGCCATTAGTCGGGAGAACATGATGTAAGTTTTGACTGCTGTCGACATCTGGAATTTGCTCAGGTGAGTTGGGCGCGGTCGAAGCATCTGTCAGTTCCGGTGGTTGGTCGACTTCAATTGGAGGTTGTGTTGTTGTCCTCCGTTTCTTCCTGCGCGGTTGTTGCCGTTCTGAAGTGTCGCTTTGGGTCCGTGTCCGAACACCATTTGCGCGCGATTCGCTTGACTCAGAAGATCCATTCGAGGCGCGCCTCTTTTTCGGAGACGCTTTCGAACCATGAATTGCATTGCGTTGGTCCGACATGGAAGAATGTGGTTCATTTCCCGCGATGTCGATCTGATCAGCGAAGGAGTCTGTACCAGAATCGGGTGAAAGTCGGTTGCGCTTGGTTGGGCGCTCATCCTCAATCTCTGAATGGCCATCCTCGAAACGCGATGTGTCGTTGAGTGAGCTCCGCCGACTGTCGGAGCTAGCCGTTGACGGAGCGCCAGAGCTGTCTCGGTTTGAGGCTGTTTTAACAGCTCGTCGAGTTTTCATATGGAGAGGTTCTGAAGAATGAAGACGCGACATCTTCGGTCCAGGGAAACCTGCACTATTCCTTCGCTTAGGCGACCTATCCGCTTTGGCTGCGCCAAGACAATAGCATGTTAGCATGCGCTGGACGCAGTATACGTGAGCCGGAAAATAGCTGCGAGGCAAAGACTTACCTGGCGGTACCTTGAGCGATGCGATGGCTGGCGGCTTTGTTGCCTTGATCTTGCGCTTTGGCGGCATTATACCTTGCAACGCGGTGAGCCCGTGACCAGAATGCTCCAGCGTTGTAGAAGCGGGCAGTGCTTCAGAATTGAGGGATGTTAAGTGAACTTACGAGGCGGACGTGTGAACTTACGAGGTGGACGTGCCTAAAAGTCTTGATCAAAGGGGGCTGCGTGGGCAGTGGAAGGTGACACGGTGGATTTGTCTGTAAGCCAGTATAGTCAGCCTCTGGGTGCAGCATTCAAAACGAGCAAGACAGTTGCATCTGCATCAAGTTACCCCGCGATACTGAATGCGCATGCTGCTGATTGAAAATGCAGCGGACTTCTGTGTACGGGCAAGCTGTATATCTAGCGGCTGGTAAAGAAGGCTCTTCGTACCTGGGGTCTGCTGCCTCTGTAGCACAGTGTCGATGGCGGTGATATGTACAGGATATCTTCTACGAAGTTACAGAAACATTCCCGAAGGAGCGGCGATTCAAGTGCAGTGACTTGCGCACTCTTCCAGATGCCCGAGGGTTGGCTTTGCTCGACGGAGCGTGATGTGAGGAGGAAAAGAGCACCGGAAAAGAAGGTGCCGAAAGAAAGAGGCCGAAGTCACACGTTTCAGGCTTAGAGTTGGGTAGTAGAGAAGTAAACAGATGAGCAGAAAGTGAACAATTGGGGCTACCGACTGTGCGAAGGGTGAGTAGAGTTTGAGGTTGAGGCAAAGACGCTGGATGCTTGAAATGCCCAGGGCGCTAAACTAAAAAGAGGAGGCGAGGCTGCAACACCGGTTGCTGAACACGTTGGTGAATATGAAGTCCACCGTACAATAGCACAATGGAAAGAGCACTCTTTCGCTTGAACCATCGAAATCACTTAAGAGCTCGTGTAATCGGATGCAGAGGTGGCAATGCGCAACAAGCTAGCCTCAACTCAACCCAACCCAGACCTTTCCCAGAATGCGCTGACCTTTTGAATGCCGCGGGGAGTACATCAGAAAGCACTCCGAGCGTCATCACCAACATCAAGCCTGCTTCGTTGCAAAGGTCAGCGCTGCCGTTTTCTTTTGATTGTATGCCGCATACCATATTCAGCAGGACTGCTTCAAGTCAAGTTTCAAGGACAGAGACAATTGGGCGTAACACCCCCTTGATGCCAAAGCAGCGAACAACGTCGCTTGTCGCTACGTATTCGGGCCAGGCTCGAAGCAGTCTCGCAAGTTCTGCACTGAACCCGCCAATCAGATCATCTCCACCAACTTTTCTATGCATTTTCTTTCAGAGCTCTTTTGTTGTTATAATATCGCACTGTGCATTCCTCACAGGGGTTGGCCTTTCCGGCTTACGTTTCTGCTCTGTATAGAAGAGACTTCCACACACGTTCTATACTGTGTGAACGAGTCCTAATGCTCATTTGTATCTTAAACGCTCAGTTAATTCCTCATCGTAGGAACGGCCAGCCCCCGTAAGGGCGTGTGTAAATTGCGTAATCTGGAAAGGTCGCAATTAACAGCGAAGGAAAATCTCTCACACCATCAAAAGCTGACTCACAACACACACCATTTATGTAACATATAGCGGCCTGTCCAAGGTTCTGTCGAAAGTCGTTCATACGTGGCTGCCCTGCAAGCAACCCGATGGCTCCAGGTCAACGTTTTCAGCCTCTCCAATACCAATACTACATATACTCTCCTCACACGAGCTCTGCGTATCGGTCGGCGTCTACTGTGTAGCTTGCAAAGCCCATTTGGCACTTCTCAGATGCTTTCGGAAACCTCCATGCCAAAACTTTCGCAAATGCTCCTATTGGCCGGTAGGCGCATGCGCGTCAGCCAATACCGCCGAGTGGAGCTGATCCTTGAAGCCAAGCCGCGTCGAAGCAACCCCAGTGCCCGCAGGCATCCGATCATCGTGCCTGCCGCGACCATGAACACGAACAACTTTAGAATGATGGGTGGGACCTTGACAGATGCCTGAAGGACTGCAATACCTTGGGTGCGGCTAGTCTCGACTTCCATATTACCCCAAACTCTCATTGGCGGGACTCGACAGGAGGCGCTTGATCTGCGCGTATTGACTCCCGATGCGGAGCGACGTTCAGAGTCCCGAGGCCATGTACAACGGGAGGACCCTTGGCCTATGGTGAAAAGCATTTCGGCAGACATTATTGAAACATGATTGGGTCAGATATTAGATAATATATACTTTACGAGGGATGATGACTCCTTCGGTCACATTGAGGGTATCATTGTAGAGCTCCTATGTTGAAACCGCCCCTTTCCTTGACCAAAAGATCTCGTCCCTTATATAAGCAGGCCGTCATTTTTTGTACATTATTTGACCGCACTTTCTGCTAGACAGAGAAAGCCTTGGACAAACCTAAGAACCGGAGCTCTGTCTTGCGAAACCTAACTACACTCGCACAATAAAAACTATTACAGCAATCAAACTGTTGTGGTATCAGTGCAAAGGTCCAAAAGCCAAGGCCCACCTATTTTGAGTTACAAAACGCCAATGTAGCCATGGTCGGAGACGTTGATATGAAAATGAAAGCAGGACAACATCAAGACAAAGGTGGAAATGCTTTCCGAAAGGAAGCACTGGAGAGCTTGCTAATACAAAAAGATATGTTCGGATCATTAAGACGTGAAATGCAGGGCACATCATGCTATGGAAGGTCGCCGGACCGCAGGCGTGTTTCCTGATGAGACGGCGTACAATAGTGGATGTTCAGCGGCTTGTGTCAACCTTGAGACTGACTTTTCGCTGGCTACCGCTCACACTACTTCTCGGGGAGGAGTCGAGGACGAAGTCTGGGATCGGGGGCGTCATCGCCCTGCTAGGAGGTGACGGGCTTCGTGAATGCGAGCGCTGTGAAAGTCGGCTGTTTGTGCGCTCGTCCACGAAACTGCGAGAATGAATGAGGGCCGGACTAGCGGCGCGACTAGGCGTATTTGAACGGCTACTATCTGAGCGCATTCGGCTATAAGGGCGCGGCGGGCAAGTAATAACCTGGCTGCAAAGTGGGCTGGCGACTATGCTTGTACCAGGGGTTGCTTCTGGAGGCGGAACTGGGCTCTCGCTTCTGAACAAAGGATGGATGTGAGCCTCGCTGCCTGCTGGACTTGATGGCCGTGACGTATCATACGCAAGCTTGGGTGGAGGCGGGAGCGCCTGGTCATCGTCTGTCATCGGGAATGGACCGTCCAACGCTCGAGCAGGACTGGCAGGTCGGCTTCCCGGAATTGGTTCAAGAGCAGTGCCTCGGGATGGTGCGAATACCGCTTGGGCGGCGAGTTGTGCAGCAGCGTCTCTGCTCTGTGCATCAATCTCCCATGAGTCGAATGCGTCTGCCTGGCTCTTGATAGATAGATTGTCTGAATGAATGCTATGCATATCGCGATTAGATGAAGGTCGGTGAACGAGTTTACTTCGCGACGTAACGGGGCGTACGACTTGGTGTAAAGAATCTCTCCATGACTTCAAGGACTGAGATGACCGATTGGAGATGGTTGGTGATGGGAGAGCGGCGAGGGGAGAAGAGGGTTGAGCGGGCTCCATCATGTAGAGATTTGGGGTTGGTGTTGAATAGCGCATCCCGGAAAAGACCGAGTCGCGAGGACCGGACACGATCACAATCTGAACGTGCTGTCTTGGCTTGCACCACAAGGGTGAAGAGAATAAAGTGATTTGACCAATGCAAGCCAACACCCAGATGGCAATGTGCGCAGATGAGGCACCGTCCCAATCTTTAATAAGTCGATCTTTCGGTATGTTATCCAGCTCTGGCATTCGCTCCCGGATGACAATGATCGAGACCAGCGATATGACCAAAGCTGCGGCGGAGACTGTCACACAAGTTACAGCAAGAATTTGCTGTGCTTGTGCCGAGCCCTTGACAATTCCTTCTCTTGTCCAAGCATACTGAGCGGAATAGACGGCGACAGCACCAAGAGCGAGAAGGTCGAGAGCACTCGCAACACTGGCTAACCCGACCAGGGAAGAATAAACAGCCGATAGGGATGCCGCATCGAGCATGTGCAGAACCGCGTCGGCCGCCGTGGTAGACCATGCTACCACGCCAAAAAGTGAAAGGTAGAATTTTCTTGAAAACATGTTGCCCCGCAAACACCCACACATGGACTGGGCAAATATATTACGTCCCCGATGCAACGCGGTTTCTAATGTATCGTCCCGCTCTTGTTCAATGTTGTACAAGAGCCCCAGTTTGGCAGCGTAGCCGTAGGGAAACACTCATCAGAGGAGTCCCAGTTCACGCGAGATGGCGAGTCAATATTCGAGTGGCGTTTGTGGAACGAGTATTATAAGCTCCCAGGAGAGAATCGCAGAGACATTGGTTCTTTCCAAATGCGTGGTAGCGGGAGGGACTTGAGAACAGGAGGCCGGTTGTACGTATGGCGATATCAGGCTTCTGGCGTGTAGGTCGCAAACGATATAGGCAAGAGCAACACGAGACCGGAGGCGTGTGAAGCACGCAAGTAAATTAGTATACTTGGTATACTCTCCCAGCGCGCGGTTGAGAGGGACGCGGAGGCCGAATCGGGATGGCTCAGGACCTCCCAATGGAGCGATTG
This sequence comes from Bimuria novae-zelandiae CBS 107.79, assembly GCA_010015655.1. Taxonomy (NCBI): domain Eukaryota; kingdom Fungi; phylum Ascomycota; class Dothideomycetes; order Pleosporales; family Didymosphaeriaceae; genus Bimuria; species Bimuria novae-zelandiae. Next base: position 254,853 of record ML976703.1, on the reverse strand, counting down.
CAGTAGCCTGGAGCTGGCTGATGTGGTCGAAATAAACCAAAACACGACAATGGACCAACCAGGAGAACGAGTGACTCGAGGCAGTTGGAGAAGCGAAGGTAGGAAGCGTAGTGGAGGTTTAAACGAACGGAGGATTGGAGAACGATAAACGGCGTAGGGCACAAGTGGGAACTCTGACAGCGTAAATAAATTTAGAAAGGAGCATTGTTTTGTGGGCGGCGTGCTGAAGCATGCGTTGAACGTGGTGGAGCGGGCAAGGATGCGGGAGGGGGGATCCCTGATGTGCTTCAGGCATCTTCACCTGAGCTCACGGCGAATTGCGCATCTCGGGGTTACTCGCCGCATAGCTGGGCCGCGGGTACGAGGGCTGTGGAACGCGCAGAAACATTGGCACTGTACGATGCGATCAGCGGCCTGCGGGCATGGCGAATTGTTGGCGAACGCAGAGCATGCAACGAAAATGGAGCGTGTCGTGTGATAGGCTATGCCTTGTTGGTGTCGCAGAAATTGGGGCCCACGAACGGGAGGCTAGGCAGAGCTGTTAAGGCTGACATTCTCTCATTTCCCACGCGTTGTTTGTTTTGGCGTTGCAAGTAGACAGGTCAGGCCAGGGCAAGCAAGCAAGCAAGCAAGCAAGCAAGCAAGTAGCAAACCCGGGCACGCTGCTGCTCGTGAAGGGCGCGACCGAGGCACCACCGGTTTCGATAGCGCCTTCTGCCGTGCTCCCTAGCACAGCGTGCAACAACGACCACCATACGACATTGAGCAAAGCAAGCCGCAAACACCGTCCACGCGCGGATGCGGATGCGGCTGAGGGCGCATCGCGGGCGATGACGAAACCGAGCCGAGATTGTCGTCTATGATGAGTAATGGCGCAACAAGGTGAAAGCCTGGACCTGGGCGCACCACGTGACGACATGGCGTCGGAAAGGATCATTGTTGCTCCGCCAGCGGCCAACAATAAGCTAATCAAGCAGACCGAGTAGTCTTTGGAAGTTGGTGGCCGGGAGGACACGACGCACAATATAAGGCGTTGAAGGCGTTTACAGCGAGGGGTGTGGTGCCAAGACTTACCTAGCCACAAGCTGACTAAGCAAACGTGAACGGTGTTCCGTCCAAGGGTTCGGTGACGGATTGATGGCTCTAATTTCTGCCTGCCCGCTGCCAGCGTTGAAAAAACACTCCAAACCACGGCGCCCGTACCCGCACACCACGGATCGCTCCTTGCCCAACAAACGCCATTTTGCAACTTCCCGCTATATAATCCGGCGCAAGAGCCGCTCGCCCCGCCCTCGCCATATCCCCCACCCCACCCCGACCAACCGCCCGCCACACCACGAAACCGCCATCATGAAGATTACCTTCAAGGTGCGCCCGCTCTTTGTCCCGACGGCTGAGCCGAGCTGACCCGTGTGCAGGATCTCAAGCAGAACAAGTTCGTAGTCGAGGCTGAGCCCTCGGAGACGGTGTGTTGCGCTTGCCTCTCCAACGACGTCGCCACACAGTCCAGCGCTGACACTCTCCAGATCGGCGAGCTCAAGGCCAAGATTTTGGCAGACAAGGGCTGGGAAGTCACCCAGCAGAAGCTCATCTACTCCGGTATGCATGCCACAGCTGCGCGCCTGCTCCCGCTACATAGTCTGACTGTTACCCAGGCAAGATCCTCCAAGACGACAAGACCATCGAGTCCTACAACATTGAAGAGAAGGGCTTTATCGTGTGCATGGTGTCCAAGGTCGGCATCACTTACCATAACGTATATGCGCCTGCTAACACCACAGTAGCCAAAGACCCAAGCTGCCTCCTCAAGCAAAGCCGCTCCGTCAACACCGGCCCCGGCGCCCGCCCAAACACCGGCTGCCCCCGCTGCCTCCGCCACTGCCTCCGCCCCTGCCCCCGCCCCTGCCCAGAATGCTCCAGCGACTCCCTCGCCGGCCCCTACTTCCGACCGCCGATTCGACGATCCATCAGCCTTGACTATGGGTAGCGAGCGTGATGCTGCCATAGCCAATATGGAAAGCATGGGCTTCGCGCGCGCAGATATCGATGCGGCCATGCGTGCTGCTTTCTTCAACCCCGACCGCGCTGTCGAATACCTCTTGACCGTAAGGATACCCTGATTGATTTTTTCGAACGACAAACTGATGCGTCGCAGGGCATTCCCGAGGGCGCTGCTCAGGAACAACAAGCTCGAGCACGTGGTCCGGCGTCCCCTCCTACAGGTACTGGTGCTAACACCGGTGCTGCCGCTCCTGCTGCACCGAGCGCTGGCGGTGACGAGCACATCAACTTGTTCGAGGCGGCTGCCCAAGCTGGCCAGGGTCGAGGTGCTGGCAGTGCTCGTGGAGGGGCTACTGGAGCCGCTGCTGGGGGTGGAGCTGGCGCTGGCGGTGCGCTCGGCAACACCAACTTGGACTTCTTGCGTAACAACCCGCAATTTCAGCAACTGCGGCAGGTGGTACAACAACAGCCGCAGATGCTTGAACCCATCTTGCAGCAGGTCGGCGCTGGCAACCCCGCACTCGCCCAGTTAATCACCAACCATCCCGACCAGTTCCTTCAGCTGCTTGCCGAAGACGCTGACGAAGACGCGCCGCTGCCCCCGGGGGCCCAAGCCATCAGTGTCACAGAGGAGGAGCGCGAGGCCATCGAGCGTCTTTGCCGTCTTGGTTTCGAGCGCGACCTAGTCATCCAGGCCTATTTCGCCTGTGACAAGAACGAGGAGCTGGCTGCAAACTTCCTGTTTGATCAGCCTGACGATGGTGATGACCAGTGAGGGTTCGATTATGACCGCATCTCCATCCTCTCCAGTCACACATGCGCAGCCTCCCTGATTTTAACCGGTCATGTCACGGTCATTGTTCACGAAATACGAATACAGGATATCCGAGGAGGTGGAATTGGTCTGTTTGAAACATGTGAGAGTCTTCTTTCTCTCGTCATCTATCTGATAATGAATGGTATGATACCCTCCGCGAAGTGGGCGGCGGGTTTTTGATGAAGTGGGGAAGGTAGATAGCTCGGCATCATGGTTGCCGTTTTCAAAAGCTAAGCTATGGAGAGAAATATCATGGAATCTCCCACAACAACTTTCGTCTGTTTTTATGAACGGCGTTATGTATTGTCCAGGCTGCACTCATGTCCTAGAGACCTCCTGTAGGGTGAAGACTACTGTGTAACGATCAAACAGAGTCCAGGCATGGTCCAGTATTGATTCAGTGCATCTATGTGAGTGGGACGAAACATATCCCATGGCTACCGCACATGCCAAATGTTGAAAACGTCGTAAGGTCCGGGGTCGTGACTCTCGTGTTCTGATCTAAAAGTGAGATAATCAATTTGATACAGCACAGGAGGCAGATGCGCATTCACGTCTTGTTTCGTTCAAATTCCATGGCTTTTGATATTCTCCACCAATGCCTATCTATCCAGCCAGAAATGGTCGGTGACGAATCCACGCTCCACCGTGCCATGAATCGTCGACGCAACCATTCACCTTCCCAGTACTGTTGAATGCCCTGTGCCACGCCTACCTAGTGGTGGAACAACCTGATGTGCTGCTCAACGAAGGTGATACCCAGCTTCTCCGCGGTCTCGAATACCGCGCTGTCGTTTTGACTACCCGTCGGGGCAGCGATGTACCTGGCGCCGCTCCGGGCAGCCCTGAAGACGTTGTCGATGAAGGGGAAGAAAGCGTCTGAGCTGACAACCACGCCCTGCAATTTGCTCAACCACTCTTTGCGCTCCTCTGGAGAGAAGGGCTGCGGCACTTGGCCCTCTTCGAAGAAGGATTCGAAGTCTTCGCGCTCGATGCCGGAATCGGGGATGAGACCCGCGCAGAGGAGGTCGATGGCGTTGGATTTGGAGGGGCGTTTGGTGCCCTTCTTCCACTTGAGGTTGAGGGTCCGGCTGTGGAAGCGCATCCACCAATTATCGGCTTTGTCGCCGGCAAGGCGGGTGCAGTGGATCCGTGCTACGACAGTCAATGCGTGCTTCCGTGGAACTTGATGACGCTGTACTTACATTGCTGACCGGCACCAAGTCCAATGACCTGGCCATTCAGCGCATAGCATACGCTGTTCGACTGCGTGTATTTCAACGCAATGGTGGCCACGGTCAAGTCCCTCAACGCGGACTCTGGCAGTGGACTTGAGTTTTTAGGCACGATGACGGTGTTGAACGTCTGTGCGGGTACAATCTTCGCATCATTGCGGTGTTGTTGGAGGTTCACGCCGTACACGGTACGGGTCTCGATCGGATCGGGTTCGTAGTCAGGATCCATCTGGAGGACGAGGTATTTCCCCCCTTTCTTCTTCTTGAGAATCTCAAGAGCCTCGTCGGTGTAGGCGGGCGCAATCACACCGTCGGATACCTCTCGGCTGATGATCTTTGCGGTGGGCACGTCGGCTTGGTGGGATAGAGCGATCATGTCACCGAAACTGGACATGCGGTCGGCGCCTCGTGCACGCGCATAGGCCTGGGCCAGCTGTGACTTCTCGATGCCCTCGATGTCGTCCACCATGTATACCTTCCTCTCCTCCTCGCTAAGCTCCACCCCGATGGCGGCACCTGCCGGAGACACGTGTTTGAAGCTCGCAGCAGCCGGGTAGTTGAGCGCCTTGCTAAGCTCCTTCACCAAAGGCCACGCATTCAGTGCATCAAGCAGGTTGATGTATCCTGGAGCGCCACACAGCACCTTGAACGGCAGCCGCGACTCATGGGCATAGACGGTGGCGGGCTTCTGGTGTGGGTTCGCGCCGTATCGCAGAGGCAATTGCTGCTCGCCCTCGCCGGCGTACTTCTTGCGGAAGAAGTCGGAGATGGCGCTGTCGTACCCAGCCGTCTGCTCGAACGCCTTGAGGGCATATCGCTGCCTGCTCTTCTCGGACACCTCGCCGTGCTCCTTGAGCTCGGTGAGGAAGTCGTGGTAGTCGCTAGGGTCGCTGATGATGGTGACGCGCGCATGGTTCTTGGCCGCGGCGCGCAGCAGCGTCACGCCGCCAATGTCAATCTCCTCAACGGCCTCGGGGATGGTCACGTTGATGCGTGCGACTGTCTCTGAGAAGGGGTAGAGGTTGCAGATGACGTAGTCGATCTTGTCGATGCTGTTCTTGGAGAGATCCGACTCGTCCGACTCGAGGTTGCGCGCAAGGATGCCTCCGTGCACGGCGGGGTGCAGCGTCTTGACGCGGCCGCCGAGCATCTCGGGGGCCTGTGTGATGGCGGAGACATCTTCGACGGGGAAGTTGGCCTGGCGGATCATCTTCGCAGTGCCCCCGGAGGCGAGCAGCCGCACGCCATTGTCGTGGAGGCCCTTGGCGAGGTCGAGGAGGCCCGTCTTGTCATACACGGACAGAATTGCTGTTCACACGGTCAGCGGACGGCAGGCTGCGGCCGTGTGCGGTGGGTGCAGGCTCACCTGTCTTCTGGCCGCCCATTGTGAGTCTTGTGCGTGTCAATTGGGCAAGGAGGGGCAGTGCATGTGCCGCCTGCGAAATTCAAAAAAATGGCTCCAAATTCTCGCGCCTGCCCCGCCCCGCCTTTGACGTATCGCGCCTGCCCCTCGGCGGTACGGCGGAGAGTGGTCCGAGCACATTACCCCGGAGACGAAGCTCGGCTGCAAGGGGCGCAGAGTACTTTCTACTCTACAACGATGCCTTTGGAGGATCTGGTCTCCCAGCTCCACGCCGTCCTCCTAGACTTGAACGCCCACCCGTACCCCGAAGTCGCGAACCCGCCCGAAGCGCCCAAGCGCGCCTCCGTTGCCCTCATTCTCCGCATACAGCCGCACTACTCGCACTGGTCCGACCACCCACCCCCTCCCGGTCCGACTCAGTTCAGGGACTCCCTCGAGGCCTTCTTTGCGCAGGACTGGGTGAAGCACGGCGACCCGGAGCTGTTGTTCATCAAAAGGGCCACCAGGGCAGGCGACAAATGGAACGGGCACGTTGCGCTGCCGGGCGGCAAGAGAGACCCAGAAGATGGAGATGACCAAGTCACGGCTGCGCGAGAGGCGCTCGAGGAAGTCGGCATCCGTCTTGACGACACCAACAGCATCCCCATCGGCAATCTCCCACAGAGACTCGTGACTACGAGCTGGGGCAAGGTACCGTACGTGTGCTAGCCTCCGATTCCACCAGTCGTCGTTCTCTGTTGCTGACTGCGCACGAGAACAACAGGCTCATGGTGCTCTGCCCTTACATCTATTTGTTAACAAGCCCGGCATACCCTTCCCAGCGGCTCCAACCCACCGAAGTAGCCTCCACGCACTGGGTATCCCTCCGCGCCCTGCAAGCCCCCTCCCTCCGCACCTACGAGTACGCAGACGTTTCTGCGCGCCTCGCAAAGTCCGAGTTCGGCATAACTCGCTGGTTCCTGCAGACAATGCTCTCCAAGATGATGTTCGCCGCCATACACCTCGTGCCTTCCAGCTCCATATACTGCTCTACGATACCGGGCTTCCTGCCCGAAGGTCCGCCGCCAGACTCCGGCCTCACTGGCAGGATCAAAGAAGCCTTGGCTGGGCCAGAAAACATTTACGCGCGACCGCCGTTGTTGCTGTGGGGCCTAACGCTGGGCGTGGTAAGTGATTTGCTGGAACACCTCCCGCCTCATAATGCCCTCGAGCTGTGGACGTACCCGACCTTCACGAATTGGGACGTGCGCTTTGTTATGTGGGCAATGTCCTACCGCTTCCGTAAACAAAAGTCCATCGAGATGAGAACCCAGACGACCGTCGGTCTCGATACTGTCACCGTTCCCATCGTAGATCCTGAAGTTGCCGAGAAGCCTGGGGAGGTCGGCATTGCGGGTTTGGGAGTAGGTCGTGATTGGGGTAGGGCTGGGCGGGCAAAAATGGTTGCGCGGAATGCGGCGGTCAATTCCATGCTGGAGGGGTACTATCCCATTGTGAGGAGAGCTGTCGCTACAGCGCTGATGGCCCGGATCAGTCTAGCCCTCGGACTGGCCGCATGGTTGGGAACAAAGTACCGAGTGAAGGACTGCATAGTTGAGCTGTGGCGGTCGTTGTATGTATGAGTAGACTATAGAGGAACTTGATCAACGCAACTCGATCCACTGTGTTACCCCAGGATAAGCAATACAACAGCGAACCTCAATCATTGACATTGTACTACGCAACCGGCTCACAGAGTCAGCGACAGTGACTAGCAGTCGATGTTGACCACCTGTATCATGTATCCTGGCTCAACTCAGCCTGCAATACAGAGACAGTTTTTTGTTCCTATCTATAACCCTGGGAATACATGTGCCTAAGTAAAAAAAACTATGCTATAGTATAACATATTGATACGTAGCCATTAATTACCTATGTACCGTGTATCCTAGGGCAACCCAGCCTGCAATACAGAGACAATTCTTTGTTCCTACCTATAACCCACCCTGGGAACACATGTGCCCAAGTGCAAAAACCCTGTTATAACACGAAATATCAATACGCGGGCCGTCACATAGAGCCAGCAACAAGTGCTATAGTAGATATTAACCACCCTTGTACTGTGCATCATGGGGTAACTTAGCTTACAACACAAAGACAGTTCTGTATTCTAATCTTTGACCCTGGGAGCCCATGTGCCCGACCAGATTTAACCCCAATACGTCGATCCACGACCGCCACACAGGGACAGCGATAGTTGCTGCAGTAGATATTACCTACATACGTACCGTGCATCCTGGGGTAACTTAGGTTACAATACAAAGACAGTTCTTCGTACTTATCCATGACCCTGGGACATGTGGACCGTCAAGGCCGACCAATTTGCCCGCAATGCCCTTGGACAAGCCCAGAAAATTATTAATAAGAATTCTATAGCTCTGCAGAAACACAATGACACTCAGAAGCATCGCGACTGCATTACTGGCACAGTGAAGACCAGCAACTCTATCTGCAATGCCCAACAACAAGCCAGGAGAGCTGCGGGTAAAACCTCTGGTTCGTGGTACTGCAAGCCTTGCCAAAAACCTTTCAATAACGAATGAAGTCTGAACCGCCACGTCGTCACTAAGCTTCACCAGAAGCGTGTGGACAAGAATGGCGCATAAGCTGCTGCATTTCTATCTTTTTGGTCTTTTCTCCCTATTCAGCTTTCACACCGCATTGACGCTCATTCAATTCGATCCTAACTTGTGCGAATTATGACATTAACCAGACATGTATTAGGCATCCTGGGGTAACTCGGTCTACAATGCAAAGTCAGTTGGTTGTTGTCATCCACGACCCTGGGAGCACATGTGCCCGAGTGCGCCAGATACAAGCCTGAACCGGGAGACACCTACACTCACGGCGGCATGACAAGTATGGATCAGAACTGAGCTAAATTGAAAGAAGAACCAGGATCTTCGCATGCAAGATGATAAGATTACATAGAAAGACCATTGCTCCACCAGAGACCCGTCGGTATTAGATGTTCGCCCCGTTATTGCGCAATGGTATACATTTTGTACAGATTGAGGAGAGCCATCACCGACGAGCCCGCTTGACACAATAGTCCACCCTCATTTTCCCCCACATCCGCAAGCGGTCTATGACTTCTCGAGTTCCGCAAGAATCTTCTCACCCTTGGCGCGTGCCGACTCCAAGTCGCCAACCATGTAGAAAGCACCTTCGGGAAGGTCGTCACCCTCACCACTGAGGATGGCCTTGAATGACCGGATGGTGTCCTTGAGGTCCACGAGCTTGCCCTCGATACCAGTGAAAACCTGAGCGACCGTGAAAGGCTGGCTCAAGAAACGCTGGATCTTACGGGCACGCTCGACGGTAAGCTTGTCAGCTTCCGACAACTCGTCCATACCAAGAATGGCAATGATATCTTGAAGAGACTTGTACTCCTGAAGGATCTGCTGGACGCGGGTGGCGGTCTGGTAGTGGTCCTCACCGACGATACGGGGGTCCAACATACGCGACTTGGAGTCGAGAGGGTCGACAGCGGGGTAGATACCCAACTCGGAGATACCACGGGACAACACAGTGGTTGCGTCCAAATGGGCGAATGTGGTGGCGGGGGCAGGATCCGTCAAATCATCAGCGGGAACATAGACGGCCTGGACGGAAGTAATGGAACCCTTCTGGGTGGTGGTGATGCGCTCCTGCATGCCACCCATGTCGACTGCAAGAGTGGGCTGGTAACCGACGGCGGAGGGGATACGACCAAGCAGAGCAGACACCTCGGAACCGGCCTGGGTGAAACGGAAAATGTTGTCAATGAACAGCAACACATCCTGACCCTCCGCATCGCGGAAGTACTCAGCAACAGTAAGACCTGTCAAAGCGACACGGGCACGGGCACCCGGAGGCTCGTTCATCTGACCGAAGACGAGGGCGACCTTGGACTCGCCATCGAGCTGAATGACGGAGGTCTCCTGCATTTCGTGGTAGAGATCGTTACCCTCACGGGTACGCTCGCCAACACCAGTGAAGACGGAGAAACCACCGTGGGCTTTGGCGATGTTGTTCTGCATTCTCGTTAGCCTTCGTTGCAACCCCACATCGATGTCCTTACAATCAGCTCCTGGATGAACACAGTCTTGCCGACACCGGCACCTCCAAAGAGACCGATCTTTCCACCACGGGCGTACGGGGCGAGGAGATCGACGACCTTGATACCGGTGACGAGAACCTCGGCGGAGGTGGACTGCTCGACGAACTCCGGCGGATCGGCGTGGATAGGAAGGAACTTGTCGGTCTTGATGGGACCACGCTCGTCAATGGGGTCACCAGTGACGTTCATGATGCGACCAAGAGTTCCGTGGCCGACGGGGATGGTGATGGGGGCACCAGTGTCGGTCGCCTTGGAGCCGCGGACGAGACCCTCGGTACCTACGCCAGTGAGCCTCCTGCATCGTCGCGCCATCAATGTCCATCAACGTACCGTCCATAGCAATACACCTAACAACGTTCTCGCCCAAATGTTGCTGTTGTCTATCAGCGCGAGTCCTTCCAGGTGTTCGGGCTTGGCATCCTTACCGCAACCTCGAGAACCAGCTTCTGTCCGCCATTGTCGGTCGTCAAGGCATTGAGAATGGGAGGAAGCTGCTCGGTGTCGAACTTGACTGCAATGGACAGTTAGCTTCGGTTTGGATGATGAGGCCGGCGATTGCTGGATCAAAAAGGCGCAGCGGGCAGGCCGATGAAGTTTTTGCGCAACTGCATGGCGGGTGTCCACGAACCGTCAACAACGGCACCAATGACCTGGTGAATCTTTCCATCCTTCGCAGCGTCGGTGGAAGCGTAGCGAGCCGCAAACGAGGGCGCGAAGTTCTTCCTGATGGGCTGGAAAGCTGCTCGGCGCAGGGCCGGGGTTGCCGCTCGCAGCGACCGCTGGAAGCCGCTGTAATCATCGAATTAGCACCGACTACATCGCCAATTGCATTCGTACAAGCTGTATCGTACCTCTTAAGCATGGTTTATGATGTGGGAGGATGGGAGTGGGAGTGGAGTGGTGATGGAAGGAGCGGCGAGAGGTTTTGAAGCTGCCGAGAAGAAGGAGAGAAAGCGCGCTATCCGTTTTGGGTTGGTAGCTCCTTCCCAGACAACGACGCCCTAACAGCCTCGCCCACGGCCTCTCGGCAACACCCTCGCTGTCGTGTACAGTTAAATGTTGATCATAAACTTAAGGACCAGAGTTAACAGCTAGTGTGTTACCCCAGGATGGGCTACACAACGGCCAACTTCTTCTAGCTTTACATGAGCCTCGCCGACAACTTTCGAGCTTTCCGATCGTGTTGCCATCATAGCAGATCGCAGCCCTCGCATGAAGCTGAAAGCCAACCAGGACGCTCAGAGGTAAACAGCTAGTGTGTTACCCCAGGATGAGCGATACAGCAGCCAGATTTTGGCTTTGCGTGACTCTCACCAACAACGATCTAGTCTTCCGATGCTCCTCACAGTGTCAGATCACAGCCCTCGCGCGAGCTGAAAGGCAGCCCTAAGGCTTAGAGATAAATAGCCAGTGTGTTACCCCAGGATAAGTAATGCAAAGGCTAGCTTTTAGCTTCACGTGAGCCTCGACATTAGCTTTTCAGTTTTCTGATGCTGTTACCGTCGTAGCCGATCGCAGCCCTCGCGCAAGCTGAAAGCCAGCTAGAATACTTTGAGAGAGACAGCCACTGTGTTACCCTAGGGTGAGCAGTAATACAACAGTCAAGTTTTAGCTATACATGAGAGCACATGGACAAAAGAAGAGCCCGCTTCTCCCAATGCACTGGCGAATCGCCGGCCACGCAAAGCTAGGAAGCAACTGTCAATCCGCGATCGGAAGTCTACCAAAACTTTCTAAGAAGCGAACGGAGAAGAACCATAATGGTCCCTAAGATTCAAGACGATGTACATCCGACTGCATTCGTCCAGAATTTTTTTTTTGTTCTCTCTTCTCAATCTCAGCATCACACAGCACTCAAAACTTTTACATAACTCAAACTGATAATCTCAGCAGCTTAGAACAAGCGGTTGGAAAGGGAGTAGAAGGGCTATGAAAGCAGGCAATCACGTCTAGACTCTATAAGTGGTCCCTCAGTCTCATCCACTATTTCAAACCAAACATAAAATCCCGCTCTTGTAGACGTCTAGACTTCGATCGAAATAATTCTTCGCCCATCATAACCTCACAACGCTAATGTCTTATACTGTCGAAGTGCAGGTAGCCTCCTGCGCATGCCCCAACGGGTGAGGCCTCTAATAAGACAGCCAACCTCGGATTGCCAGCTTGAAGCGCCGTAGGTCCCTCCACTTCAGAGCACCCCTTCAGTATGGCTGACGAGCTTTATGATTAGCAACAACGAATGCAGGTTGAGTGAATGTAGCGGCGTTGGTAAGGAACAAGACATCATCGGAAGCCCTCGTCTGCTCCAGCTACGGCGCTCGGCGAGTCGCGCTCTAGGGCAGAATGCAGAGGAAGACATGGAAAGAGCACGCGCAGCCGCAAGAGCCGCGCGCCCATGTAACCCACAATAATCACCGCCCAGAATGAGTTGTAGAAGAGGAAGCGGACGGTGGGCGAAAGGCTTTTTTGTATGGTGCGGGCTGACCAATCACGACTTCGCTGATTGGGCTTCGTCTTGGCAAGCCGAACTTCACTCCCTCATCGACAAGAGCTCGGCACGCCTCTCTCATCGCCCATTGCTCTTGCCACACGATGCTTCGGCAACAACTGATTCGCTCGCTGAAGCGACCTGCGGTGAAGGCAGGCTTCAATGGCTCCAGGACCTTCACTGCCTCTGCGCGACGGCCAGCAGAGGTGGAGATCACCGTCGGTACGTGCCACCCGGCGGCGGCGGCGACTTATGCTAATGCGCTCTGCAGATGGGAAGAAGGTGTCAATCGAAGGTACAGCTCTGCCCACAGCTTGTTGGAGCTTCGAAGCGCGGTTCTAACCTTCCTCCAGCCGGATCGGCCCTCATCCAAGCCTGCGAGAAAGCCGGCGTGACCGTCCCCCGCTACTGCTACCACGAGAAGCTCATGATTGCCGGCAACTGCCGTATGTGTCTGGTGGAGGTCGAGCGGGCTCCCAAACCTGTAGCATCCTGCGCATGGCCGGTACAGCCTGGGATGGTCGTCAAGACGGACTCGCCGCTTGTCCACAAGGCACGAGAGGGTGTCATGGAGTTCCTCCTCGCAAACCATCCGTTGGATTGCCCCATTTGCGACCAAGGAGGCGAGTGCGACCTGCAGGATCAGTCCATGCGCTACGGCGCGGACCGCGGACGTTTCCACGAAATCGGGGGCAAGCGTGCTGTTGAGGACAAGAACATCGGGCCATTGGTCAAGGTAGGATGCGTGGAGTTAGTCAAATTATGTATAGGCTGACAGGGGCAGACATCGATGAACAGGTGCATCCACTGCACGCGATGCATCCGATTCTCCAACGATGTCGCTGGCGCGCCTGAGATGGGCTCTACTGGCCGTGGCAACGACCTCCAAATCGGTACTTACCTCGAGAAGAACCTCGACTCCGAGCTTTCCGGAAACGTCATCGATCTTTGTCCCGTCGGTGCTCTGCTTTCGAAGCCCTACGCTTTCAAGGCTCGTCCCTGGGAGCTATACCACACCGAAACAGTGGATGTTCTTGACGGTCTAGGCTCGAACATCCGCGTCGACGCTCGCGGCATCCAGGTCATGCGCATTCTACCCCGCCTGAACGATGATATTAACGAGGAGTGGATCAACGACAAGACACGTTTCGCATGCGACGCCCTCAGTACACAGCGACTGGTGAACCCCCTCATCCGCGAAGGTGATCAGTTCAAGCCGGCTTCCTGGGAACAAGCCCTTGTTGAGATTGGCGAGGCGTACAAGAGAATAGCACCTACAGGCAACGAATTCAAAGCTGTTACAGGTCACTTGGTCGAGACTGAGACTTTGGTCGCCATGAAGGACCTTGCCAACAAGCTTGGCTCGGACAATCTGGCTCTGGACCAACCTGGTGGCAGCGAACCAATTGCCCACGGTGTTGACGTACGGTCCAACTACTCCTTCAACTCCAAGATTTACGGCGTCGAGGAAGCGGATGCCATTCTCCTCGTCGGTACGAACCCGCGACACGAAGCTGCCGTCCTCAACGCTCGCATTCGAAAGCAGTGGCTGAGATCCGATCTGGAGGTTGGTCTTGTTGGCGAGGACTTCGAGAGCACGTTCGAATATGAGAAGCTTGGTACATCTGCTACGGATCTCAAAACTGTTTTCTCTGGAGAGTTCGGTAAAAAGCTTCAGTCCGCCAAAAAGCCCATGATCATCGTCGGCAGTGCGGTCACGGAGCATGCCGATGCTAAATCGATCTATGAGCAGGTTGGCGCTTTTGTCGAGAAAAACAAGGCCAACTTCCAAACTCCTGAGTGGAACGGATACAACATTCTCCAGCGAACGGCCTCCCGAACAGGCGCCTACGACGTCGGTTTCACGGTTCCGTCGCCCGAAGTTGCCAACACCACCCCCAAGTTCATCTGGCTGCTGGGCGCGGACGAGATCAATGAGGCAGAGATCCCGAAGGATGCCTTCGTCGTCTACCAAGGCCACCACGGTGACCGGGCTGCACAGCTTGCAGACGTTGTGCTCCCAGGTGCCGCATACACCGAGAAGTCTGTCACATACGTCAACACCGAAGGCCGAGTACAGATGAGCCGTGCTGCCGTCGGTTTGCCTGGTGCATCAAGAGAAGACTGGAAGATCATTCGCGCTGCCTCAGAGTACCTCGGTGCTGAGTTACCATACGATGATGTCGAGCAGCTGAGGGATCGCATGGAGGAGATCTCTCCTGCTCTGCGAAGATATGACGTTGTCGAGCCAGTTTCCCTACCCGGTCTGAGCAAAGTACAACTCGTGGACCAGAACAAGGGTGCCAAGCCGACGGGCGAGCCGCTGAAGAAGGCGATTGAGAACTTCTACTTCACAGATGCCATCTCAAGAAAGTTAGTTCCAGTTTTCCCTATTGTAAAACTTCATCAGAAAGCTAACACGAAGATAGTTCACCCACAATGGCGCGATGCTCGGCAGCAAAGGTGCAGAAGAACCCAAAGACGAATTTTATGGCGCCTGGGTACCCTGATCCTCAGGTTGGGTACGGACCGCAGTCGGGTGCATTGGCAGCTTGAGGCACCTTGTACAGTAGTAAAGTATAGCGGATTTGTACATAGGCTCGTCGGTAGTGTTTCCTTTTGTGAATTGCATTCAAGAAGTAAAGTGTACCAGAATACCATTTGATCGAAACTCACTGATCTACCGTCTCTTGCAGGACCAAATCTGGGCTAGGCGTGGATGCCGCTGTAGAGAGCCGCGGACGTTCGACAAGGCTTGCAGTGTACTTCGGCATGGTATAGCTGTTTCACAGAAAGACAAGTCCGAGCGAATGTCAAATATGATCGTATTTATTTGCAAGCCCTACACATGTCACACCTGAGGGTTGAAAGACGTCAAGACTGACGCTTAAACCGTGGACTACATCGTGTGTCGCATGTCATATTTTTAGGATGTCAGATATGAGTAGTCGTACTTGAAGGGATCGCTGCGGAGGCCATTCCATTCGTGATAAGCCTAGCAACGTTGACGCTCGATCGAAAATACAAAGCGTGGCTCCAAAGTTCTTGCGACCAACATCGCTCACCCCCGCTTCTTTCCTTGCGACTGAGGGGCAGGGCTCTGGCCGCGAGTGGGCGTTTCCGTCTTTCCCGCCATCCAGGAAGCGAGGTCGAAGTTCTGAATCTGCTGTGCGGTTTGAGTAGAGCCAGAGCCCATGACACCCTTCTTCTGCATCTCTTCGAACTCGGCCTTGGTCTCCGGGTCCACTGTGCAGCTGTTAAAAATGGTTCCGTACAGTTTAATGACTTCAGGGCACGTACTGTTTTCCATTAGGTATGGCATACCGAAGACCATGATGAGCGTAAAGAGTCCCATGAGGATCATGGGGTTTTTCAAAAAGGAGACGGGGGAGACTGCGTCGGTCAGTACACGCGCTTCGCTCCAATAGCGTGGCTGGACGCTTGCACTCACATCCGGCGCGCTCTTGGTAGTACTGCTTCGGGGCCCTCGGCTGCACGTCAATCACCAGCCCATTGCCACCCTCCCCTCTCGTCTCTCCCTTGTTGTCCCACTCGTTCCCGATGAAGGTCTGCCACGCGTGCACCTTTTCCCTCTGATGTCCGCTGCCCTCGACCTCTTCTTCGAGCGTCACATCTATGCGCAGAGGCTCAAACACATAGTCTCTGCTGTGGATGGTAGCAAGATAGCTTCCCACAGATACATTGTGGAAGTTGAAGGAATTCGAGCGTGTGATATAGGCGTCCAGTGGGGCCCCGGTGGACTGGAGAGTTGCGTGCGTGGTGGACGGGAACGAGGACGGATTCACAAGAGGGGTGTTGGGGATATGGAGGATGAAGCGGGCGGCCGAGGTGACGGAGACCAGGCAGGCGAGAGCAGCTGTGGAGGATCGCATCGTGGGGGTGCGCTGGTGTGGTGGGTGAGGCACTGCAGTGCTGGATGCGTTCACTTGCGCCTTCCGTCCCGGAGGTCGGCGTCTGTTTGGCCGAGCCTCTTCCCACTCCCTGCTTCCCCACTCAACACACCTGGGCAAGCCTGCCTTACAGACACTTTCCACCTGCCAACAACTTCGACAGAGGGAAATGCGACCCTGCCTTCCAATGTATAAGTCGGGCACCCTAGTTTCCGACACCCCATAGTTTCCGACAGCCCCGCAACCTCGCCCCCCACCATGCACCACGACCAAATATTAACTTTAAATAACTTAATTCTTTACTAATTTTAAAAATATTTTTTACACTATTTTCGCTACTTTTAAATAGCTAGATATATAAAAGAAGATGTCTAAAATGCGCTTATAGACCTTAAATCTAAGGTCGCTTTAGCCACTACTACTACCTAATACGGGGTCCTACGTAACACTCTTCGCGGCCACTTTAATAGTGCCTAACCCTATTAGTACGCTCACGATAGTAAATAATAGCTTATAACTATTTAAGAAGAGCTTCTAGAAAAATAGATTCTCTAGTAAGAAGCCCTTAATTATACGCTAACGCACGCGCAAGTGTAGGCTATTATAATTATTATTCTTAAGTAATAGGGTAACTATAAAAACCTAGGGAAGAAGTAGACTAGTTACTTTATATAACGCTACCTAGCTATTAAGTTAAAGTTAGGTTGCTAGACTAGCTAGGAACGCGTAAATAAGGCTACTCTAGAAAATATTAGGCACTTATTTAACCTGTATAAAATAGTAAGCTAGATTCCCCCCCAGCGTAGGTATAATGCTAACAAGGGCAGTATTATAGAGGGCTAGGGCATTAATAGGCTTATTATAGGCTCCTTATAGGAGAGCCCGAACGCCGTACTAGTTAAGATAATAAATACCCGTACTTAGACCTCTATAGTAAAGTGTATCTCTGCGCTTAGCGTCGCTCTAGACCCCCTTATTATCTTTAAGGCTAAGAGCATCTAGGAGCAGTGGTTTAAAAAGGAGTTTTTAGCTTAGAACCTAGGCTAGCATGTTACCTTTTCGCAAAATAGATAAATAAGTAATAACATCGCTGTCAAGTGGCTAGAAAAGGTGTTTTTGCCACAGACTAAGCCTAATAATCCCTTCGAGGCACGGTTACTTATCGTCGATAGCTATAGTAGTTATACTTTAGATAAATTTATAACTATATATTACTTAAATAATATTTACTTACTCTTTTTCCCTATTTATACTTCATATCTACTCTAGCCTTTAGATTTAGGCTATTTCTTAAGTCTAAAGGCGGCGTATCGGCGCTTTATCGGCGAATATATGGCTTAGACAGATAAAATAAAGCTTAAGAAGGCCAAGTTTCTTAAATTTTATGCAAAAGCACGTAAAATTGGCCTTCGAGAGTAGTGCATCTGATCTAGGTAGAAGGCAATAGGCTTATACCCTAAGAGCGTAAGGAAGCCCTTAGGTTCTCGCTGGGTAGTAGTGCGCGAACGGCCGTCAACACCACCCCCTTCTACCATGGATATTAGGACGCCAAAACGCGGTAGCGATGTTGTAAAGCTGTTTTCTAGAAAGAACTTCTTACTAACTACACGACGATGCGTTTAGCTTACTACTATAGCGTTTAACTATACCTTAATAATAGTTATTATATAAGACCGTGAGATTGCTTCCTTGCGTAAGTAGGTAGAGCAAGCTAACCCGCTAAAACACTATAAAGTTATAACTAATTTAAACGATTTCTTTATAAGTCTTGCAGAAGTTCTCTCTTAAACTAATTAAGAGCCTGCTTAACGTGTTCGCAAGGTAAGAAGCGTAGAGCAAGAGGTTATTATTATAGAGAAAAAAAGTAGCTCTAAGAAGGAAGTAGAGTAATTATTAGTACAACGTTTAGTATAGAATTAATAACTAATACGATGGTATCTTAATCGTGATTTAAGTATAAATAAAGAAAGTAATTAAAATCCTTTAAATACGATTTTTTTAATGCTTTTTCAAAATTATTTGATGAAGCTGTGAGCACATTCGCAACGTAGAGTGGTGGCAGCGGCGAAATTTGGCGGGGTGTCGGAAAATGGGGGGTGTCGGAAACTAGGGTGCCCGACTTATGTCCTTCTCGCGTGACCTACGCCTAGCGTACAACGCACATGCAAACATAAAAAAACGATGAATCCTCAAGCAGACTCCCGCAACCAATTGAGTTCTCCGCCCCAGCATCACGCTCTGGTAACACTGGAGCAGTACAAGCACGAACGGTGCGCTGCGCTACGACGCCAAAACTGCTACGCACGGCTCTACTTGACCGTTCGAATGGAAGCATTAACCTAAACCATCTTCGCCAAAACCGAGTTCTTACGACAGCCCGTCGATTTCTCCACCATGATTTGAAATGGACAAACGTGTGCATCGACACGATACGTGTATCCTGTGCAGCCTCAAGAACTGATGGCTTGACGCGAATGGCATACTTCCCGCAAGCATTGTTTGGATCCACAGGATGTTCTCGTGGGATAGGATTTGCCTTCCACACCACTCTTCATCCGCTCTGCCATGTAGGAGATGAGGCTAGGCATCCGGGCTAGAGTATCCTCCGGACGCACGAGGAGGGCGCGAAAGAACACGCTGGTGGAAAGGTTTCACGTTAATTTATCTAGTGTATCGGTGTGACCCTTTCTGCTGGGAGACATCATCACTGGCTACCCGTGGATGGTCAAAGAGAAGCAGATATAAGGTCAGATGGAGAGAATAGCCGCCATTGTTCCTCTCAACATTTGGGTTTGCACATTACTTTGATTCAACCCACCAAGCCTTTTGCTCGTTAGCATTCCATCTGTCAACATGTCAAAGCACAGCGAAGACGTTCTCCCTGTCACCCACCCTACACCTGTGGCCGCATCTCCACCGCTCCCAGCCAAAGGCATACGCCACGAGTACCCGGTTTTTTTTGGAGAGTTCATCGGTACCTTCTGTTAGCATCCAACCCCCTCACTTGAGCACGTGTACGCATATTCCAACACAGCAATAGTGTTTCTCTTCCTGGCTTTTGCAGGCACACAAATCGCTATAGTCTCGTCCACGGTTGAGTCCGAGGGCCCCGGAAGCCCAGACATGAACCCAGTCCAGCAGGTCTCCAAATTGATCTACATCTCCTTCGCCTTCGGAGCCGCCCTTGCCGTCAACGTAAGTATCTTCGCAGAAATATCCGGTGGCATGTTCAACCCAGCAGTAAGTTTCTTCCGGCACCGTTCTCCGCAGATCACGATGGGTAGGTCTTATGCTACGCATAGGGTCAACAGCTTCGTGTTACCGCCAGCTTGATATGTGGTACGAAGAGAGAAAAGAATGGCTGACCCCGCTCCAGGTGACCCTATCTCTGCTGTTGGTTGGTGCGATCAGACCACTGCGAGCCGTCCATGCTATACTCGCCCAGCTCATCGCCGGTATCTGCGCAGCCTTTGTCGTTTCCGCATTACTCCCCGGCCCCCTACCCACTGCAACTAAGCTGGAGCCCACCATCTCGATCACACGGGGCTTCTTTCTCGAGATGTTCTTGACCGCTCAGTTGGTCCTGACTATCCTCGTGCTGCCAGGTGGTCCGAGTAAGCCTTTACTCATTGGTCTAACGTTGTTCGTGGCGGAGCTTTGTGGTGTATACTATACCGGTGGCTCTCTAAACCCTGCCAGGAGTTTCGGGCCTGCTGTTGTCAGTGGATTTCAAGGGTATCACTGGATCTACTGGGTGGGTCCGGCGTTGGGTGCGGGGTTGGGTGCAGTGGTGTTCTTGGGACTGAGACTTTTGGAGCCGGAGAGGGAACGTGTCTGAAATGGAGGGAAGACGTCGGGAAGGTGTAGCACCAGGTAAGGTACGCCCGCGGAAACCGAAGACAGGTGAGTTTACAGTTATATGTCACTGCAGTCGATGTGATTGATCCGGGGACGGTCTCTACAAGGGCAGAGTATATGGGTTGTCGGTTGAACTGCACTGGTAAATTGTTGGGATTGGTTTTTTCTCGAAGACGCAACACTCGTTGCGTAGATTTTGGGCGAGTACTCCTCGCAGTCTGTGGCGAAATTGCTTTGCGTAGGATCTCCTTGTGATCTTTTCATTGTTGCTTACACGGGACATCCCCCCTAGGTCCTATTGAGGCCGTTCACTGCATTGGCCCTCGATAAAGGTCCAGGCGTACTAAATTGACTACTGGCTGTGGGATTCCGGAACCATTTCGTCCATCTTTGTTTATTTCGGTTGTAGTAATGGCATCTCATTGCACTGCTGATGAGAGGGAGAGAGAGCGAGAGTATATCTGTGTGTGTATGTGTGTCTGCGTTTGGCTATAATATCGCGGCGACATTTTAAGAGGTGCATAGAGCTAGCCTAGCGGCAATTCTGCACTCCCACCTCAGATCCAGCGTTCCTCCACGACAACTCGCCATGCTACCAAACAATCTGGACCACCACAACATTGTCAGCGATTTTCGATCGGACAGCCCTCCTCCCGTGCCTGCTAAGGACAAGTCCCTCAGCACACCTAGCAGAATCCCAGTCCCAAAAATTCGCCAACGACGGCCCCCTCCGCTCACCGAGATACCTCAAGTTTCAAAACCGCTCCCACCACCTCCTGCCTGTGAAGTCCCCTACAAACCTGGAACCGAGAACTCGGTGACCAAACCTTTACCAGCATTGCCTTGGAAGCTCAACGCCAACAGTACGCTTCTTTGGACTGCTGGACTGGGGATCTGTTTCGTGGCTGTTGTGCTCCTGCTCCCGGTCTTTTTGGAGGGTGATGCGATGCCAGGGATGAACAGATTGCTCCGAGCTTGGGGTAAGACAATCTTGGGGCGGGCATGAGAACTAGACGCGCACCCATTCTACTGCACTGCACGACGTTGAGATTCTCGGAACATCTTGCCCGAGGTTCTACGTTACATGATCGTCACGACAGCAGCGGCATGAAAGTTCAAACTTGCACAGCGATCATTTGGATACCCTAGAGTTTTGCGTCCCTAGACGTGGCATCTACAAGACTCTTCCTTCCACCAAAGCCAAACAGATACGCCGCAACCTTGCGCATCTGTATCTCCTCGCTCCCTTCTGTGATCCGATATCTTCGGTGGTGGCGCCAAATATGCTCGAACGGCCAATGCCTGCTATATCCATTCCCGCCATGGACCTGTATCGCGCGATCTGCGGCCTCGCAACACAATCTATTGGCCCAGTAATTGCACATGCTCACTTTATCTCCGATCCGTCTTTCGACTTCCACATGCGGCATCGAGTCCATCTCCACGGCTGTTTTGCGGATCAATAGCCGAAGCATCTCGCACTGGGTGGCCAATTCGACGAGCGGGAATTGTATGCCTTGGTTGTGCGAGAGCGGTGTGTTGAAGGGGGCGCGCTCGTTGGCGTATTGAACAGACTCCTGCACACAGTACACTGCGGCCCCTAATGACGAGGCTGCCTGCCGGATGCGATTCTCGTGGACAAAGGCTTGCGCTACGCCGAGGCCGTTGTGGATGGGTCCCAGCACGGCGGTGTCCGGTACCCAAACGTCTTTGATCGAAACCATGGCATGGTCCGTCGGCATGTTGAGCGTCCTACGCAGCATCCGTCAGTCAGCCTTGATAAACTCGTCAATATGCTCACCATTCATATGAGTCCACCTCCAGCCCCGGTGTCTCCCTCGGAACAACAAAGCACGAGATACCCTTCGCCTGCCCGTCCTTCCCTTGGGTCCTCGCAAAGATGAAGCAATGCGTCGCAGCATGCATCCCGGTCTGCCACTTCTTAGCCCCGTTCAGAACCCATCCATCCACACCGTTCCTCTTCTCCGGCCGTCCTTGGGTCGCAATGTGCGTAGCATCGCTCCCATGCCCGGGTTCCGTCAGCCCAAAAGTTATCCGCACCTTGCCCGCGACCCGGCCCGCGATTAGCTCCTCCTGCTGCTTCTGGTTCCCGTAGTTCAATACCATGACTACATCCGGAAAGTTGCCCACCACCGAGTGCTCGTTTTGCAGATCGTTGAACAAACCGAGGCCCTTACTGGCTAGGTGCTCCCGGATGACGGCCATCCAGAGGTTACTTCCTCTGCCGTCCTCGCTACTTCGTCCGCCATATTGTTTGGGGAGGGAAAGCCGATAGAAGCCTGCGTCGTCTGCGAGGCGGCGGGCTTCGTAGAGTAGGGCTTCTCATTCGGGACGCGGGAGGCCGCCATTGTCCCAGTCCGTGCGGGCATGTTCGCGACGGTGGTCGAAGAAGCGGTTGTTGTCATCTTTGCTTTGCAGCGGCACGATCTTCTGATCAATGAAGGCATCCAGGTCACGAAGATATTGCTGCAGTGCTGCCGGTACGGAGAAGTTCATCGTTTCGGCAGCCATGTTTGGATTTTTGGCATATGTAGAAACCTTGAAGCATATGTACCCCCGGTCTCGACATGGTGATGCCTCGCTGAAGCTTGGTCGTGGGAGCACTGGCAGACGATCGCGGAGAGCTTGCGGGGAATCACCCGCCAAGAGGCCCTGAACCTCGGCCTGAAGCACGGAGCGTAAGCATGATTTGCGAATGTATTGCTCAGTCTACATACAAGCGGTTGAGGACGTCTTAGTATTTTAGTTGGCTGTTACTTCTCAAGGTCGCCCACGAGGACTGGAACTCAATTAGATAGTAGTGTATTACTCCACAATGAGCAATGAAAGGGCGGCTTTCGCTTCACGTGAGAGGCATAGCAACCGGAAATGGAAAGGGTAAATGCCATATATGGGGACATTTGTGATCGTGCCGTTCTTTCACTTTATGATCAAAGTGTTCCAGTGTTTGCACTGGTGCCTCTCACAGTTCAGTTGCATTCGATTGTGGTAGCGACAACATCGAGGCCTTTCACGCCAATGTAACCGCCCGAGAAAAGATCTAGGGTATCTCATGTTTTGATGTCATAACGCCGACCGCCCGTTCAATGCCACCGTATCCATGCCTACGCCTGCTCCTAATCACATTCCATTGCGCCAGTGTTGATACAATGCCATTACCAAGCATAACTCTCGTCGACTTCATCAATATCCTCAGCCCATTCTTCATCTCCACTCCGTTCTTCATCGAGGAAATCCGCTTCGTTGAACATCTCCTCGCGTGGGCGAAGATTGTCGATGCGGCACAAGACCGTGTGACATCGGCCTTGGATGACCGTAGGCTGATCATCCTCCGAAGCAATGTCCGTAGTCTCCTCATCAACGGACCCGGAATGGCCGCCGTCCTCATTATCGGATGTTTCATCGTAGTTCGTGGAAGCTCTGGCACGGTTGCGCAGGCGCTTCGTGTTCCATCGCTCGTTGTTGCGCTTAGCAAGCAGAGGCACATCGCTGTCTGTCTCGCCGTCACTATCAGCGCTGCTACCCTCTGCACCCTCATTCTCAGCTAGAGCGTTTTCGACGGTGATGTCCAACAGTGAGTCGTTCCTATCAGCACCTTTTTGCTGAGAGCCTTTCTCTTCCCACTCTCTGTACGCCCTTAACGACGCGAGATGTAGGCTTGGAGCGGGACCTCGCCACGCAAACACTTTCTCAAACCGCGCAGCCCACTTTCTCCTGAAGTCGGCACGGTCACGCCAATTCATGTCCACCATAGCTAAGATCCTGAGCTCCCGGAGAAAAGGAAGCTCCGCCGCGGATTCTATCAGTGACGTGAAGAAATTGGTAGCGGAATCGGCGCCCCACTTTCGCAGGTGTTCCAGGTCGATGACTCGGAGAGTCGGAGGCCAGGTGGGCACCTCGTCCAGTCCAAGAAGCCAATCGTAGAGTGGCTCGTTATCTGAAGACATCGCCAGAGTACTGTAATAGTTTAAGTCCATCCTGAGTATTTCCAGGCGCGGGCAATCGTTTTTTAAGGTAGTCAAGAAAGAGAGTTCCAGAGACTGGTTGTGATTCAAGATTAGCTCTTCCAGATTTCGTCCCTTCTCAGATAAGAATATCTGTAAAGCCTCAGAGGTAAGATTGATGCAATTAGTGATATTAAGACTGAAAATCGTGCTTGGCAACATGGACAGAAGCTTCCCGTTGACAGCGGTGCAACTTTCAAAGGTTAACGACTGCAGGTTCCGCAGCGCAGCTATAGCCGAGGCGAGGAGCTCCTCTGTGGTAGGATCGATAGCATCGGATTTGCGCTTCTCATCGACGTTGAACTTCACGAAAGTGACGTCACGGAGACTTTGGAAGGTTCGATCCCCGTGTATGTCCTTCACCCACAGCAGTCCTTGTCCCGGTGCGCAAAAGCCATTGTGCCATCGCCAGCCTTGCAAGCGCAGGTTAGTCTGTCGCAAAGCCTGGAACAACTCGGGCGGATAGGTCCATTTTCGCATGCGTTTGAGTCGCTCGCGATATGGTGGTCGGTCTAGAGGGTCAAAGATGTCTATCTCTTTGAGCGTCGTCAGCGCAGACACCAAGGCAGTCAAATCTGCCACACTATGGGTTGCATCAGTCAATGCAGACATTTGCGTGGCGTCCAGCTCGAGACGCTTGACCATGACCTTGTAGTCCTGACCAACGCCAGCAGGTGGGGCAATGAGATGGTGGACCAGCTTCTTCCTGTTCTGCCGGACTGCGAAGATTGGCGGGTTCCGATATAGCGCCGTCAGCGCCGGCTTAGTGAAGGCCTGGCACATTTGCGCCATCTTTACTAGCCATGATATAGCGGGAGTGGTGTGCATGTTCTCGTCATGCAGCGGATGTGAGGCGTAGACGAAGACTTGCAGAAGGACATGATACGGCAGGCGCGTCATGTCCGGTTTGCGTCTATCGGTAGGGATCGATACAGCAGCAGGATGCGGTGCTTTCTTCTTCTCCTTTAACGGAGCACCGATGGCGCGCCTCGCTGGCTTGTTCGTCTTTCTGGAGCAATCCTCGAGCCGCCTACGAGGCGTCGCCCGGCGCGAGTGCGCCTGTGACCGTGGCCTTGTTCGTACAACGTCTTCCAGCGGCACATAGCCGGCTTCGCCATCCTCGTCAATGTCCTCTTTTGTGCTTTCGTCCCGATATGATATTTTGCGCTGTCCTTTGCTCCGGAGGGAGCGTTTATCGGCTTTGCGGCGCGTGCGTGCGGGAGAAGCGGTGGGCGACTGCGACTCGACCTCAGCGGAGCAGTGGCGAGTTGAACGTCGTGTAGGGTGCCTCCGACCGAGGGCGTCATTGGAGTCCGAATCTGAAAAGCCGTCATCGCTGCTGGGTTCTCTATATGAGACATGCGCCCTTTTGCGTTTGCGCGAGAGCTCGGGAGCCATGATGGCGGGCGCACTCTACTCGCTTTATATGGAGTACAACATGGGTGTCGAGGATCGATCGGGCGGATCTGGGTTTGATGTAGGCTTGCAAACAGTCTTGGGCGATATCACAGAAGCGCTGGTGGTATTTGGGCGTGGCTAGCCGGCTGTATCTGGCCGCGATTTGCAGCGCGGAGTGTTCGACTGCCTGTGGTGACGGAACGGGAGATGCCTCGGCCGCCAAGAGCCACCGGCCGAAGTATTGCCGAGACGCCTCAACTGCTCAGTATGGTAGTGCACAGCATCGAGCGCCTGGGTCGTCTGTCGTCGTATTGCCTAGTCTGGGAAAGCTCACGGACTCAGACAGTGTGATTGACACCCTGGGCTGCATTTGTCTGTACTCAGCGCGCGTGCTTGCGCTGAAAGAAAGCTGCGCCACAACTGCGCCACAGGTGACGCAGTCGCTGTATGCTTGCTTGCTTCAGAGCCAGGGCATCCACCAGTCGGTCAACCAGCGGACCTTCCACCACGGCCTCATAAGCTCTCAGCGCGTCTTTCACGATTTTGTTCCCTTCCCGCGCTTCGAGTCCCCAAATCGCTCCTTCCACATTGCCCGCCCTCAATTGCCTCCGCTTTCGCGTCCATGTCGGCACCCACACCACCCCGTCAAGGGGCCGCGTCGCCCGACTCCGGCCCTACCGATCCAGCTCTGCCAAAGCTGCCGTCGGGCTGGATAGCCCAGTGGGATAATACGTAAGTCGTCCTTTGGCCTCTTGCACGCCGCGGCAGTGTTGCCCCGCCACGCCCAACGTGCCCCGCCATCGCACGAGGTCTGACAGAAGACATCAGGTCGAGAAAGTACTACTGTGCGTCCACCCCCAGAGGCCGCTCGCCATATTCGTAGCAACTAGTGGAGATGGGTTGTGGGACTGACAGCCCGTAGACGTGCAAATCAGCACCGGCGTATCGCAATGGGACCTACCTACTAGCGAGGCCCCTATTGGCGGAGGCTCCAACCACGGCACGCCTGCCCACGATACGAACCCTTACACCAGGCCTGCCGATGGCGCCCAAGGTCCAGACGTTGGTAACGGCACACGAGGTGTCGATGGCCCCACTGGCGATCGCGCTGGCGGTCTGGGAGTGCGTCGTTTCTGCGCTGCTGCCTCGTGGGCTTTGGCTAACTAGACCTAGGGCTTCGCTCTCAACGCGTTGACGGGCGGAAATAAGCACAGCGGCGGCCAAGGCGGTGGATCAAACAATCTTGTGGGACAGCTGGCAAGCGGGCTTCTGGGTGGCGGAAAGCAATCCCACGGCAGTAGCGGTCACGGCGGCGGTTCCAGCAACCTCGTGGGCCAGTTAGCAAGCGGTCTTCTAGGCGGCGGAAAGCAAAATCATGGCAGCAGCCAGTTGGGACAGGGCAGCTCAGGGCATTCAAGTTCGAGCGGAGGCGGTTTGGGCGGTCTCCTGGGTGGTGTCTTGGGCGGCGGCTCGGTAAGCTGGATTCCCTGGTATACAGCGTAACTGGAGACATGGCTGACCCCAAAATAGCACAGCAAGCCCTCGAATAGTGACTACGGTTACAGCCACACCACCTCGCAAGGCGGAACATATACCGGTAGCGCACCTCCTACGTCGTACCAGCCTGGCGGATCGCACGCGTCAACTCCGAGCCACAATCCCTACTCTTCGCCTCCTCCAGGCCAGTACGGCAGCCACGATCAACAACAAGGAGGCGGCTATGGTCAGCATCAACATCAGCAAGCTGGCTATGGGGGACAGAATCAGGGTTACCCACCCGCAGCCCAAGGATATGGTTCTCCGGCGCCCCCAGCACAGCATCAGCAATCGCAGCATGGAGGCCACAACCAGCAGTACAGCGCTCCGCCAAATCAGCACCAAGGTAGCTATGGAGGAGCGTCCGGTTATGGACAACAGGCCGGCTATGGTGGGCCGGTTTATCCCCAGCAACACCAGCCTCCTCAGGGTCAGTTCGGTCACGCGCCTTACGGAGGCCCGCAAAACTTCGATCAGCATCAGCACAATCAGTACGGTGGTGCACCGCCATACTCTGCCCCGCCTCAGCAGCAACACAGCTACGGCAACCAAGGAGGACCCCCACAACCGGGGTGGTAAGCGACCGTCGACTGCTTGCTGAATGATGTGAGGACGAAGCTGTCATGTGGCTCTGGCTTCTAGTTTCTTCCAAAATGTCTTTATATCCTGCTTGCGATGTTGCATGGACTTGAACAGATCTGATACAGTACATGAATGTTCATATTTTGATTTTCAGCTGGTTTCTTGGTAGAGATTCCCTTGTTCTACTCGTTTCGCAGGTGGGTGTCCTACACGGGACCGTGAGGTTGCAATGATAGGCCTTAAGATGTTTTACCGGCAAGCCCCGCGCTCTTGTACGGCTGTCACAAGGCCGATCTTGTTCTGCCTTAAGTGTTGGATATCACCCTCGGCCTCTGGACTCTGCCCAAACGTTCCTCTCATCCCAGGGGCTCCGAGCACGCAGACGTTCTGGTGCACCGACTTCTATCGCTCACCGCACGACCCCTTCTTCCCCAACCCAGCGCTTATATCTTGTCGACTTCAGCTCCGAGCGAGTCACTCTGTAGGCTTTCGACGTTCAAGTCCATCCGCCCGTCATCTCACCATCGAACAAATCACTCCCGTCGCCCAACACCAGCCCCAAATTACCATCTTTCGACATCAGCCTCCAAGCTACCCTCACGCGCTTGCCCCCTTCCTCCCCTGCCCCAGGCACTAGCTCCCCATCACAGTTCCCAACCCACCCGCTCAGACTCGCCTGCACACCCCTCGCATCCTGCCGTGCAACCCTCACCCAAACATCTCTCCCCTCGCTCTTCAGGATGTCGATGGGTATGGCGGCGCCCATCAGCCCGAGGTACGACTGCAAAGCCGGCGTGAGAAGTGTGCGTATCGTCAGCGGATCGAGGTCCCGAGGCGACGTGGTGGAAGGGGTCGGCGGGTCCGTCGTCGTGAGACGCAGCCGGAAGTAGGTGTGAGGCAGTTTGCGGAACGTGGACGTGTGCAGGGCGTGCGCGTCGCGGGCTTTGCGCTTGTTCGCGGGCGGGAGTGGGGGCGGGGCTGCAGTATGCGCGGGTAGCGTCGTGGTGGAAGAGCTCGCGTCGGGGCGCTGCATGGGTGCAAAATGGGAGAGCGGCGCCATGGAGGCCGTCGTGGGCGGTTGGCAGAAGAACAAAACTTGCCGTGTTTGTCACTAGGGTGCGAGCTTTCGCGAAAGTGTGGTTGAGGCTCGACGCGTGCGTGGAGGAATATGTGACTAGATGGGGCGCTAAATTCATCCCGCTGTCCGATTTCACTTGGCAAGGTTTAGCGGCTGCTTATCCCAACGTCGTTGTGTCCAGAGCGAGCATAGGATCCACGGATGTATCGTCGCGCCCACCGCAAGTACAGTGTGGCTTTCTTGCAGATGCATTGACCTTCACCCATGCATAGTCACGATTCCAATGTGCGGAACTCCAAGGCTACATGAGAATGCATTTCATCTACAGACAATACCCCGTGCTACTAGATGCATCTTGGAAATATGCATCTGGTACTCCGCAAGCGACGGAGGCCCGCCACTAGGACATGCGCATATGTAGCGACTAGCACGTGCCCTTGTTGGCTGTGCTATGAATCGCAACATCGCAGAAGTGATCCACCGAGAAGGAACGCCAGAGCCAGAGGATAGCACCCGATACATTTACATAACCCACAAACTGGACGACCCGGGGTAGAGTAGCCGTAAAAAAAGTTGAATCCGCCGAAGTAGAAGGGGTATCACTGCTGGTAAAAAAAAATCATGTTGTACAGACCCTTTCCGGTAAGAGGATAGAAACGCCATGAGACGCCCTAACAAAGGGAAAAGAGCTAGATGCGGCCTTTTCTTGTACTAATGCTTCATTGCGTGAAGTGAGCTTGCCGTGAAGAAAGTGAGAAGCAGTTCATCTGGCGTTGTTCATTGCGTGGGACTTGAGAGGTTCCGAAAAGGCGTAACTGAATTCAGGGATTGAGAGGCTTGGAGAAGTCGTGACTGAATTTCAAGTTAAAACCACCGCCTTTCAGCTGCTTGTTGATAGTTTTGATGGCTTCCTGGACTTCAAAAATATCAATGAGTATCGCCAAGAGCGTGCACTCCATCTGATCTATAATCATAACTCGTGAGTGCGAATCCTCGAGAAGGTGCCTGATATTACTTACGGGAAGACCGCTGCTGTGTTTCCCAGCGGGGCTCCAAGTCCGCCTTCCAGGCAGTGAAATCACCAACCTTATTCTCTACAGGTCCTATACGCTCTTGTAATTTGCTAAGGTCCTTGGCAAGTAACGTTCGATTGGTACACTCGGTCTTCGATTCCGGTTGCAGAGTTCGTAAGGTTTGGCTAAGATCCGCCATGCTTTTCTGAATGGCGCCCAAGCTTTGCCCTTCAGCGCCGGCAAAAAATTGGTTGATCGCATCGTGGTGGTCTATCAGACTTCGAAGTTGCCCGTTATGACCGTCGTTGATCCAGGCGATCGTATTGGTAAACATCCCGATTCTATGAACCGACCCCTCCAACGCATTGAGCTTATTGAACAGGTCTGATGCATTGGGATAATTTTGCGTGAACCAGTGCACCATTCGTTGATATAACTCGTCCGTCGTGATGTTCTGGTACCGATCCTCGATACTGTGTATGCCAGATTTCATGATGTTGAGCTGTCCTTCGATAGCCTGGTGCAGTTCGTGAACTTTTTGGTCAATGCACATTTCAACCTCACCAATCAAATTCTGGCTCAGTCCGTTAACCAAATTTTGCGCACTTTCCGCCATGTCCAGAGCCTTTTCTGCGTCCTCCCGAAGCTGTTGAAGGTCGGTGTTCTCTGATCGTCCAGCTGCAGTTTCCAATCTGCATGATATCTCGGACTGTAGCCGTGATATCTCTTTTTCGAGACAACCTTGGGTTTCCTTCGTGTCAGACATGATTGCTGACCTAACCTCTTCCACGCAAATCCGAACATCGGTCATGCTGGGATTTTGTTCCGAGTCTTGGGCCATTGCAGACTGCTCTTGTTGGAACTCGGTCCTGAGAATGTTTGCTGCGGTGGATATTGAAGATCTTAAGTCGGACTGCTCTTGGTAGAACTCTGCCCTGAGAGTACTTGCTGTGGTGGATATTGAATATTTCAAGTCGGCCAGGCTGGTTTGTGCGGCTTTTTCGTTTTGGTCTGCTGCTTGACGAATTTTGGCAATTTCTTGGACTATATCATCCGTGGCTTTTTGTAGTTTATGAATGTCTTCATTCACTTCAGCGACGCGATTGTTGAGCACTAATTTCATTTGCTTTATAACTGTTTTAACCGTCTCACCCAACAATCTAAGTCGCGTTAGTACGTGGAAACATGAAGCGAGTATTTGTACATGGCAAGCTGACATGTCCAAGAAAATAAGGCGATAGAGAATACACACACGCGAGTAAGAAGAATAGAGAGACTTACTTTTGTTGCACTGAATCTGCTCCCTCCAGCTTTGTGAATCGTTGGGCGTTACTAGTCTTCTGGCTACTAAGCTCTTTCTTGAGAGCAGTAAGCTTTTTCGGTAGATCCTCTTCCTTAAGCGAATCCATGTACTGATCAGCGTCATTCAGTTTCGTGATTAGATCGTCCAAACGCTTTTTGTTCGACACAACATCAGCGTCTCTGGCAATCTCGGCTTTCTTCAACTCTGCCGTCACATTGGCGAGGTCTTTTTTGAGCTCGTCAATGTTGCTCTTAGTCGAACCTGTGTCTGATTCGATCTTGCCCTTTTTCTTCTCTAGAGCAGTGACTTTGTTGTCCAATTTCTTGAAGTGATTTTGAAGAGCGGTGATATCGGTGTGCATCAACTTCTTGACCTTATCGTCGAACGAATCCGAATCTTTCGTTAAGCCTGAGACGTCTTTCTTAAGAGACTTGATATCGGTTTGGAACAACTGCTTAAGGCGGTTCTCAAGCGAATTAGGCCCCTTCGATAACGCATTAAGTGTGGCATTCTGACTCTTGATGGCAGTGTCCACGGAGTTCTTGACGCTCGTTTCGACTTCGGACTGCACTGCAGAAACATCGGGAATCGCTGACTGCACCGCCTGTTTGACACGGTCTTCGAGCTCATTGTCAAAGACACTTTTCACATCCGATTTTACCGAGCCCATGACGCGTTCTACCAGGGTACTCACGGCTATCTCATCTGTCAGAGGGTCTTGCTGAGATTTTTGCAGCAGGTGCACTGATTCCGAAAGGTCCTCTACTTTCTTCAACAGGTTTGGGTCCGATGGTGGCATTTGAGGTTGTTCAAGCTTCTGCTCCAACTGTTGAAGGCGGTTTTCCAAACGGCTTCGCTCTGATCTCTCAATTTTGAGCTCGTTCTGAAGTTCGATGTTCTTAGCTCGAATTGAGGCCAAAGCAACATTCTCGGACGCGGCAGCAGAAAGCGTTTGTTTCTTGAGAGCAGCTTGGCGAATTGAAGCCACACTTCGCTTGACTCCGTTATCTGTGGGCCGCTTCAGCGGAAACGGAACAGTTGGTGATACCATTGACGGCGCAAGTGGCGCTCCTTGAACTGGAGTAGTGTTGCCGCTGTCGTGTTGACCTGCGTCGCCGTTGGTTATGGAGAGCGGCGAGGCAACATGTATAGGACTGGCAGAGCCTGCGGGTGCTCTAGCCTGAATTCGCGGGTCGCGAGACGGATGTATCACGTTTTCTAACGGGGACATGAATGAAGACAGCCGAGATAGGGTTGCCCCAACGGGCCCAGCAATTGCGTTTGTTCGTAGTACAGCGGCGTTGACTGACGCAGCCGACTTGCTCTGATCCGAGGTGCCATTGGTACGAGGGCGCTTTTCAGCGGTGGGATGGATTGGCCAGTTCGCAGGTCTCTTGCTGCTTAGACTTTGCGATGTTCCGGCTTCTAAAGGACCCGGCGGAAAGCGGGACCGGTCGACAGCACTCGTGCTCTCGCTCGCGGGAGAAGGGCCGCCGGTGCGGTCTGCACTGGCGCTGATTCTCGTGTCGAACATCAGCGGGTACGCCCCCGGGTGCCCAGTCGAGCCCGGAGCCATGCTGGGAACTCTTCGAAGGTCAGTCAGATCACGCAGATGGCCGCTGCCACCGCGCCGCGATCAGCGCGCCAGGTGGGAGCAGGCGTGGGTGCGCAGGAGCAGGCGCCGGGTCGTGGCGCGGTATGGGCACAACCACAAGGGCGGGGCTCATGACTTTATAGGTCGATTCGTCGCCCCCTCTGTCGACGCGCTAGTGAAGGACCGTTACCGCAACAGAGATAGCGTGTCTAGATTTTCCCCAAAGGGGTCTAGCGCAGTGGACCTCTTTGGAGCGTGGCGAAGGCCATCGCGAAGTTTCGCTGTCGACCGCGTCGCATTCTGCAGGTTCACTGAAGCTGTCGCCGCTCTCTCGTCCCAACGCCGCCGCCATGGCTCTCGTGAGTGGTGCCCAGCGCTGTTCCCGTGATCTTACTGACCCTGCCAGCCAATCACCACCATTGCCGAGAGCAAGGAGCTCAGAGGGCTCAATCTCATCGCGGCGCACTCGCACATCCGCGGCCTCGGGGTCGAGCCCGACACGCTCGAGCCGAAGACGTCATCGCAGGGACTCGTAGGCCAGGAAAAGGCGCGCAAAGCGGCCGCCGTGATACTGCAGATGGCAAAGGACGGAAAGATTGCGGGTCGCGCGGTGCTCATTGCCGGACCGCCCAGCACGGGAAAGACGGCGATTGCCATGGGCATGGCCCAATCGCTGGGTGCCGACGTGCCTTTCACGATGCTGGCGTCGTCGGAGATCTTCTCGCTCGAAATGTCTAAGACTGAGGCCCTGACGCAGGCATTCCGCAAGTCTATAGGCGTGCGCATAACCGAGGAGAGCGAGGTCATTGAAGGAGAGGTGGTCGAGATCCAAATCGACCGCAGTGTGACCGGAGGCAACAAGCAAGGGAAGCTGACCATCAAGACCACCGACATGGAGACCATCTACGACATGGGCACTAAGATGATCGACGCAATGACTAAGGAGAAGGTCATGGCTGGCGACATCATCTCCATTGACAAGGCGTCGGGAAAGATCACGAAGCTTGGGCGCTCTTACACGCGCTCGCGAGACTACGACGCGATGGGCATAGATACCAAGTTCGTGCAGTGCCCAGAGGGCGAGCTGCAACAACGCCGGGAGGTGGTGCACACAGTCAGTCTGCACGAGATCGACGTGATCAACTCGCGGACCCAGGGTTTCCTGGCTCTTTTCTCGGGAGATACGGGCGAGATTCGCAGTGAAGTGCGTGATCAGATCAACACAAAAGTTGCCGAGTGGAAAGAGGAGGGCAAGGCAGAAATCGTACCGGGAGTGCTCTTCATCGACGAAGTCCACATGCTAGACATTGAGTGTTTCTCCTTCATAAATCGAGCGCTGGAAGACGAGCTGGCACCCATTGTCATCATGGCAAGCAATAGGGGCAACACACAAATAAGAGGCACAGATTACCGGTCGCCGCACGGGTTGCCTTTGGATTTCCTTGACCGCGTCGTCATCGTCAGCACACATCCGTACACACGCGAGGAGATGCAGCAGATCCTGTCAATACGAGCACAAGAGGAAGAGGTGGACGTGTCACCCGACGCTCTTGCATTGCTCACCAAGATCGGTCAAGAGACTGGCTTGAGGTACGCAAGTAATCTGATCACGACCTCGGACCTTATCCGCAGCAAGCGCCAAGGTTCAGAGGTTAGCATCGACGACGTGCAGCGCAGCTTTGTGCTATTCTATGACCCCACGAGGAGCGTGAAGGTAGGGCATATTCTCCTCGAATAGAAATCTCATTGCTAACGCAAGACGCAGTACGTCACGGAGTCGGAAAAACGCCTGATCGGCGACGCAGGCAACGTGTCCCTTGCTGTGACCAACGGCGCAGATGTCATGGACGTCTCATAATCTTTTCTTCTTGCTTTGGCATAGGCGCAGCAGGTGTTTAGGTCCACGGAGCGTTACTCGTAAGACATCAATATCCCCGCAAAAGTTGCTGCATGTACTAGTAGAAGCGAGGTCAAGCTGATCGCGAAGAGCATTCATAGACAATCAGCATGTTCTTTCCGGCAGCTTTCTCCGGCGGGCATTTCGTCGGTTTTGCGTGGTAGTGCAAGTGCTCACAATCAGCCATGACCTTGGAGGATCGTTGTTGGAGGGATATAGCATTATTTCCTAAGTGTATGTACGTCTTGGTGCCGTTCGTCTCCTACGACCGAGGTGGACCAGGGTCCTACTACAACACGTATGCAGCGTACGCTTAAGGGCTACATATCAATAGGATGGAATGTCCCACGATCTCGACCTTGGAACGGCAATTAAGAAGTGCTACGACGGAAGAGCTTCCAACGAGAACCCCGTCGTAGAAGTATTTGACTTGATTGAGCAGCAAAATGTCAAGGTAAAGGATAAGCCGACGCACCTAAATATTGATCACCCCTAAATGTTAATTAG
Organism: Bimuria novae-zelandiae CBS 107.79; assembly: GCA_010015655.1. Classification (NCBI taxonomy): domain Eukaryota; kingdom Fungi; phylum Ascomycota; class Dothideomycetes; order Pleosporales; family Didymosphaeriaceae; genus Bimuria; species Bimuria novae-zelandiae. Next base: position 220,106 of record ML976703.1, on the reverse strand, counting down.
TCCCACCAACCTGATCACTTACATAACACCGACTTTTCTATTAATAACGCTTGTTTAATAGGCAATTACAAAGCTACTATATAAGCTACTATTATAGATTTTAATTTTAGTATTTTTTCTAGTTAGCGTGCAGCTACATAAACCTATAATAGTACATAATTTATACTATCTACGCGCGTTAATAGACACGCGCCGCACCACGCTACTTACTAGTATTTATAATAATTATTACTAGATTAAGAAAATTTGTTTATTAATTAAATTATTAATTTAAAAAAAAAACTTTCGCGCGTCCGCTTAAAAAGTAAATAATTTAAATTTTATACCTTAATAGTAATACTTAGCTTTTCAGTCAGTAATAAATGTAAGGCTTTATTATATAAAACCTACGCGTTATTTTAATTATTAGTAACAAGCTTAAGGCTGTATAAGTTAAAGCTACTACTTTTAAATATATATGCGCGTTTTTTAAGCTATTTAAGACTATTTAAGACTATTTAAATACACCTTAAAATACGCGTTAAAGATATATAAAATATTAATAAGACTAAAATAGTCTTAATTATATATACTAACTCTAGGGTACTCTTATTAAGCTCTAAGAAGAAGACTCATATAAAGTTATTAAAATATTCTAAGTAGATCTTATTAATTAATTACATTTTTATAATAGGACGGAAACTACGCTACAGTACTCTGTTTAAAGGTTAACATTTATAAATAATAAAGTTTTTAGTAAAATTAGTTTCTAATTAGCTATATATACTCTTTACGAATAAAAAAATATAAAAAAATATAAGTATTCAGTAGCTATAGCATATTTATATTTTAAAAATAGTATTTAATACTTAGTAATATTAACTTTTCTTACCTAATAAATATACTAACTATATTAATATTAAGTTTATATAACTTTGTACGATTAATATAATAGAGCTTTTATTTTTTATTTATTTAATATACCTTATATAGCCTCTTAACCTTTTTAGATTCTGTATTATAAAGTTAAAATATTAGAATTAGATACGTAATTTATTAAGTCATAATAACGCTATACTAATTAAAAAAATTTAATTCATTAGATACTGTTACTCAGTACGAAAGGAAAGCTTATTAGAGAGAATTATAATAAGTTACACCTAGTTGTTGCCTCGGATCCTTAACCCTTGGTTATGCGAATCCTAGATATATAAGTTTAACACCTAAAGCTTAACTTTAAACTTTTTATTAAATTTATAAATATTCTTTCAGTACCTTTAGCTCCTTAAGCACCTAACCCTTTATATTAAATTTAATTGCTTTTACCTATTATAGGATAAGTAGATTTTAAATATAATTATAAACTAAAGCTATAAAGTAGCACACAAAGTTAAAGGACTTATATAAATAAATACTATAAAGACAACGCCTAGACCTGCAGGGAGATAGAACCCTTCCTAGTAAGTAATTAAAAAGGAGTCTTAATAGATACGTAACGCTAGTAAGACTATCTTTGCTAAATAAAAAAGTTATAAAAATAAGAATAAGACTTTTTACTAAAGATCTACGTTTTAGCGCGGATAATTATGCGTAGCAAGCTATTAGCTTATAAAAATGTAATAGTTAGGGAGATAAAAGGATAGTCTCTTTATTTATAACTAAACTCTAAGTATTAGGAGTGAATAAGAATAAAATATAATAGTTTTTAAATAAGATTAAAGTACTTATTAACCTCTATAATACTTTTTAGACTTTACTATATAGAGTAAGAGGACTAACTAAAGAAATAATAAAAAAGCACTAAAAACCCCAATATAATAATAATACACTTAAGTGACAGAAGGTATAAATTAGCTATTAAAAGTAGACGAATAGATAGAGCTACTAAAGAAATTAATAGTAGAGTTTATTTTAAACTAAGAAAGAAGCTACTATGCTAAATGTTTTAATTTAGCCTATTTTAATAGTAAATAATAGGATTATCGTCGCTTTAGGATAGTGTTATAATATAAGCTCTTAGAAGATAAGGACTATCTTAAAAATATACCTAAATAGATTAATAATTAATTAATAAGGCGTGTAGCAACGGTGGGAATTACGTATTTAGACTACTATCTAAAATATACTAAAGCTAACTGTTAAGATCCGATCTTACAGGCACTTGGCTAGGCTCCAGAGCGCCTATGGTCTTATGGTGACCAATGGAGGTACAGTACCTGGAGGTCACGTGACTGCTCGCTGCGCTCGACTCGAGCAAGTCGAGCAGACGCAGAAGCCAAGACCTCTGCTCGCTGCGCTCGACTCGAGCATGTCGAGCAGGACAAGTATATAGGAACGCAAGAAGGAGTCTCTCTTCTACTTGTGTTCAACCTGTTTATCAATCTATCGTTTGGATCTGAATAAGCAACCTTGTTGATTTGATTGTGCTGTACACACCTTCGATACCAACGCCCTTAGTGACAGGCGCAAGCTATCACTACAACCCTCTCCCGTCCTACCAGTACTCCTGCCCGAGAACCAACCTTAGCCCCTTAGAGAATAGCTACCTCTTTAGATCTTAACACTAACCTTTAGGAGTTACTAAACTATAACTTTTATAACTATCTAGCTAAAGAATTTGCACGTAACTGTTTATTGATAATATAATAAAGAAACTAAAAACTTCGTACCTTTAACTTTAACTTTAATAAGTACGCTATAAAAGCTAAGGAGTATAGTTAAGAGATTTTAAAAAACTTATACTTTTCAAGCCTTTATAATAACTTAGAGGATTAAATAGTTATAGTAGATATAGGTAATAATTAGGACCTATAAGGAGTTTAGAAGAGAGTTAATAAGATTAATTTTTTTTAAATAAATTATAACTACCAAAGTTCTCTACTAAGAGCGGGACGCTAGACAAGATAAATTAAGAATCTATCTAAGGTAACCTTATAAGGGTATCTAGCTAATAAAGCTAAAATAATAATACTAAGTGGCGTACAGAACTATAGAACACAGTTCTAGTACTACCTAAAAATAAGTCGTGTGGGTGACGTGCGAGGTAATAAAAACCTGTAAGAAGAATAGTTCTTATTTTTATTATAAAGATATAGGGCACCACGTAAAGTAGTGTAAACTTTTACTTATAATAAAGCTAGCATAATTTTGCGCCACTACACTTATTATCAAAATTGTTTTAATAAAATGTTTAATACAGCTTTTATTAATGTAGAAAACTAGATCTTTCTAATAATAGTCGTTACTATAAGGTAAAAGTAGGAAAACGATAAAAAATAACTTTTAATAACTTTTAAAGGCTATAGCTAGACTTATTACTAGTAATAATATGCTTACTTATTAATAACCTTACATCTTTATTAATAATAGTTAATTTAGGTTATTTAAATTTTAAATTTATATTAAAAGACCTTATAATAAAAGCCTACCTACAGCGAAAGAACCTACTCTATTTATAAAAAGTTATTAGTATTAAAGGTATGTAACTCTTCGCACGCAAATTAGTCTAATTAAAAATAAATATTAATAGCTATATAGAACTAATTTAGTTATATATCTTATTTAATAATAAGTCATATAATCTAATCCTTAGCCTAACCTAAAAAAATATGATTGAACTAGCCATAGTAAAGAAATTAATTTAACTTAGAAGTTTAGACATCTATATTCATAACTAAAAATATAAGTAATTATTAGTAAAGCCCTAAAGGATATAAGCTATAGTCTTTAGAGTCTTATATTAGCGTAATTAACGTCTGGAAAACAAGGCTAAGATAGTTTCTATATTAATAAAAGATATATAGAAGTGTCCGATTACATGGCCCTTTGCACACGCAAAGGTAGCTGGCGCAACCCTACACAAAGAAACCTTGCCAGTAGTCTGATTTATCCGCACAATTCCGGGCGGGACAAAGGGTAACTCTCCTTAATCAACGGAAATAGATTAGCGTATTAGTGTAAGACGTAAGGATATAAGAGCCTTACATTCTTACAGAGAAAAAAAAACAACACTTTATACCACAATTTATCTTAATTAATCACTATCTTTTCATCTTATCAGATTACCCCTCCAATCTGACAAGAAGACGTTAATCCGTAAGCTAAAGGTAAACCTATAAAAGCTATAACTTAAAGCTTTTAAGGACTTATAGCGTATCTTTTATAGAGAATAAGCTAATAAGCTCCCCTTGCACCGTGGACCTAGAGTAAATCTTTTTATCCCTCTTGTAGAAAAACATAATAAGACTCTAGAAATCCGCTATAGTCCTCTATTTAACATGTCTTGTAAAGAGTTGCTCGTCCTTTAGAAAGAGCTTATTAAATACTTAAATAAAACCTTTATTTAAGTAAGTCCAGCGCCGTCGCCTGAGTATTATTTATTAAAAAATTTAGTAAAGGACTACGCTTTTATATTAATTATTAAGTCCTAAACGCTATCTTAAAGAAGGACTAGTACCTGTATTTAAATATTAAGAAATTTAAGTTTTACGTTAAAAAGACTAAGTATTTTAGATTTATTATAGTAATTAATAAGGGCGTAAGCATAGACTAAGATAAAGTCTAAATAATTTAAAAATAAGAGCTACTAATTTTAGTAAAGGGAGTCTAGAGCTTGGTAGGCTTTATAAAATTTTATTAGAGATTTATATAAGACTTCTCTTGTATAGTAAGTCCCTTTATAAAGCTTACTAGTAAAGGAACAGAATTTGTCTAAAGATAAGAGTAGTAGTATATATTTAACTTTCTAAAAATGGTTTTTTATACGGATCCTGCGCTAGCCTACTTTAACTCTAAATAAGAAATAGTACTAGAAGTAAATATCTTTAGCAAGTTAATTAGAGTATACTTTTCTTAATATAATAATAATAAGAATTTACGTATAGTAGCCTACTTTTTAGCAAAGAATAGCCTAGTAGAATATAACTACGCTACCTACAATAAAGAGATATAGTTATTAAATACGTTAATAAATAAGACTATATGCGTTAAGTAGTAAAACACCATAAAATTTACACTAGTTATAAAACGTTACATATTTTACTACTAAATAAAGGTTAGATAAACGACATGTTTAGTGGGTAGACACAATTAGCTATATTAATATAATATTTATATATAGACTAGGGTTAGTAAACTCTAGGACAGACGCCCTCTCTTATAAAAACTAAAATCTACTAAAGGATAGTAAAAATAATAAATTAAAGTTAAAATACTTTACGCTATTTAGGAGACTATTAAGAGAAATAGCCTAAAGCCTTTTATCTCTTAAATACCTACCACTATGAAGGAACCTAACTATATTAAAGTAAATAAAAATCTAGTGCTTACTTACCTAACACGTTCTAAACTACCTATATTAACTCTCTAAGGAGGCGATAACCCTGCTAAATAACGCTAACTAGACTTTAATACTATATAATAAGTGGTAAAACATGATAGACAGTGTATATAGTAAAATAAAGGCTTATGATAAGAACAGGCTTAGGAAGTTTAAATCTAAGTAGAAGTTATCTATTAGTACCTTAAAATATAGTATAGATAACTAAGGGTATATATACTATAGGTTAAGATAATAGGTACTAAAATTAGAACTTTTATAAATAAAGCTAATAGTAGTCGCGTATAGTTTTTTTTAGCTTTAGAGTACTTAGGATACAAAAATACTTATAAAATATTTACTTATGACTACCTTTTCTTAGGATGTCTAACTAAGTAAGGTAATATATTAAGAACTATAATATTTATAAAAAAAAATCAAACTATAGAGAGAAGCAAAACAGGGCCTACTAAAGCCCTTACTACTACCTAAATAAGAATAGCAGGATATTATAATAGACTTTATTATTACTTTATCTAAAAGTAATAGCTATACGAATATTATAGTAATTATAATTAAACTTAATAAGGACCCTAAGTTTATTAGTCTATTAAACCTTAATATACCTATAGTTACAATAGCGTTTCTTTAATACTAAGTAGTAGACTACTTTTTTCCCTTCTCTATTATATTTAATCGCGGGGGACAGTTCGTGAGTGAATTTTAGACTGTGCTCTATAAATAAGTAGGCATTAACTAAAGACTATCTATAGCAAATTACCTAGAAACGGATAGGTAGATATAATGAATAAACTCTATCCTTAATGCCTACCTCTAGGCATATTATAACTAGTAATAATATGATCAGATAAAGTAGCTTCCTATAGCATCGATAGCTATTAAAGGGTTAAAAGCTATATTAATAAAAGTTAGCCTATTTTAATTATCCTATAGCTAGAATACTAAACTAATTAAAAACTTTAGAGTCTAGAAATTAGTCTTAGAGCTTAAAACTAATATAAAAAAGGCTATAAAGGTAATAATAAAAAAGTTCAAAAACGGTTTTAACTTTACTAAGGCAAATATAATAATAGCCTAATAAGAATAAAAGCGCCTATTAAGTTATTAACGTAAAAACGCTCTAATCTTAAAAGAAGGAAATAAAGTATAACTAAAATATAAGAGCTACCTTTAAAACTAGCGTCTAAGTAAGAAACTTAACTAGAAGTAAAAAGAGTTTACTATAAAGAAGGTAATAAACTCTTACGTAGTAGAACTAAATATCCTGCCAAATATGCACGTAAGGTTCTACGTAAATAGGCTAAAATTAGCCTTGTTAAACCCTCTCCCTAGCTAAATTATTAATAACGCTTAGCCTAAAGCAATTATAACAAAAGATGGAGAGAACGAGTATAGTATAATTAATATATATAAAAAACGTTAGTCCTTTTGAAGGCAAAAGAGTAGAATATTTAGAATAATAAAAAAACTACTCTTAAAAAACTTAGGATCCTTATAAGAACCTTAACTAAGCTACTACGTTAAACTACTAAAAGAAGTTTACTAAGCTATATTAAAATTATAATAAAAAACTTTTAATAGGATTTTATCGCGATATCCCCTAAATTAGCTTTTATTAGGACCTAAAAAAGGCTCTATAATGCCTGCCTCGCTAAGCTAAAGAACCTAGCTAAATAAAAGTATTTAAAATAAAGATAGGAATAATATTATTAACGGACAAAATTAAGTATCAGGCAAGACTAATAATTAGGCTAAAAAGAGGTAGAAGTAATTCTATCTATCTAAGGAAGAAAGTTAAAAAGGAATCTTAAAAAAGTAACTTAAAAAACCCTATAACTACTAAGAATAATAAAAGAACTAAATAGTTCCTATAATAGTAAGGGATAACCCATACAAAAGAAGGGAACCTTAGAAGTAAACTAAAAATAAAAAGAAGAGAGAAACTAGGTAATAGAAATATCTTTAGGTACTAAAAAAATAGTAAAACCCTTCCTAATAACGTCTAGATCTTCTTTTCTACTATTTAATATACTACTAAAATTAGAGAAGCTATTATTCTTCTTACTGAGGCACTTTTTAATTATAATAGCCTAAAGCTACTAGCGTAAGCCTTAGTAAGCTTAAGTAAGTATATTAGCTCCCGTGAGGACATTATCTATTATCTAAAAACTATCTATTATAATATCCTTATCTACTACTATAAACCTACTAGAAAGCTACACGATATTAGCCTTAAAAGATAGCTTTAGTATTTAAAAGGAACTTATAAAAGAGTTCTTATACTCTTAATAAAATACTTTAAAGTTAGTAGTATAAACTTAAAAAAGTTAAAAGTCTTTTTACCTATAATAGTAATGCGCTCTAAGAGCTAAATAGTCTTAAAAAAAGTAATAGGGCCTAAAGCAATAGTGGTTTTACTCTGAAAGGAGGTATAGTAATTAATAATAATAATTTTATAAGTAGAATAGAACGCGTTAAAGCTTAGTAAGAAAGACCTTTTACTTTTAGCTACTTTTTAAAATCTTATATATAAGATAGCTCATAATAATAATTATAATATTAATAAAATGTTCGCGGCTAAATTTATTAAGGATAGGCTAAATTTAAGTGGGAAAGAAGTTAGTAAAGCATATTCTAAAGTTATCTAGAATAAGTTAAACTAAAGTATACTTGTCTAGTATAGCTAATAAGCTTATAGGTACGACACTTTTTATAGAATACTATCCTGCCTACTAGCACCTACTAATAGACATATATATAAGTAATATAATTAATATACTAGCGCTTAATTATCGTACGTAGCATGATTAGGCCTTAAAAGCTAAGCTTATTAAGTTAGCAAGTGCGCATACCTAGGCTAATAAAGAACAAAAAAAAGTTAGAAAAGTAAAGAGCTAAGTTAGAAAGTAAAAAAAAGAAAAAAAAAAGCGTAAAAGAGGACTTAAAACTTACTTTATAAGCTTTAAAAGGACTAAACTTTTTAGTAGGCTAGCTAAAGAGGATTACGTTAGCGTTAAAAATAGTAGCTTTATTTTTTAAAAAAGCTTAGTCTTTTTAAATTAGTAATTAAATAACTATAATAAAAATATGACTTCTTTTATCTTATTATTAGAATTAATAGCATGCCTTTAATATTTAAAAGTCTTTACTATGCAAGTCTGACGTAAAGAGCTAGCTATCTTATTAAAATAAAGAAAGGAATTAAATTATAAAATAAAAAAACTAGGCTAAAAGATGGTACAGTGCACGAAGTTCAGAAAAGAAAAAAAGTATAAAGGAGTAAGGTTTAAAAGCTAGGTAAGAAATGATTTTATATATATAATAATAAGTAAACGCACTAGCGTGAACATACTACTATAGTAACTACTTATAGTAAGAATATAAAATTAAATGCGCAAGAATAAAACTAGTAAAAGGTTTATAATAGTAAGAAAATTGCAAGTAGATAATAAAATAATTATAAAATTATATAGTAAGATAAGACGTAAAGATTTTTCTTTAAACTAATTGAGAAAAGAGAGGTATATAATAAGCTACGCCTAATTATTACTTTAAATCTTTAATCCTTAGTTATATAAACCCTAAATATATAAGTTTAATGCTTAAAACTTAACCTTAGATATTTTATTAAATTTATAAGTATTCTTCTAGCACCTTTGGCCCCTTAAGCACCTAGCCCCTTGCATTCTATAATTTATTATAGGATTAAATTATTTATAGCTAACTTTATTATTATCCCTAGCTCTTAACTACTAAATATCCGCAAGGTGCTTTACCCTTAACCTATTCTCCCCTAACCCGAAACAGGCTTAGGTACGTATAGCCCCCTTGTAACATAAAAGTGCCTTTAATAGCATTAAATAGTTAGCTCTATTAAAACTAAAGCTAGTTTTGTTGAATGGGCTATACTAAGCCAAGCATATCGCGATATGATAGGGCTAGATAGTTGTACGATGGTACGGGTGAGAAAAGGGTCTGGTATTCAAGTCTTGTCTGTCTATTCTACGTACGGGGGAAAGAGGGTTATAAGGATTGATGTTTGCGCACGGTGCCTGTGGCCTGTGCCTTTGCCTGTGCGGTGTTACATAACCATTGTCACCTGTCTTAAGACATAGCATTAGGTAGCTGCCCGTACTGCGTACGGACAAGTTTAAATATATAATAAATTTAAATTTAAGACCTTTAGTAATGCTAATTTTTATATAAATTTTATATAATTTAATATTAAAGTTATTTTTCTACTAAGATTAGAGATATGGTCTATTTATTTAATATTAAATAGTCCGTGTACGGGAGATGTTAACAATGCGGGGGATAGGAACTGGAAACCGATTTCGGTCACCACTGTCCCCCGCATGGCCAAAATCTGCCGTACACGGGCGACATTGAAATGGCCAATCGGAGCTTTGCTCCGACTTCTGACGAACACCAAAGGAGATCAGATTTGTATGTAGATTTGTATGGAGGCTTGATTTCTTGTGGGTTTTTCGATGAAACTACTTGATAATTGAGCTTTGGGAGGTGTCTTTTAATGTGATTGTTTGACAGCGCTGTGATGTTGAGAGGTTTCCAATCTGGTGGCGGATTTGCTGGCAAATTAGGCTTTTCAGCGTCAGATTTGCTGTATTTTGTGTATTTTACGAAGCCAGGGTCATTGCTGAGTGGGCCAGTAGCTTTTGGCATGTTTGCAGGTGCAGGCGATTTCAAAATAGGCGTATTTTGGCTAGAAAACAGAAATTGCTAACATCACGATACAGATTTGGTGTTCACTTGGCAGCTCTCCTAATTGGCCATTTCAATTTGGCCCGTGTACGGCAGATTTTGGCCATGCGGGGGATAGCGTTGTGGCATGGTGGATTGTGTAGGACGCGTTGCGCGATTTTGGTGGGGTGTGTAGGTTACTAGTGGAATACGTTAGCCAGCTTTCAGCTTTCAGCTTTACGCGCTGGTTGGGACAGGGTACAAGGGTGTGCCGAACCAGGTCGCGTGACGTCATTTGTCGTAGTCATGGGTGCGCGACTCCCGATCTCACGTTTCACAACCACCTATCTCTCTGATGATGCCTTCTGGAGCATTCACATAGCGTTATATTCGCAGTATGATATCGAGAACTACTCGGCATCATGCCGCTCGGCGCGGGTCCGTCCTCGGACGGGACAGGTGGCAAGGGTTGATGACAAGGTGTGTTGATAACAATTGAACTTCCCACGGCTTATTTCAAGACTATCGATGAAACACATGAGATGCACGCTAACTCCAAGTTAGGACCTCTTGTGTATCTCTGGGTGGATGTATGGCTTTCGGAAGTCGATACGCTTCACTACAGGCTGGAGAGGAGAAATCGGGACACATCAATGCAGGTCCGAATGATGGACTGCTTTTCTTCGACAGTATGTTACCAGCACTCTGCTTCAGATATACAGATAAGCCTTCTGGTGGATACTGTTTTGTGTCGACCCAGGCTGTAGACCAGAAAGGCCGGGTATAGTTCCACAGACGTCGGATGCGGCTACTTTCAGCATATAGTCGCGCTTTGCAAAGCCTATCCTGGGACAACTTGTGCATCTAATATGTCATATTTTCCGGTTGCCATAATTGAGTTGTAGCAACCAACTAACGCTGCCAGATGTGTTTCCTCTCAAGATCCAAAAGTTGCTCGGCCTTCCGCTCGCCTCGCATGACAAGCCTCCCGGCTTTCTAGACCGCATCATCAATCCAATAGTCACGGGCACTGATCTTAGAACTGTCATTCAGAAAGCGACCGCTAAAGCTAATATTTCTGTCGAAGCTACTGGAACGCTCCTCCGGCTGAAAGAAGGGGGTGCTTTCGTCAAATTTACGCACGACGGTACCACACCAGCGTCCGTGGTGGAGCGAGCGCTGAAACAATATCTCAAAGAAAATCCTGTCAAGCCTTGGTGGAGTCCGTGGAGACGAATGCATGTCAATGTCGTGAAAGGACGACCATGGGTCGAAGATCTTTTTCGATTACCCACACCTCGCCTACGCGTCGAGTTCGTCCCATCTGAGCCAGGTTCGGAGGCTGTAGAATTGTCGCAAGAACAACTGTACTCCTTCTTCAGACAGTACGGCAAATTGCAAGATATTGTCGCTCAGCCGCCCGACTCGAAAGTCCTGCCCAAGTTCGCCTACTTGGATTACGCGACCCTGTCAAATGCGATAATGGCTCGAAACTGCATGCACGGCTACTTGGTAGGGGAAGGCGAAGGTGGTGGTAAGAAAGGCACGTTGTTGAGGCTCAAGTATGAGCAAAAGATCAAGGCCCATTGGATCAGAGACCGGCTAGTCAACCACCCGAGGATCGTCATCCCGATCATAGCTGCACTGGTGGCAGGCATCACTGTCGCCATCTTTGACCCGTAAGTCCGCCTACTGTTGCACAAACACGATATCAGGACCAAGATTTGTGTACCTAGGGTGACGCACTGGCCGAAAGTACCTGGACTTGTGCGCCCTGCGAGTGCTTCGGTTGCTGACACTCATTTTAGGATCCGCACGTTCTTCGTCAAAGCACACATCACAAGGGCCCTACATCTCCAGGACAGCAAGTACTACAAATGGATTGTCGGCTATGCAACAGATTTCATCCCGTGGCGGCGCAAGGTCGACGATGATTCTGGTATGGAAGTCGTCTGGGATGATCGGAAGGAAAACATCGAACAGATTCAAACCTGGCTCGTGGAAACGGCAGATACCTTTATCATTGTACAGGGTCCACGGGGCTCCGGAAAAAAAGAGCTTGTGATCGACCAAGCACTCAAGGACAGGAAACACAAGTTGGTCATCGACTGCAAGCCCGTGCAAGAAGCTCGTGGAGATAGCGCCACGATCAACGCTGCAGCGGCAGGCGTTGGTTATAAACCGGTTTTCTCTTGGATGAATAGTATAAGCGGGATGATTGATATGGCAGCACAAGGTGCTACAGGCGTCAAGACTGGCTTTTCTGAGACGCTGGACAGCCAACTTGCCAAGATCTGGAATACGACTGGCACTGCGCTGCGACAAATTGCTTTAGATCAAAGGCACAAGAACGACAAAGACGCTCATCTTGGTGACGACGAGTGGTTGGAGGCCCATCCTGAGAAGCGACCCGTCGTTGTAATTGATAACTTCCTACACAAGAGCCAAGACGGAGGCATGGTATACGACAAGATCGCAGATTGGTAAGTCGCCATGTCGTTGCCATGCCAGAAACTGCGAGACCCATGTGTTACCTCGGGATAAGCGATGCAAAAGCCGATGGTACTCGATGACGGCATGCCCTAGCTGCTGTACCCTCAGTCCTGAAAACTCTACTAACAGTCACATCAGGGCGGCACGTCTCACGACAGCGAACATCGCGCACGTAGTCTTTTTGACCAACGACGTCTCATACAGTAAGAGTCTTTCGAAAGCGCTTCCCGACCGCGTCTTCCACCAGATCCCCCTCTCGGATTGTTCCCCGCAAGTGGCGAAGAAATACGTCCTACGGCACCTTGACGCCGACGTGGCGGACGATCCTGAGGCCAAAGACGGCTCCGAGAAACAGATACCTTCACAGACACGCACTGACCTCGACGAGCTAGATAGATGTATCGATCTCCTGGGTGGGCGCCTTACCGATCTCGAGTTCCTCGCTCGCCGGATCAAGACGGGCGAGACGCCCATCAAGGCCGTGCATGAAATCATCAATCAGTCGGCCAGCGAGATCCTCAAGATGTATATTTTCGGAATCGCGAACGAAGATGGCAAGAAGTGGAGCGTCGAGCAGGCGTGGTTGGTCATCAAGCAGCTTGCGGAGAAGGACTCCCTGCGCTACAATGAGCTGCTCTTGTCGGACGTGTTCAAGAGCGGTGGGGAAAAGACGATCCGGGCGCTGGGGCAAGCCGAGCTCATCACCATTGTATCGTCACCTTCTGGGCGGCCGAGTCTGATCAAGGCAGGCAAGCCGGTGTACTACCCGGCGTTCAAGCGATTGACAGAAGACAGGGTGTTGAAGAGTAGGATGGATCTTGCCATCTTGGACCAGCTGGTCAAAGTGGAGAATGCGACCATGGAAAAGTGCGAGGCGGAACTGTTGCGGCTGAGCGAGATCGAGGGGAGGCCGGCGCTGCTGGCTGGCCGGGTGCAGTATCTGCTGGAGAAGCTGTCGAAGAGCCAGAGCAAGGTGGAGGGGTACGAGCAGGAGATGGGAGCCCTGAAGAAGGTACTTGGCAGCGAGCACTAAGAAGTGCATGAGTAGAAGGGGGTGTGAAGCACATGCATGAACCACTCACCCTGGGATGAGACCGTGGGGCAGGCGTGGCAGGATGCCCGCGTGTATGGTAATGGATGAATTAGCACAGTAATATAGCAGGTCAGTCGTGAGCACGTGTCTACGTCTCCTGCCACCCCCATTCGCCCTAACGCCTCGCATGCTGCAAATGCCGAATCGCTGCAAAAAACCAAACGCGCGGCGTGCGGGCTAGAACAACCACACGTACCAGAACAAGACGCTGACGGCGGCAAAGAAGGCCAGCCACACCTTCCACCCCACACCCGTCTTCTCGGCCATCCTCAGCATGCGATTCATGGTGCCGCGTATCCTGGCGCGCGAGCTCTCGAACTGGTCGTTCATCTTCTCGGCGAGCGTCGTCGAATCGCGGATCTCGACGCCAATCGCCTCGGTCAGGTCCTTGAGCATGCGGACCTTGCCGATCAGCGCGCCGGCGTGGTCGTCGTTCTGCGCCTCGAGCTCGTCGAGCGTGGCCGCGCTGTACTGGCCGCGCGAGTTGGGCGTGGCGGCGCGGTAGGTCGGGGCGGCGGCGGCCGTGGTCGTGGTCGTGGTCGTGGTCGTGGTGGAGCTGGAGCCGGGGTAGGCGCCGAACGAGGGCGGGCCTGGGGCTGGGTACGCGTACGAGGCGCCGGCACTGCTGTAGGGGGAGGAGGCGCCGGGGTGCGGCGAGCGCGGCTTCTTTCGGTCTTTGGAGGGCGAGGCGCTGCGGTTGTAAGAGGAGAACAAGTCGTTCTGCGCCGAGGGCCGCCCGAATCTGCTCCTGCGTTTAGCCTCTGCGGCGCGCGTGCTTTCAGGGGCGGAGGGGGTGTATGTAGTACCTGTTCGACATGGCCGTGGGTTGTTGTTGCGCGCGGTGCGTCTATGCTGTGTGGTTCTTTCCGGCTTTCCTTTTCTTCCCGCCTTCTTCTGTTCCCCCAAGCGTCTTGGAATATGCGGCTTTGCACACGTGTGGATTCGCGAGGTGCGTCGCGGTAACGTGTTCGATGTCGAGCCCGAGGACACTTGTCGGATGGTGATGGCGGCAATAATTTGGTGAAAGGACAAGCGTCACCCGCGAAAGTCGGCGTTTGGGGGTGGCAGCGCCGATCGACAGGTGGCGCCTTTGTCCAGGTCCAACCACGGTATCTCTCTAGGCTTCAGAACACGTGCCCCAAGGCAGCCGTGTGGTGGTGATGATTGATTTGACGAGAAGTTGGTGTTGAGGGGTTGAGGGAGTCCTACCACGGGTACGCATGCATACATATGTTTCTTTCCTACTGGGCTATATACTTCTAGACCTGGAGATGCACCTGTATTGGGCACGCTACGAGTGCCATCATAAACCACTACACCTGTCCGCATGCGACAAGGAGAACGTTACTGGAAGTCCTGGACACGTGCTTATACTGGACCCGATGCTACCAATGCCATTATAAGCCAACCGCGGATCTACATCTTTGGCTACAGACAGAAAAAGGCCAAATCCTTTCCACCAGCTTTACTTTTGACCCAGAGATCAGGTCTCGACCAGCTACCCTAGCATCTTTGTACCCACCAAGCGCTTTCACAAGTCTCCAGTCTTGTTCCACACCAACTGAAGCATGACATGGCCGGGCGTGATGCCCATCTGCTGTGAGCCCCACCTGTACGGCCACAAGTTGGTCTTTTGGCCCTCGGTCGGTATCTTTTTGGCGTCGTAGTAGCAGTTGACGTCACCGTTGCAGAGGAAGGTATACGGGAACCCGTCCTACCTTTCATTCAGTTCACCGTCAACAGAGGAATACTGGCCTTACGATTGTATAGAGGTCGTCGTAAACATCAGACTGGAAAGACTTCAGGCAATTGTATGCGTAGTCTGAACCGCCGTAGATACTATCCGTGTTCCTCTCCTGCGTCTCGTCGTTGAAGGTGCAGTTGCCCGACTTTGGCGAAAGCGCGTACGGGTACTCGGCGCTACGGGAGAACACGCCGCAATCAGCGTCTTTGACTGAATTGACAAACTTTCCACTATCGCCGAGACAGCCAACGTTGTCAACTGGCGTCGCGTCTCGCCAGTCGCTCGAGTTCCAGACATGGATTTGCCCTATGCCCCCGTAGTCGGCTCGGGCAAGGAGCGCAGAAGCCGTCACACTTAAAAGGCAGATGAGTTTGATCATGATGCGAGATTTTTGAAGCAATGAGGGTTAATCGAACGTCGTGGTACACAAGTGATAGCAGTATTCAAAGCTTTATGCGTCATCTGCTGTCCCTTCAAGTGTCCAGGATGTAGGCGTCCTCCGTCGGTGGTTGAATTGTTGCTCAGCAGTCAAGTGAGCCACTTTCCTAATTTGCATCTTAAATGAGCTGCGCTACGTATCTTTAGGCAGCTCACCCTCCCATCATGCCAACATATATGGCAGCTGTCTCGTGGCCAACTTCAGGGTCACAGACCTATCAGAAGCCTTGCAGAGAGCTTATGTGACCAGGGTCGACGAGATTCTCTGTTTGTTTCCTTCCAGAAAGAGGGCAGGAATTGCACTCGAAGGCAATATGGGAGGCTTATATGGCAGGGTAGGTTTCAAATCCATCGAAACGCAGATCCGGGTCCGAACCTTTTACGCCTGTCGCACGGGACGCACGAGATTCTTGCAAGGCGAACTCGCAAAGCCACAGTGGAACACGTCAATTTGGAAGGACCTCGAGTGGAGGAACAAGGAATGATGCAGCCCCTGCTGGCATTTGTCAGCTATCTATCAACCGCTGGCTGTCGGGAAGTACGAAATTATGTGAGGTTAGTGGACAGCGTTCTTCCCTCTTCACTGTCGTGAACTATGATTCTATCCACACAAAGCTAAACGTTTCTCGGATTATATCAGTCCTACCACACTCCTTCTCTAAATATATTTGCGTTGAAGTCTAGCGGGAGGTTTGTGGTTGCGGGAATCTAGTTGGACGTAGACCACCTATCACACGCGAGCGCTACCCTAATCTGGGAAGTTTTGAGATCAGTGCAAGAATCTCAAAGCAAAGCGTATCAGGTAAACTCTGGAAGATTACTTGACTAGGTAGCTGCTCCACCTTCTGAGCTCACGCTTCGCGTAAAGAACATTGCCTATGGTAGAAGATCATCAAGATGGAAAGATACCCTTCAGATCCAGGTGGTGAAGACCAGCCAAACAGAATAGCAACATAAAAATAACCAGTATGTTCAATTCACCCTCTACCTATGGCTTATATCACGTTGTTACTGATTGCAGCGTCAGGACTAGCTAACCAACGCGCGACGCGCCCGTGCGATGCCACCGCTTCTATATAACTACCCCGCACTCATTCGCCCACTATCCTTCCTGGTTCAGCTCACTAAAGCTTCTATAGCTCTTGCGCACGCACTCCTACAGATCTGACTCGTTTGCCCGACTACAAACCACGACTCGACTTTGGGCTATTGTACATTATGTAGGTCCGCCTTGTTGCCTGCTATAAACCTTTCATAGTGTTTTACCTCCTACCCAAAACTAACATTCAAGTCCATGGCATTTTGGAGTGAATACTAAATTGGGTAGTTACTCTTGTCTTCAAGCACTAATGGCGGCCTTCAATCATATGCACCTCTGCCATGATTTCGACGAGAACTCGCACGCGGAGTTGGATAACACATTCTATCCCCAAAATCATTGGTATGAGTCAATCAATGCCTGCTTCGAGAAGCTCGACCATGCGGTCATCATGGGTGTGCGTGTTTTGGGTAGCGTGCAAGCCCTGAGTGGTTCGTAAGTTGTCCCAAGCATCTTTAACCCGAGTGGTCTATACTTGCATCATTGCAGTCACACTACCTATGGTAGTAAGATATCCGCCTTCGGTGGCAGTGGTTATGAGCAGCACCAGTTCGCCCCTACAATGAACCGCAACGACAGCACGCCTGATCGCACTGACTACAAGGAGCGCATGCCTGCCGCTTAAGAAGATCACCATGCTCGTAGGTGGAAGGGTCGATTCATTCGAAAGTCCATAGACCCTCTCAAGGAGTTGATAAATCTCATCAAGGCAACGGTCCCGGTCCTCGGCAAGCGCCCCGCATCTTCCTCCGAATCTCAACTCCGTGATCACGACAAGCGCTCGATGCTGATCCCCCCCGAAAGCGTCTCCGTGGCAATTGCGGTGCCCTTGCTACCTCCAATCACGGCCCTGGTATTGATAGCAACGATGATCTGTGGGTGGTGGTAAATACCGTCGACGCTGGAGGCAACACCAACACCGCTACCACTCGCCGTCGTTAACCCGCATTGAGACATTTAGCAGACGTCGTGAGCTCACCATGATCAGGCACTACCTTGTCCGTAGTAAGTTATAGCACGTATCCGTCCAACAGTGACCTCGGGAGTGACGTGAACGGCAGTGGGCGACATTAGATCAAGATTTCCTAGGCTTTTGAGTCCTTGATATCCGGAAACTGTGCGACCCATTGCGAATTTCTACCTCTATGATCAGGCATAGAATCGTTCTGGCCCTTGCCATACGGCAACTTTCAAGGTTTGCAGTATTGTAGCACACCAGCTCGGGACTTGCGATTGATTTGGTGTACCATAAACTCTCAAACGGACAAAGACCTGGAGAGCTGTGGGTGCAGGCCAATGCAGCGACGCCTCTGGAAACATGAAGCACGCAATATTTTCTCGCAGAAGGGCTAATTGCCTCAACAATTTATCTATCGAATGTCAGAAATTACAAACTGATTACCTTTGCCTGTTGTTCATTGGTTACACACAACTGAGTTCACTCACTGCGTCATCACTGCCGGAAGAAATCCAGGCGGCATTCATATTATTGAACAGGTATATTACCACCTACGAGATATGGCTCCTTCCTCACTAATAAGCAACAAAAACTTTTGGGGATGAGAGTATTGAAAGTAAGTTGATTTAAGTATTTACGATTGAACTATCTAAGCAGGGTGGGCTACGAGTAGCTACCTATGGTAGGTACCCTTAAAACTCACCAGGACATCTATGATTTATATATCTTCTCGACGTGATCCCTTTTAACAAATAACTGCTGACGGTAGGGTTATCCATATTGATTTGATATGAGATATTTTGAAATATACAAGCCATCAAAGGCAGCTTTTGGAGGCTCTGCACGAGGGGGGAGCCTGAGAACGGGCGTGTCTTGGTGCACGGCGTCTTAAATAGACGGAAACACCCACGCTCGCTCCCCTTGCTGTTATCTCGCAAGCTTCCTAATCTGCGTTCGTCAAAGCGCCATGCCCTCGGCTACACCTTCTCCACACGCAGTTCGAGTGTGACAACGGATCATCCGAGCATCGCGACGAGTTACGAGTATCACAAAGCGGCCGGTGGAGTTAATGGGCATGTAGGACCAGGGATTCCCGCAATGATCGACTTGTGACGGCAATAAAAACCCGGAGGTGCTGTCGTAGTCAATTAGCCAAGTATGGAGGCCTCACGCGCACTTGTTGGGGATGGGGTAGGGCCCGCGCCGCGATCCACACCGTGGATCGGTTCTTTACTAACAAAACTGCATGTACGAAATTTTATTTCTCGCGAAGTCTAGTTCGTCTTCTATGCAGGCGTCCAGTCCTAGCCCACGCCCATTCCTCTAATCTAGAAAGCCAGTGCAGCTACCCCTGAGATAGAGCCCGACTCGACTCGCTTGTCGCTACATGAGTCTTCGAGTGAGTTTATGCATGGGAAGAGCTGTGGGGCAATGACGATATGGGCCGAGATTTGAAAAAGACGATACTATGTCAATAGAAGAGAACGACGTCACAATTGGACTCACTTACTGAGAACGAGTTAGACCTACAAGAACGCGCAGAGGTCATAGATTGTGAACAAGTGTAGTGCGTTCGGCGGCAATGCGGATTGATCAAGAGTGCCCAACTTCTGCTCGCCTTGGAGTAAGGCGCGAGAACGATTGAGTACGAGCTAGCACGTAGTATACGGGAAGCTCATCCGTCGTTGATCAGGGTATAAACAACAGCTGACTTTAGGAGTCTAGATGAATTTGCTGAATAAGCCACCCATCGGCCTTGGACAATGAACATTCCGGGCGGTACTTGCGGCAGGTTTGTACTCTTGCGGAAGTTGGGCACCATCCATTGATGGGCTGCATATCTTATTATAGCATGCATGATATTCTACAGTGTTACACGCTGCTGAAAGGGAACGGACATGGGGCCGGTGTGTAGCTCTCCGTTACCGGATTCCATCATGTTCCCTGGGCACCTAGGTACGCACTACATAGGTACGCAAGGTGTATTTGTCCAGGCGCCTGGCAAACCCAACATCGTCGGCTCCGCATTTTAATAGAATAGATATCAGTTTGTTGGAAGTCTCCTAGGGGGACTGATAGACTCGCCTGTCTGGTTGGACCTGCAACGCTGTCCATCACGGGCGGATACTACCTGAACACTCTCCTTCCACCAACTAACATGGAATAGCTTCAAAGCATAGAAAATTTGTGCTTTTGCTCAATGTCGTCATACGTGGCTGTTCTCGGGTGTTACCATAAACCCTGACTGCGATCAATTAAGATTGGAAGTTTGTATGCTGGGCCTGATTAGCCGATCCTTAATATTAATATGGCACGCGCTACCATCGCATATTAATTGTTTCCTCCTGCATAGATTGACCTCGTCTGGCAATGGAGAAGCGAGCCTCGTATGTGTCTCTTATAACGTTGCCCTCGTCATCTGCCAGGGTCGGGCCGGGTGTCGGTCCATTCATCCGCAGGAGTTTCCTGGGAAAGAATGATGCAGTGGCGACTGAACTGAGCATGAATGAACGTAAGATAAGTTGAAAAGGCACCTTGACGACCTACTCACTTGCCCACACCGCAAACAACCCGCACACGATAAGATGAAGACCGTCTCTCTGCTGCTGGCTGCCGTTGTTGGGGTTAGCACTCACTGCAAGTCCTCTGCATATCCATAACCTCAGAAATAATGTGCTAATCTTCTTTTTCAGACACGTTGCCTACTATAAACGGCGCCCCTGCCTGGAGCGCGGTCCGTCAAGCAAAGAACTGGCAGAACAATGGTTTTGTCGGTGATGTGACGAGCAGCGACATTCGCTGCAACCAGCTCAATCCCGGAAACGAGACTGTCACCGTTGCCGCAGGATCAAGCGTGAAGGTCAACGTCAACCCGAACGCATACCACCCTGGACCCTTCCAGTCATACTTGGCGAAGATCCCTGAGGGTCAAGACGTGAACAATTGGGACCCGACCGGAGTGGTATGGTTCCGCATCTACGCTGAGCAACCGAAATTTGGCTCTCAGTTGACCTGGTTGAGTGAGTGGTTCAAACCTCATTTTCTGGAGCAGTGGGGACTGACAAATGTGTAGGCGCTGCGAACTACGACATTAAGATTCCCGCTTGCATTGCTCCAGGCAAGTACCTCATGCGCAACGAGCACATTGGGCTTCATGTTGCTCAGAGCTCTGGAGGTGCTCAGTTCTATCTCTCTTGCGCACAGGTTGAGGTCACTGGCGGAGGCAGCAAGGCTCCTACGGACCTGGTATCGTTCCCCGGTGCTTACAAGGCTAACGACCCGGGGATCTTGATTAACATAAACTACCCGGTTCCGACGAGCTATGTGAACCCTGGTCCGGCTACTTTCACTTGTTAGACGGTATATTTTGTATCTAGGATTCCACGAAGGTCGTATTGAGGGTGAACCACTGTAAGTTACTACTTATCCTGAGATGACAGGCAGGATCAAGATAGTAATTCATAGAGGTGTCTTAGCCAAATTTCCACCTTCAGTATTAGACTCGCGACACCCAAGTACCGTCCCAAAAAGGTCTCATCTCAAGAATCCTGGAGACCCGCCACTTACTCTAGGTTCGTGCAGTGAATCTTAATCTCTTTCGCAGCTAGGTCGGTCCAACAACCTGGAAAATGATCTCGTACAGAGGAGTCAAACCTTGCGCCATTTCAGGATCTCGTCAAGATAAAAGATGCAATAAGATTGGAAAGGGCGGCACGCATCAATAGTAGCAGCCTACACATGTTACCACCCGCCGCCCCGCCCACCGGTCCGCAACCCATTTAGAAACGCACATACATACAGAACCTCACAATTACCATTCAGCCCAAGCTTTCAAAGGTAATATTAAGATGAGGGTGTCACAGTCCAGGAATCCCTTCACTCCTTATACGTCCCAATGAATCTCGACTTGCGCGCTGGTTCCTGCTTTGTAGGTTTCGGCGGTACCACACTACCTACCCGACTAGCTGGTGCCCAGTTCTGCTCCCCCGGTGAGCCACGGCGTTTCCTATCTTTAATAGGCGTAGCGGGAGGAGCAGGGGCTCCACTTTTGGTGGGCATAGCAGGAGGAGCCGCAGCTCGGGCGGCGCCCTTCTGAGCTGTAGGCTTTGCTTTGTTCTTTGAACCTGGGGGACGACCGCGTCGTTTCTTAACACTAACTTAATAGGAGGACTGAAAGGTGTTATGGTGGATTTCAACCGGGCGGCGTGCGGGAATGACGACTTTTTGATGTGAGCGCGGTCCTGATGGAGAACCCCCCTTCCCCTCTTCTGGTCCTCCTGTTCCCTCGTCTATAAAACTATCAGCCTCAGCTATATATCAATTTGCGAGTACTGCGAGACAAACCTTGTTCTTCGTTCCCAGGAGCACCCAACCTATGAAGGAAGTCTTCCGAGATGTACTCATTCAAGTCATCGTCAAGATCGCTGAGATCATCTGCCACGCCCATATCTCCGGTAATCTCAGGGCTACTAGACAAAAAGTTCACCAAATCCTCGCCTAGATCCTGTAGTTGTGATATGTTCAACTGGTTCATAAGATGATCTCTCGAGATTGCCGACGTGGCTTCGTCAGGAAGCCGAGATAACGTTTGTCCATGACTGCTTGACTCTGTACGCTCATCAATAGTCGATAGACTCGACCTCTGCGCTGCTTCCATCACGACCAAGGAGGACTTGCACAGCGGCCAGGATTGGAGTCACGACTTTCGTTCCATCTGCTTCCTGCGTCGTAATATTCAGAGTGGTGAGATTGGATTCCTCCCTCATTTGCTCGAGCTCCTGCGATGACGGCGGTATCGGTGCCGGTTCATTTGGCATAGAAGGCGCTGGTGTATTCGTTCGATGAGGCTTTATAGGATTTCCGAAGGCATCACGACCATATCCCTGGTCTTTAGAGGAGCTATGAGTGTGTGGGGAAATAGAGCAGTGAACAGATGTTTCTGGACGTTCAAGTCCAGACCCATGGGGTGTTGCTACATCGACATATCCGGTGTTGGGAGTGAACGTATGCCACGTGCGCACGTACTCCTTAAGCTCGCTCTTCCCCATCTGTCTGGTGCAAATGGAGCAATCTACCAAATCCTCAAAATCTATACTGACTCCTTCAGAGCGGTTCAGCACACCTGGATCGTTCGACTGCTCACCTCGGTGATTGTCGCTCGTGAGTCCAGGATTTACTTTATGTTTCTTGTGCTTTTTAGACCCGACCGACCTATACCTTGTATTGCCAAGGTTCTTGCCTAAGGAACCTAACTGACTCTTTCGGGTTTGGATGTCTGCATTGTAACTCTTCTCCGTGTGCCAGTATTGTTTTTCTTGGCCTGGTTAGTCTTGCGCTGACCGGACTGGTGACGGGTGGGCTCGATTCCTATGCGTCCAGCATCCCCACCTGGCCTGGGATCATCGTCGCTGTCATCGTCGTCGTTCGGTGGAGGCTTCTGAGAGGGGGATGGTGAATGTGGACGTGGCGCTCGTTTGGGCAACGATTTATCCCCACCACTCCCGTTTTCCTTCCGGTTCTGAGCCTCCAGATCATCCTTTTCCTTTTGTTTCGGATCCTTACGATGAGAGGCCAGACCATCTGAGGTTTGCCATTCTCGGCGGACATGGCCATTACGGTAGGCAAATACCGACCCATCGGGTAGAGTCCAACGTTGCCCCTCATCATAAGGCGGGAGTGGATGAGGATTTCCCAGCCAACCCTGGTTTCCAACGTCATACCTCTTATCCCTCCAGTATGGTGACCGTTTCTTTGTAGCCGATCCCTCTAGATCCCTCTCGTTCTCTAATTGCGCAAGCTCTGTTGCGATCTCTTCATCATCCTTCCATTTCCTCTTCAGTTTATCTCCCCTCCGGTGAAGATAATCTTGCCTGCGCCGCTCATCTGCAAGAGCCGCCTCCTTCAACCGTGTCTTTCGGGACGCATAATCACCGGCAAGTGAGTCTTGAAAATTAAGGTCTTTGTTCCAAAGCTTTCTGTTCAACTCTCGTTACACGCTCAGACCCTCGCTCCGTGTGAGATGGTGGGCCTCAACGACACGACGAGCTTCAGCTGCGATCCGATCTCGAATCTCTGACCACCTGTCCTCGTCAGTGACGTCGTCGCCGTACCCTTTGTCGACTTCAAGGATGCACAGAATGTGGGAGATGGCGAGCTGAACATTGGCGCGGGAACGCTTCTTTTCGTTGCGAAAGAGGCCCTTAATGACACCACTAGCACCAATGGTGCCGAGAACATATAGGATAGTGTTGGTGTGTGGGGCGAGAGTGGCGGGAACTTGCGACAGTTCGCCAAAGAGGTACCGAGTGAAGGCGCGCGCGCGTGTATAGAAGGAAGACGTGTCTGAGAGTGCGCCTTCTACCCTTGGCATCAGTGTGGAGGTAGATATCGGAGTCAGAGCCGTGATAGCAGTAGCAGTAAGGTGAGGGGTTGTGATATTAGTAAGCACCGTGCCTGCCTGCTCAGTAGCAGTGCTTGGAGTAATGTACGCCTCTCCCGAGGCAGCGGACGCACCCAGTGGAAGGTCGTCATCCATAGTCGCAACCTAGTCGGGTATTTTGAGTGTGCAAATGAACTTGGCAATCCAGCGAGTGAAAACATTATGAGGCTGGGCCGAAGACATGCTTTCGTCTTAACAAAGAAGCTGGAGCGTGCGCGGTTGCTAGCTATGTGCTTTGTTTGCCGACTCGTCTCCCCCCGGAAATGGGTTTGACGCAAGCAACAAAGCAAAGGAGTAACAACACTAACATAGGGACCCGTGACAGCTAGGCAGATCATCATAATCGAATTGGATTGTACATCTTCGGATGCCCCACCATATCGTTGATATCCAGAACATATTTGGTTTGGAGTACAGACCGGCCTAGAAGTCATATTAGCCTGCAATGTGTCGTGTCGAGCAGTGGTGTTCTGCTGAAGGGAGGAATGTATGATTGAAACCAGGGTTATTGGGCAGGTGTATTCACTCAGTACATGCCAGCTTGGGTGATGTTTGTTTCAGCACGACGTTATTTACGATAACGTCTTGTGGTTGCGAACATGTGAAGTGCAAAGTCACAACTATAAGTAGCTTAATCCCTTTTGGCTTGCTGGGTTTCGTAAGCGTGTCAGTCCAGGAAAGAAAATATCGAGAGTGGAAGATCGCACAAACAAGTCAAGCTTCACTTCCACTCTCTCGCTTAGCTTGCTCAGCCTTCTTCATCCGCTCCTCCGCAGCCTTGGCCAGTATTTCTCTTCGACTCAAGCTCCCTAATTGCACGGTATCGCCTACGCTGCTCACAACAGACTCATTTTCTCCAGCCGCCCTCCCACCACCAAGCACGAACTCGCCGCCCGTCCACCCCCCATGATCAATGACATCCTCTTCAGGTCCGTCGGCATATACCTGGTTACCCACGCTATGGCCGCCCCTTGTCCAGTCGTCTCGCTCTACTTCCCGTTCGATCTGCTTGCACAGCTCCCAGAAATTTCTGTCATGCGGACCCCATACGTTGTGGGCGAGCTCGTGACACAAGGTCTTGCGGATAGTCTTGTAGTCCCGGTATCCGTCGTAGGCGTCTGTGCGTAATCGCAGTTCAATAACCTCACCTTGATTGCGGTTCAGCCCCAAGGTCCTGCTCTCGTGTGTAGTGTGCATGGCAGGATCCATCTCCGTCAGCAACGGCACGCTGAACTTGTGCGTGCGCATCGCTGCCTTGATGCCCGCGTCGTCCCTCAGCCTCTCCAGAAATCGCAGGCTCCGCTCGGGATTCGGCAGATACGGCAGCGGTCGTAGCGTGTGGAACGTGTACTGCGCTTCTTCGGACGCCTTCTGCCAATCGCGATGCCTGGCAGGCGTCGCCGCCTTGACAGGCCCCGGTCTCCGCGGGGCGGCGGCAGCGCTTATGCTGGCGTTGAGAGTCTTGACCTCGGCGATCGTGCTGCCCATGAGGGTGATTTTCTTGTCCAACAGGGAGGAGAGCGGCAGTGCGGCGTTTTTGAAGGGCGGTTTGAGCAGGCCCACCTTCGCCCCGACCAGGAACTTCTGGTGCGAAGGCGGAATCGCGAGCTCGGAAGCGACGCGTTCGGACAGGTCTGTGACGGTGGCATCTTGCGTAAACGCCAAGGTCATGGGCTTGCCGTGGTGCGTCAGCGTGAGTTGCACGTCCGAGGCGGGTGCGGGACTGTCCATTTGCAGGCACGTCGAAAGGTGTGTCAGTGAGCAGTAGTGAGTAGCGACGTTAGCTGTGTATCAACATGAGTGTGGTCAGAGGAGTTTCCTCGCTGGTATGTATCGTCAAACCGGGCTTCGGTGACGTTCTACAGCCTTCACGGCGCGTCGCCTTCGCGCATTTGTCAGACGCGCCAAGCGTGCGCCACCGCATGAGGCAACTGTACCTCAGCTCTACACCACGTTGAATTGAAGAACCCGGACAGGGGATGACACCCCCGTACTATTAACGTATGTCACCAGTCAATGAGCCACACCAGTCAGTGAGCCACCCTACCAAATGCAGCCTTTCGATAGCTAGAGACCTGTTTCATCCGAATCGCCTAAGTCGATAGAGCTAGCCTAGCTTCCTTTTAGAGCTACTGGGTGCGTTGTGTGGTGGGCATCGTAGGTATTGTGTAGAGACGCATGGCGATCTTGGTGGGGTGGCTCAGTGACTAGGGTGGCTCAATGACTGGTGAAACACGTTACCATATTTGTGAGGAACCGAAGTGGACCCACGGGACGCCCAACACCACCACCGCCACTACCTAGTACGTGTGTCTCTTCTTATATACAAGGGTTGTTGCCCACGCCCGAAAAACAATCTATAGTTGCAAACGCCTTTGCTTGTGTATGATGTGGGTATCAATGCTCGTATTCAAAATGCCACGTGTGAGTTCTCGGCGCTGACGAAGAGAAGCCTTTCCAAAAAAAAATGCGCCCGCGCCATGCAAATGCCAACCGGATCCCAATGCGTGTCACTCCAACGGCGAGAAGGAGAAGAAGAATGGCCAGCTTTTTTAGCTAGGCCACCGGGTCTGTCGCACTCTACTCGTCCTTCTTTTCTTCTTGCTGCGTATTTGCCTCTTCCTGCTTCCTTTGGGCCTCCTCCTCTTCCTGCTTCTTGCGTTCCTCCGCTCGATCAGCCGCTTCTTGTCTGTCCTTTTCAGTCTGTTCTGGCGTCTTAATCCACAACAACTGTTGCGAATCCCACTGGTGCCTGGTATGGTCAGCATGCCTGTTCAGGTACACAGCGCGTGCGGTTGCTTACTCCTCGAACTCGGTGATTACCAGTGCCTTCTCCTTGTATTCGTCTTTCAAGATCTTGTCGTATGCATACGGCACCTTGGCTGCAACGCCCTCAAACATGGTCTCGCGCATTGGATACAGATCCGATGTTTGATACTTGTGGTAGTTCTTGCAGCTCCACCAGCCTGGGGCCGTGTCCGGGTGCGTTTCGCTGAGCCCGGTGATGTCGATGAACAAGCCATTGCTCACGTCTATCCATCGCGCGTCAATGACGTTCATGCCGTCTCCCCGCACGCGCTCATGGATCATATTACCCACGTCCATGAGGTATGTGCGCTCCGTTTTGCCGTCTTCGGATCTGTACTTGTGAGTCGTCATGTTGTAGTGCTTGCCAAGGTAGTTGAGAGTGGCGTCGGATACTTGGGTATCCAGGTCCCAGTCCCAAGGCAGCCGCTTCACCCAAGTTAGCAACCCTCCCGCGGGCATGGATGAGGCCACGTACCTTTCCATTCCACCACCAGCCGAGCAAGGTCCCGTGCGCTATCCATGTGTCGAGGCCTTTTTTACGAAACCATTCGAGGTATGCGCGGATCATGTGCAATTGCGTCTCGGTCCGTTCCTCATCGGAAACGATGCCTTTGAAGTAGCGGCGGTCGTAGTGGCCCATTTGGTTGCCAGCGCTACTCGATAGTTAGTCGAAGCTAACATGTTGTGTAATTGCAATCACCAATGGATGGCAGACGTACCCAGGCTCGTGGAAGTATTTCAACCTCTCCTTGTCCTCTTGAGACAGGTCTTCTCGCCGCACAACCTGCGGTGCCACATCTCCCTTGATCTCGACAGGAGCTGCTACCGATTGTCGAAGAAGTGCCGCTCCCGCGACGGCGACAGCATACGCAGAAAGCCTCATATTCCAGACCGACACACGCTCGCGACGAAATTCGGGGCTGTTATGAATACTGTGCCCTAGGCCGAGACAACAGACGGGTTGGCGGGTGCAGGCGCTCTAGTCGAGGCAGGCGCTGCCGTGGGGGAGGGTGTCGCGTACGTGGACCTGCACAAGGCAGAGTGAAAGGTGAGAAGGCACAGTCGTCGAAGAAGCTTTTGCACGAGTTGCTCACGATCAGGCAAGCATGTGTAGTCCAACAGTATCAGTCTGCCACGGCGGGTCGCTGGGGCACATTACTCTAATAAGAGGCGTCCATCGACGTCTTCCCGCTGCGTCGACAGGGGATGAGGCCCATTCTGCCATGCCATTGCACCGCGGAGCTTGAACCTGGGCCATGCTATTTACGGCAGTAGGTTGTTTGTATGGCGCAGGGGTTCTGGGCGCCCTGAGTGGGCGGTCCCGCCATTGTGGATAACTGTGACGAGCCGTTGTATCCGTGAAGGTCAGCCTTGCCAATGCAACGCGCGGCCTGACCTAACGACGACGCAACGACTCGCGACCGCATGTGCCAGGGAAATCTGCCATTGACACTTTTGGCATCCTCACTTATCTCTGCGGCATGCTTGCCTCGAGCCTTAAGTGTCGCATGCTTCACTGCTCGGCTCGTTGCATCCATTATCATGCCCGGTCAAACCTTAGTGGGAAACGCCACTTGACGGATTCCACTGGCTTGCCAAGGCGCTTGGCAGCGGATACTAGCGCCGAGTACTCCGCCTTAGCCGACGCACCTAAATATTGATCACCCCTAAATGTTGATCAGCCCCACCAAAACGATCACCCACACAAAAGTCGCGAT
Organism: Bimuria novae-zelandiae CBS 107.79; assembly: GCA_010015655.1. Lineage (NCBI taxonomy): Eukaryota > Fungi > Ascomycota > Dothideomycetes > Pleosporales > Didymosphaeriaceae > Bimuria > Bimuria novae-zelandiae. Next base: position 191,298 of record ML976703.1, on the reverse strand, counting down.
AATCGATCACAGCTATATTATATTTGAAACTGTACACACATATCTGCGAAGCTCGGTGTTGCAGCTACCCTATTAATAGCTATAGTTGTATTTAATATAGTTAATCGTAATATAAGAGCTCTCTAAGTAGTAGCTTAATTAATTGTAGCCTTAATAGCCTTAATATTTATAAACTTTTTATTTTAATTAACTTATATGCGCTTTTTCTTTCGTGTAGAAGTTAAAATTAATAATTAATAGTTTAATTATAATATCTTTACCGCTTATAACGTATCTAGTAAGCGAGCTAATTCGGCAAGCGAGCTAATTAGGCAAGCGAGCTAATCACTCTGCTAAGACCCTACTAAAATATAGTATCACCTATAGTATAACGTAATGTCTTAATCACCTTATTAATTATTATAATTTAAAAAAAAACTTATATATAGCTTATAATTTAGACTATTAAATAAAACGTAATATTAAGCTAGCGATGCGTTATAGTTATTTATAAAACAAACTTAAAGTATACTTAGTATAAAACGCACTAAAATTACTTTTTAATATAATTATACCTTTAACTTAAAAAAACTACTATTAATACAGGAGTAAGTACTTATTTAGAATTTACTTAAGTATGTAAGAATTTTTATTTTAGCTTATTATAGTAGTAGATAAAGCTAATTTTTATAGTCTAAGTGTAATTAAGGACTAGTTAGTTAAAAGTAAGCTATAAACTTTATTACGTATAAATTAAAACTTATAATAAAGTTTAATTAAAAGTATAATTATAGAAGAGTCCTTTATAAGGATCCTAACGTTATATAAGACTGGTTTTAGCTCGTAGAGAATACTAAAGCTAACGTGTCTAGCAAGTGAGCGGCGCAGGCAAGCGAGTAGCGTACCCTACTAGCTTTTTATACCTCTATAATAATTTAACTTAATAACGCAATATATTTATTATATATAATTATTATTTTAAATTAAGTAGTATTTATAGTACGCTTTATACACGTTCGCGTATTATATTTAGTTTCTTTATAGTAGCTATAGCGTGTTAAAGCCAACTAACTAGTACCTAATTACGCCCTATTTTAACGCGTTTTGCTTTTTAGCTACCATTTAATATCTTTTTAAGTAATAATCTCTTATACCTCTATCCCTATTAGGGTGTCTTATTATTATATCTACTTTCTTTTTTACTTTTTATATTTTATAGTAGCCTTATTAGCCTTTTTAAGCTTTTTAATCTAATCGCGTATAAGCGTACTTTTATAAGCTATTACCTTAACGGCTTTTTAAGCTAATTAAGCGTTATAATAATAGAAGTAGGGGATAAGCTCTTATACCTCTAAATTTTATTATAAATTAATACTAATTAAGCTTCTAGCTTACGCGCGCTACTTGGTATTTTAGCTTTTTATAAAGTAACCTTTAATAGAAATAGCGTTAGCGTATAATGCTTAATATTAAGCTTTAATATTATTACGTCTAGATTATATAGGACTAGACTAGCGCCTGAATAGCTTACGTAAATATTTTCTTTTATACTTCCTTACTTATAAGCTATGCAGAAGGCTAGTAGGAACTCTAACTTTATAATATAAGTAATATAGTTATATATTAGGCTTTTAATCTAGTAGATATACGCGCGCTTTAACAGCAAAAAGTAACTAATATTAAGTAGCTATAAAAGATATAATATGTATAGTAGTATGTAAAAAGTATAAATATTATTCTTTTTATAAATTAACTATCATTTAAGTAAGTTATAGCTATTATAGTTATTAAATATAAGTAGCTAGCGTATGCCTATCCTATGCTTTACTATATACTTAATAAAAAACTTTAGCTACTTTACTTTAAGCTTATTAGTAGTTTAGTTATTATCACTAATAGTGAAAGCCTAGTTATGTAATATATTATTATCCTTATACTAGATAGAGTGGTAATACTAGCTAGTATAAATAATAAAGGGAAAATTACCTAGCTAGTAGCATTAACCTATATATTACTATAACCTACTTATAATTACTTAACTATATTAGTTTTAGCCTATCGCGTTTTTCTAAATCTATAATAATAAGCTAAGCTAACTTCTTGTCTATTATAACATTTATTTTATTAAAGTTATAAGTATTTTAATTATAAATATTATAGATCGCTTTAGTATGCGCTATAAAGTTAAACTAGGCCCTAATTATCTCTAAATTATTATATAGAGCTTTTTACTAATTGTATAGCTAATTAAATCGCGTAGAAAGGCTATCTATTTGCTTAATAAAGTTACGCGGTCACTTTTCGCCTACCTTACTAGCGCTTCGCTTAGCGAGTAGCTTATCTGCCATATCTTGCATAGCACCTAGCGTGGGCGGAAATCTTCGCAAATTTAGGTTAAGAATATGCCTAATAACTGCCTCCTTTTCTAGCTTAGTAAGCTTTCTTAATTTAGGCTAATAATTACATTACGTAGTAATTTTTACGCGTTAGTGTTAAAGTATAGTTTTAAAAATATTAAACGTAGTAGTAGCGTGTTACATATTCTAAATTTAATATTAATTAATAGCTAAAATAGCTACGTAGATATTTACTTTATTATAGGGTAATTAAGTAAGAGGTAGTTAAGCTATTATAGTTAAAAGGTAATATATTATGAAAATTTAGTCGGGTGTGCCGCTTGCTTGCCTGTGCTACTCACTTGTCTAATACGTTACGTATTTATTACACCTTTTATAGATTTTAAATATAGGGTATCTTACGCTATTAAAGAAGGCGTATAGACGCTAAGCTAGGGATCTAATACATTACTATATTATATATATTACTAAAATTAAGTTTCTCTTATGCTTTATTACTACTTTTAAAGTCATAATTATAAAAATAATATTTTAAAAGCTTTATATTAGGATCCTGGATGGCAACGACATTAGGAGTCCCTCTATATAGTTATCACTAGGCCCGTGACGTATAGATATAGAGCAGGTCACGTAATTTAATTAGTTTAATTAGTAGTCTTCGTATACTAATTATTAAGACATGTCTAATTAGCCTAATTAGAGTAATTAGCTTAGTAATTACCTTAAGTATATAAGGGCGCTAAAGATAAACTTTTTAACTTTATATTTAATTTTCTAGTTTATTAATTTATTATTTAGATTATACTGTAGCTTTAGTTAATTTGTTTATAACTATATATTACTTTTAATACTAACGACCTTATTAATATGCGCGAGCTATTAATAAACTACATTTATTTTAATATTATTTTTATCTAAGACCTAACCCTAGTCTTCTTTAAGACTAGCTATTCTAATATCTTAAACACCTTCAATACAAGTAGATATAAAACCCTTTTTAATATCATAAATATTTCTAAGAAAGGTATTATTGCTATAAAGGATGGAAGACGTTATTATAATAAATCTAACTTCTTTTAGAGTAATTTTAAGTATACGGAACTCTAGATCCTATAACTTAACTTATACTTTTATTGAATAAAGAAAGGATACGAAGAAATAAATAAACCTGTAAAAAAGGAGACGCTTTGAAATAGATTAAACTATACCCTAATAGATGCCTAGCTAAAGATAATTAATAATATTATAAAAAACTATAATAACTTTTATAAAAAAGTTAAGTAATATATTACAATTATTAATAAAGAGGTTATTACCTAACGCGCTATATATAATATTTAATAAACTTATTTTATAGTAAAATATAACGCTAAATTTTATAAGTACTTAGGGTAAGTTTTTTAGAATAACGTTAGTCTTATAACAATGTATTATAAGGGGCTAAACAGGTTAGTGCAGGGAGACCTACTACATAGTAAAATAAAAATTAATACTATAAAGATACTATTGAAGGAAGCTATCTAAATTAATAATAAAGTAATATAAATCAGAGAGAGACCTACGTGTTACGATTACGAACCCCACGAGAACAAAGGAACCAGGTAATTACGCCAAGAGAGTTATTATTAGCGGAATAACTGCGTTAAAGGAAGACATAAAGGCGCGGGACAGCTTAGGTCAGTAATCACGTAACGTAGTCCCGCATAAGCGAAAGTCCCTAGGAACTATCGTGGTCCCAGGGACTACAGTGTCTTAGCAGGACTATAATAGTAATTCTAATAACAGCGAGGACTAGAACAAATAGTGTATAGTTTAATAATTTCTCTATACCTTTCCTACTCCTTGTAGTTAACTCTCTTAATACTGCGAGTAAATCTCCTAGTTATTTATTCTACAGTGTATTATAGAATTAGATTATTTATAATTAATTTTATTATTATCCTTAGCTTTTAACTATTAAATATCTATAAGGCGCTTTACCCTTAATCTATTCTTCCCTAATCTAGAATAGGCTTAGGTACGTACAGGCTCTATAACACTTTAACTACCTAAAGGTCTAAAATAATATAATCATACTGTTAAGCACTACTAGCTTAAGGGTCCTAATAAGAAGCAGTACTTTTAAGTTAACTATAAACCTAATAACGTTACTAGCTAACTAACTTAATAAAATATAATAGCTTAAGGAGTAGTTAACTAAGTTAATAGCTTACGTTTTTAAGGTTCTTAAAATTTATAAAAGTAAATAGAAAGGACTTAAGGCATTCCTTACAAATATATAACTATACTGCTAATATAATAAGGATGTCTTTAAAATTAAGTAGTCTAAAAGCCTAGTAGTAAACATGCATATAAAGGGCAAGATAGCTAAGTAGCTTTAACCCCTTATTCATAATTATTAAAAAAGCGAAAATAACATCGCGGAATATAATAATAAAACGAAGAAAATATTTAAAGACTAGGCAACGTTTAAGGAATAGATCTAAATTATATTTAAAAAGGTTAATAAGGAATAATAAGCTAAACGTAAAATATAAAGGCTTAAATAAACTAAATTAGCTAGTGCTTATATCGCTAAGTTTAGACGCCTATAAGCTAAAAGTAATTAAGATAACGCCCTACTTTAAGTAGCTTACTATAACAGGCTAAAAAACGTTAAGGACAAGCATACCTACTATAATAAAGTAAATAACCTAAAGAAACTTATAAAACAAGCCGTATAAATGAATAATTAACAATATAAATAATAGTAAGAAAAGTAAGAAGGCAATTATATCTAACCTAATATAAAAAAAAAGCTAAAAACTACAAATAGACCGCGATAAAGATATTATAATAGCTAATAAAGCTTAAAAATAGAAACTAAGGAAGTAGTAAAAAGGCTATAATAATAGACTATCTAACTGAAAGTAAAAATAACGCTTTAACAAAAAAGCATGCTTAAAATACAGAGAATAAGGTTACTTCCAAAAGAATTATGGAAAAAATAATAAAAGATAAAGTAAAAAAGCTTAAAGTATTTAAGTAGTAATAGCTATGCTATATGTACTAACACCTATACTACTAAAATAAGATACAAATAAAGTCTCTAACATAGAACTCGAGGTTCTAGAGATACTAGAAAAAACAGAATAGAGAATAGTACTAGAGTACAAAATCTTTCTTTAGCTATTTGAATAAAAGTATTAGGTATATAATAGCTAAATGCATACACCCTAGGAATGCATATAAAAGATTAAACTTAAAAGACTAAGAGCCACGGCAATTTACAAGTTTATTATAAAGTACTAAGGAAATATACTAATATTAAAATAATAAATTAAAATTTAAGAATAATATAAAAAGGTAGCCTGGTTCCTTTATAATAAAAAGGACTACTAACTATACCAGAAAAAAAAGCATAAGTAGTAATATTGCTAAGAAACCTTAACTACAAGTATATTAATAATTATAAACTACTAACAAACTGCTATAAACATTTTCCCAATAAATAGTTATAATACTATAAGGAATTAGAGTAGTAAAAGTGCTTTAACGATAAATGCTAAATATATAAAGCATATAAAGAAGCCATAAGCTAGTACCCTAAAGGTATAGACTTAGGATTAATAATAACTATAAGAAACTAATAGATAGAGGGCATGAGTCCTAATTACCTATAATAAATTAAATAGTTAATTATAATAGGGATTACCTGGCACATCTGCATTAAAAAGAATAAATAGTAGTATTAGAAATAACCCTACTATATTAGGATCTAAAACTTTAGAAGTGTCTAGTTATCGGATGTAAACAATACGGGGAACCCTAAGAGGAAAAAGCGATCTTATAAATTAAGGATACTAGGAGCACCTATAAAGCGCTTTACTAAAAATAATAAAAAAAGACTAAAACTAATGCTAGCATGGAAGAAGCTATATAAACCTAGACTAAGAAAGCAAAGTCTTCTTAGGACCTTACTAAGCAGGCTAATAACGAGTTAGAAAACTAAGGCGCCACTAGATAAAAGACCTTACTAGTAGAGACGTGACTATAAAGGTAAAAAGGCAAAATGTTACGAACCAGGACCAGACAATGGGGGATGGGCGCTTATGAGGACAGGCGGCCAAGGAACGGGTTAACCAGTACGCTAAAAAACTAGCTTTAGGGTTACGTAATTACTTAGTTAATTAGTAGTACTAAGTAATAAAGCAAGGCACGTAACTACTTAGTTAATTAGTAGTACTAAGTAACTAAGTAAAGTAAGTATATATACAGGACGGTTTTCTTTATTATGCTTCTTATAGTTAACTTATATATCTTCTATGCGAGTACGTTCTCCTATATAAACTAATAGTTATCTTACCTTATTATAAGATTAGATTATTTAGCCTCGCGCTAAGTGTCGCATTAACTTATACTACTAAATAATTTATAAAGTACTACGATACCTTACTACCCTAACTTAAATTAAAATAAGGTGTAAGAGCCTTATAACACTTTAACTATCCTATAGTATAATAGTAGGACCTAGTTTAACCACCGTAGCTCTGGCACCTAAGGAAAAGACCCTAAAAAAGATAGTTATTAAATAAGCGGCTTAGATAGCCTAGCTATAAGAAATTATTAACTAAATAAGTAAGAAGATAAGCTAATAAGAAGATGCAAAATATTAACTAAAAGTCTTAAAGCCTAAACCCTATTCTAGGAAGGGCTACTTAGGAACATTCTTAACTTAGATAAAACTATTTATCTGCTATAACCTAAGGAGATTTAATATAGAATAAGATAAAATCCTAATTACTTATATAAACATGCAAGACAAGGCAGCTGCATAGGCTAGACTAATAATTAATAACTTTCTTAAGAATAGCAAAGTAAAGGATTATAATTTAGACGCTACTAAGGACGCGTTTAAGGACTAAAAGTCCTTTTATAAGGCTATAAAAGGAATATTTAGTACTATTAATAAGGGATATTAAGCTAAAATACGCCTCTAACGCCTACGTTAGGAGAAATTAGCAGTACTTTATATACTAGAGTTTAAACAGATCGTGGCAGAACTCGACGGATAGGGGGAAGCCCTACTTATAATTACCTACTATAATAGACCAAAAGAATTAGTTAAAGACGAATTAGAGTACTAAGGAAAAGCAGATAACTTAGAAGAACTTATTAATAATACTATTAAAATAAATAATTACCTATACAAACGCAAGCTAGAAAGACAGCATAATACTAGGCTACTTACTAGAAAAGAGAACTAATTTAGACCCGCAAGAAAAGACTAGGATAGAGATATTATTATAACTAATAAAGCCCGATGGTATAAAAAGAAAAATAGTAAGGGAAAATAGTTATACAGACTAAAGAAGAGTTACTAGGGCAAGAATAGCATTTCGCAGAAAGAACAAGAATAGAGGTTTAAGGATAAAGCCTGCCTCTAATATAGTAAATAAGGCCACTTCGCTAAAGACTGCGAAAGTTAGGAGACTAAGGTTAATACGACCAACCTCCTACAAGTGGCCATGGCCACTCTTACGCCGATAGAAGCCGACGAGGTGGATCTCACACAAGAGATCCCAGAGCCAATGGAAGAAGAAGAGGAGCGGAAAACCCTCCCTAAGTACCAGATCTTCTAGTGACTGGCAGACAACACCTGCTGGATGTGCAGTAGCACGCTACACCACTCGTCTTAGTGTGAGGCAAAAGTGATCGTCCAGGGGGCACGCGCATGGGACGCCTACTAGCTAGCGGAGAAGCTACAGGGGCGCCCAAAGCAGTACCTACGCCAGATCACGATATAGGAACGATATAAATATACTAAGTAGTGGCAATGCACGCGCAAAGGATACTAATAATACTTTAAAATTAGAGTTAAGGCTTCTTATTTTTTAGGAGGTTTAAAATATTATAGGCTAAAGTAAAGCTAGTATAGCGTGCCTAATAATTACTATAAATACTTTTTAGCCTATTAGGCTAAGCACTATAAGTAGAATAGCTAGCACTAATATTTTAATATTACCTATAAAATATATAGGTAATAAAAGTTCGAGACAGGCTAGTTTTCTTAGGGCTTAGACCCTCGCGACACTAGCACGATAATAAGAAATATATAGCTAAAGAAAGACGCAGACTACCTATTAATTAGATAAGAATAATATAATCTATAGTGCTTTTTATACCTAAGCCTGTAAGAAGAGGTAGCTTCTTTAGATAGCTACTTAGGGCATAATATATTAGCCTAAAATAAATGCCTTACTCTAAGCTACCCGCAACATGGGAATTAAGGAGTATATGAGTCTAATAGGATTAGAGAGACCTATACACTATATTAATAATAATATAAGTAGTACTAAATTAAAGAAGTCTTAAAGCTAGTATAACTTAAAGGTTAGATTTAAAAGGTAGAGGCCTTATAGGGGGTCTAAAATAAGTCTAAAGACTTAAAAAACTAAACTATTACCAGGCAACGAGCTATACTAGTAATAGTGTAATTATTATAGCTTATTAAGTAGACACTCGCTAAGTTAAGAAGCGCTTAATTAAAGATATTATAGTGTATAGATATTGTGTTATAGCACTAATTAACCTAGGGGCAAACGCGTGTCTAATTACCCTATAAGTAGTTAAGAAATATAATATGCTATATTGTAATAAGAGGATGCTACTATACATAGGACTCGCGGACAGGACCTAATTATAAGGATATAGTAATAGTTAGCTGCGCCTCGAGACGGCGCTAGTATAAGTTATTATTAAAGGCCTAGAAAGCTAACATGTTTTTACTATTATAGAGATAAGAGACATTAAAGCTATTATAAGATATAAATAGCTAGAGCAACATAATCTATAAATAGACTAGATTAAATAAACGATCCTTTCTTAAAGCCTAGTAGCGATGGCTTAGGAGAGCCCTAGTAGAAGAGAAACTCTCTAAAAAACCTTAGGTAAGAAAGGAGAGCTAAATATTTAAAATATAAAAAATATTAGTATATAAGATAGATAGGATTTTAAAGTAATACCTAGGGCAGGTGCACTACATATAGGTCTAAGAAACTAAGATAGTTTTAGATAACCCTAGTCTACTAGAAGAATATAAGGAATTCGTAGACCTATTTAAGGAACACGACAAGACTGTCTTACCTAAATATAAGGAGTAGGATTATAAGATACTACTAGTAAAAGGAGCTAAGCTATAGCTAGAACGCCTAAGGCCCCTTACCTATAAATAAGAAAAAGAGTTAAAAGAGATAATATAGAAGAATCTACGCTTAGGGAAATAAAGATCTAGCTAGAGCCCTGCGGCTTTCCCTATACTTTTTATTTAAAAGAAGGACGACAGGCTACAACTCTATATAGATTATAAATAGCTAAACGCCGTAACGGTTAAAAACTACTACCTATTACTACTAATAATAGAGCTTATGGATTGACTCTGAGGAGCTAAGTAGTTTACAAAATTTAACGTTTAAGACAGATTCTATAGGATTTAGATAGCGAAAGGTTATAAGTAGAAAATAGCTTTCTATACACGATATAGCCTCTTTAAGTATATAGTTATGCTAATATGGCTAACTAACACACTAGTAACTTGTTAGAAACTAATAAATTAAGTATTATATAAATACTTAGACGTATTCTGCACGGCATACCTCGATAACATATTAATATACTTAAGTGGAATACTAGAAGAACATAAGGAACATGTTCGCAAGGTGTTGCAGAAACTATAAGAGTATAGATTGCTCCTACACTCCAAGAAATGTAAGTTCTATGTCACGGAAACAGAATATCTGGAATTTGTAATATCCCGGGAAGGTATTAAAATAGACCTAAAAAAATCGCGACAATAAAAGAATAGTTACTACTAGAGTTAGTAAAGGATATCTAATCCTTTTTAGGCTTTATTAACTTCTATCGCAAATTTATTAGAAACTACTTAAAAGTCACCGCTCCACTAATAAAACTTACGAAGATAGGAAAATAGCAACCTTTATAGAAAGTAGAAAAGGAAGCTTTTAAATAACTAAAGCGCCTATTCCTAATAGCACCCCTACTATAGATGTACGACCTAGAGCGGCAACACTATATCTATATAGAAGCATTAGATTATGCGTTAGGGGCCGTACTACTATAAGAATGCAATAACTAGAAGTAGAGACTAGTCTTTTACTACGTAAGAAAGCTCTTAGGAGCAGAGCTTAACTATAAAATCTATAATAAGGAATTACTAGCTATTATTAATTATTTTAAGTAATAGGAAGTATAGCTTAAGGGAGCTAAGTATTAAATAGAGGTGTTTTTTTATTTACCTTAATCTAACCTGCTTTACGACGACTAAGAAGCTTAATTAGCGACAGGCTAAATAGTCTAAATAGATAGTAGAATTTAACTTTTATATTACGTATTTACTAAGGAGCGTAAACGCTGCGGTAGATGCACTTAGTAGATAATTAGACCTTATAAAAAAGATAACAGGGGTAATCACGTCGTAATCCTAACCTACGCGAAGGATAGAACCCTTCGCTATAATAAGATATAATTTACGCTAGCACTAGAAATGCGACGCGTAGACTTAACCTATTATAGATTAGCTATAGATAGGATATAAGATTATAAAAGGCTTATAGACGAGGAGCGCTAAGCGTATAATTTTTACTAAGCTATAAAATTAATAGCACGAGACTATTAAAACTATATTTAAATTAGCGAGTAGATAGCTCTACTGCTAATTAAAAAGCTATATAAAGATAAAGATTAGGGACACCTAAGAATTGCTAAAATAACGTGTTATATTACGAACGAATATGCTACCCCTAGGCTACACTAGGCGGTATAAAAAGTTATAAGCAACTATTTAGCCTGTTATAAGAATAAGCCTAAGAGACATAAGCCCTATAGCCTCTTATAGCTACTAAAGCCGCCCCTAAAACTATAGTTAAACGTAATTATAGACTTTATTATAAAACTACTAGTATTACTAGCACTAGGGAATAAAGATTCTTATAACTTAATTTTAGTTATAATCTACTAACTTACTAAGGAGTTAAGGTTTATACTAATTAAAAAAGCTATATTAGCAAAGGAACTAGCCTATATAGTAAAGCAAGAACTAATATTATAGGTTAAACAACCTAACGAGTTTATTATAAACAGGACAAAGATATTTACATTATTATACTAGACTACGTTTATAGCTAAATTAGGGATTAAGTATAAGCTTACAACGAGCTTCTATCCTAAGATAGATAGCTAAACTAAGTAAATAAACTAAACGTTAGAATAATATCTCTAGATATATATAAATAAGTTTTAAAATAATTAGGTTAAGCTATTGCTAATAGCTTAGCTGGCATATAATAGCACAAGATCGACGACTACAGGATACTCGCTATATTACGCCAACCATAGATGTGAGCTAACGACTTACTAGGATCTATTAGATATCTAGAGCATTATAAAGGACGCAGCTAATAAAGCCAAACTTATATAAAATCTATATAAAATATTATACAAGAATATCGCGCGGCGTAATAAATAAATAGCGTAATAGGCGAATAAAAAAGAATTATAAAACTAACTTTTAAGGAGGAGAGAGTCTTCCTCTCGCAAAAAATTTTTAAGATAATAAGGCTAAGTAAAAAACTAGATAACCTTTAAAAAGGACTATTTAAAATTTAAGAAGTTAAAGGACTAGTAAATTTTAAACTATAATTACTTATAAATACACGTATCCACCCAGTCTTCTATAAATTATTATTAGAACTAGCACTACTAAACGTCGAACTAGAAATATAACTCGAACTTAAGGACAAGGAGTACAAGGTCGAAGTAATTAGGGATCTATAAAAGATCGGGCGTTAGTACAAGTACCTGGTAAAGTGGGAAGGATGGCCAGAAAGCCACAATACGTGGGAACTAGCGAGAAACCTTACCAGCTGCAAAGAGGCCTTAGAGAAGTTCCATAAAGGGCATCCCGAGGCCCCACGTCCTAGGCGGGCCTAGGACGACAAAGGCACCGGGTTGTTCTAGAAATCGAGGGGAAGTTCTTCCGCAGCCAACCAGACACGGGGAGTTAGCTTAACTAGTGTAACGAGGTAGGCACGGTCGAACACGTGGCCTTCTCTCGCTTATAGAGGTTCCGGCTAGGCTAGGATCAAACACTAGCGCTAGTGGCTGACCCTAGCATATCCTATATATATTATACTATACGAGTAATACTTGGCTTAAGTATTCTCGTGCGTACCTTTTGGTGCAGGTGAGGAAGTCACATAGTATTGGCTTAGTAAGCGGGGCGCTTACCTCATTACAACTAGGCTATTTAGCTAAGCAGACTAAGGAGGATCTTTCTCTAGTTCCTCTAGAGCAGCGCTCTTAATAGTAATTACCTCCTTAGCACGCTTCGCGTTTAAAGCTAATTATTTAGCTAAATACTTTTCTTTTATACGCGCTACGTGTATTATTTTAAATACTACGTTCTGCTCTTTTTACGCCTTTAGAATTTACGTATCTAATTTTTACTTCTTAGTAACTAAATAAAAAAACTTATTATAAGTAATAGCTACGTTGCACTTCGCGCCCCTTTTTAAGTACTCACTATATTTCCCTAAATAAATTAATACCTTATAGACTTGCGAATAAGTCTTGTAGTTAAAATACTTTAATACTATAATACTTCTATACGCTTTAATAGCAGAAATAAGTTCACGATAATAATAAGTGCTAATTATTTAGTTAGCAGGCATAATTCTTCACGGACGAAGACTAGGAAGGGAGGGATAGTATTATAAACTAGGATTAGATAATAGGAGATAGGCGCTTATAAGGACAGGCAGCTAAGGAATAGGTTAACTAGTACGCTAAGGAACTAGCTTTAGGGTTACGTAATTACTTAGTTAATTAGTAGTACTAAGTAATAAAGTAAGATACGTAACTACTTAATTAATTAGTAGCACTAAGTAACTAAGGAAAGTAAGTATATATATATAGGATAGTTTCCTTTATTATGCTCTTTATAGTTAACTTATATATCTTTTATGTAAGTACGTTCTCCTATATAAACTAATAGTTATTTTACCTTATTATAAGATTAAATTGTCTAGCTTTGCGCTAAGTGTCGTATTAACTTGTACTACTAAATAATCCGTGAAGCACCACGATACCTTACCGCCCTAATCCGGATTGGAACAAGGTGTGAGAGCCTCAGAATATAAAAATAGGCATAAATAACGTGCAACTAACTAAAAAGGTTATAATTAATGGTTATTAAGTAATAGCGCTAATGGACCCCGGAGCGACTAGGTATCTAATATCTCTTAAAATAGTAAAAAAATATAACCTGCTTTATAAAAATAAAGAGATACTAGTGTAAGTAAAAATAGTAAATAGGACGTTATTCTAAGGATATAGTAAAGGCTAATTATGCCTCGAAATAACGCTCTGACCTATTAGTTTAGATAAATTCTAAAGCTAATATAGCTTTACAATACTAGATCTTAGAAGCTTAAAAGTAATTATTAGTTATAATTAGTTTCTTAAACATAATCCTATTATTAATTAGTAAATGAAAAAGCTACTTAGCTAAAAACCTACGCTAAAAATTACTAACGTATAAAAAATATAAAAAGTATAGCTATTAACCCTAGATGCTCTGGTAGGGCGGATAAAAGGATGGACTAAATAATTTTTAGCTACTAAAATTATAAGAGTTATAAAAGAGAATCTAGGCTAAGCAAGACTAATCTAAGTATAATACTTAGGCCTTAAGGTAAAAGTAAAAGTTAATAATATTCTGCTAGAATACTAAAAGTTTACAGAACTCTTTAAGAAAATTAAAGGAGAGGAACTACTAGAATACTAAAAATAAAATTATAAAATACTTTTAGTAAAGGGCACGAAACTTCGCATAAAATAACTATAATTAATATTTATAGACTAAGAAAAGGAAGTATAAGATTACTTAAGAAAAAACCTAGCAAAATAGTATATTTAAGAAAGTTAAAGTCCGACGGCTTTTCCTATACTTTAGGTACCTAAGAAGAATAGTAAGCTGCAACTTTATATAAATTATAAATAGTTAAATAAGTCTATGATTAAGAACTAGTACCCACTATCCTGTTATAGGGGCTTTTACGTATCTAAGCCTGTTCCAGGTTAGGGAAGAATAGGTCAAGGGTAAAGTATCCTACGAATATATTTAGTAATTAAAAACTTAAAATAATAACTGTAGGGTTTACAAATAATCTAATTCTATAATAAACTATAGAATAACTAACTAGGAGATTTACTAATCTGTTATAAGAGATATACTTATAGTGTTAAGAAAGTTAACTATAAAGAGTAAGAAAGGTATAAAGAGTACCCTAGACTATATACTAGTTATCCTATTCCTCGATATCCTAGAATCCCTTTAGACTTTTAGGAGACTTACTCTTTAGTAAGATATTTTTTTGTTCTTTTACTAAGCTAGTATTCTCCTTAAATTCTATTCTCTTAGCGGGATCCTAATTATATAACTACTAACCTAATCCTGTCCCGCCTACTGTCGTGCTAAGTCCTATTAGCCCTTCTGCGTGGACCTTTATTATTCCGTAATTTACGATTACTGTGCCGTCGTACTTCTTCGTAATTATAATATTTTACTAGTACTTAGGCTTAATTTTAGCCATATAAAGAGGTAAATAATAGAGTCTATAGCTAAAGGACGTATAAGGAATACGCTAAAAGCTATACTGTAAATATAAATTATTTAATACGTAATTATAAGGCTTTTAGCTATTATTATTATTATTATTATTATTATTATTATTATTATTATTATTATTATTATTATTATTATTATTATTATTATTATTATTATTATTATTAT
>ML976703.1:105904-176102 GCA_010015655.1 Bimuria novae-zelandiae CBS 107.79 | reverse complement strand
TATTATTATTATTATTATTATTATTATTATTATTATTATTATTATTATTATTATTATTATTATTATTATTATTATTATTATTATTATTATTATTACGCCTACTTTCTAAGCAAACTATATAAAATTAAAATTTTATAAAAAGCTTTATTAACGTGTACTTGCTTTTTTAGCTTATAGTTATATTATTAAGTTGTATCTACTTATTAGGGCTGTGTGTAGGCTAGCTACTACACTAAAATAACTACTTAATAAAGTTATATAGGAATTACTTATAGCTGCTACGCTTAGTAGCGTGAAAGAAAAAGTAAAAGAAGAGTTTATAGTAGTTATTTAGTATAAGATTTAGTAGAAAGTACTATAGTAGCTTCTACGTTTACCTCTTAACTTATTATACACTATAGTAACTTTTACGTCTAATTAAATTAAATTACTTTACTCTTATGCTTATTATAGTTACTTATTATTTTTAAGATTTTCAATAACTTAATAGCTATAACGATAGTACGTGGTATGCAAAGGAATACGTGGCGACTCGCTTATAGAAGCTAGGATTAAATACTAGTTCTAACATTACTTATATATATATTATACTATACAAGAATACACTAGCTTTGGTGTTCTTGTACATACCTTTTGGTATAGTGGGAAAGTCACATAGTATTGGCTTAGTAAGCAGGGCGCTTATCTCATTACAATAGCGTTATTTGTAAAGATAGATTTAAAGAGTTTTTTATTATTTTTAAAAAACTTACTACGTTAATAAAGCCTTTATATAAGTTAAAAAGCTAGTAATAAATATTATTAAAGTAGTCTTAGCGCGTCTTAGCGCTAAAGATAAGGTAAGTGACTTATACTTAGTAATAGTACTTGTAAATAATACTATCTAATTATCTCTTTATACTACTTTTAGTACTTTTTTCCTGTTTAAGAGTGCCTAGTATGTCTCTTCATATCCTAAGCTACTTATAAACTAAGTCTTAAGCTATACTAAATTTTTATTAAACTACTTCTTTAATAGCTTTAAGCGTGCTTTATCTATAATTAATACATAAGGCTTAAAAAGTGGCGAAGTCACAAGCTGCGCCACATGTACCTCTACCTACCTGTTCTCTATACATTTTGGAACATTTACAAGGTCATGGCTGGAGCGGACTGGCCACCCTCCCTGCTGGCGGTGGCGACTTGGAAGTATTTTACTCTTTTAAACATCACATGTAAATGCCTCTAATTATGTTGCCGCTGAGCCTGTCTCCTGCGTAGAGGATGATGCCTCCCTCCCCTCCCCTAAGCAGTCAAGCATGTGACAGGGCTACAACTGACTCACCAGGTGGCAGCCTTGGCAGTAAGCTTTGCCCTGAATAGTCAAATGCCGCGCTCAGATAGCTACGTGTAGAACAGTAAGCCGTTGTTACTCCGCCAACGCCACCGGCACGTGTCAGCCTGGCGCAGCCTCTGCCTACAATAGCGTTACTTCGTGGGTTGCACAACCTGACACGCTATTTAACCAGAGACCTATCGATCAATCCACACCACAAGCCGCAGTAGCATTATATTGCTCTCGTTCTCCTCGTGGCGCAAAGACATCGGAAAGCCCATCACTGTCGCTTAAGGATACGACCATGAGGTATGAGTTCTTGCAACGAAGTAGGCACACGATAACTAAATAGAAGAAACCCCGGGCTGGCGCTTCTTACAGTATGTACAGGGGCAGTAAACAAGCTGAAAGTGTACCCTTTTGCTATCTCTCAAAATCTAGATAACCTACAGTTTAAAAGCTAGGAAGGCAGAGGGTTGATTTCTTGAATCCATTCATCTGTGGCTTCTGCATAGCAACAGTTGCCTACCTGGCTACAATTAGCCGGCCATGCGCCTGATTATCAGACATCAGATAAGATTTGTTGATTTTATATGCCTTTAGTCATATGTGAAGGACATTACTGCGGTTTAAAAATACAATGCCAAGGATTTGTCGTGGGTATGCACTATAGTCTCTGCTATTCTTTCTCCAACTGAATGCTTCGAGTGACAAGATATAATAAGCTTCGCATAGGTATCGGTGCACGCCAGATTGTGAGCTAGATTCTTCCTAACACAGCATGGGAGCTATATACTCTAACCACACTGTCACATCTCTCTACCCAATTGTTGACTAGAACTACTATGAATTAAATGCCTCGGATACTGTACTACGGAGGACGTTATAGGAGCAACGCCACTGAACCCCCTAACGTTCTCGTGCTCCACGCAACCGCATAACGAGGTGCAACGTACTCTCCTTATGGCTGTTCACAAATTAGCATATGTAATCTACGAGGTGGCAATCATTCGTTTCCCTGAGGTAGACCTACATGTTGTAATCGGATAACGTACGTCCGTCTTCCAGCTGTTTGCCGCCGAATATGATTCTCTGGGAATCCTCCGGGATGCCCTCCCGATCCTGGATATCCGACTTGAGCTGGTCGACCATTTGGCTTGGCTCGAATGGCAACGTAATAGACTTCCCAGTAAGGGTCTTGACAAATATCTGCCCACGACTTCCATACATGGCAGGTTTCTCTTTCTTGGTATACAAAGCTGTCGTAAACTGTTGGGTGGGGGTCATGGCTGCTTCTTCGGGGGCGGCTGTCCGGGGCTCATGGAATCTCCGCCGGGCGTAGTCTGCTACAGGGCTTTTCGGGAGCGTGAGAAGACCGTGTTGGATTTTATCAACTTTGGATATGGCATTTTGGTTCTCTGAGAGTAAAAGCAGTTTAGAGTCGATGCTGTCGATTCGTTGAAAGAGGGTCGTTGCCTCCGTGTTACTCGGTCCTGCCTCATCCGACTCATCCAGTCGATTTCTCTTTCGTTTAGCGTCGGCGTTGATGACTGGGGGCATAGCTAGGATGTTTTCGTCTTCACGAGACGATGACGATTTATTCTTTCTGGTGATGGCGAGCCTCTGGAAGAACTCTTCCCTTCGCTCTCGGGACGGGAATTCTCTCTCGATATCGGCGGAGGGCAGAGCCAATCTCCAAAGGGACAGAGCGCTCGAGAAAAGGTCCCGGCTATCTTGTGTGTTCTTCAGTGAGGGAACATGTTTCTTGATAGCCCGTTCGACCATAACTTGATCAATTGCCTTCCCATGATGAGCTTTGAAGGCGTACTCCATCTGGTCTTGGACCCTCTTCGCTGCTTCCGGTCCCTTTAGCACCTCAATGTTGCTTAGTGCAGCTTTGTAGATTTGTCCACTTTCATCAGGGCGACCTTCCCGAATACAGTGGAAAGCGAAGGCAAGCTGCAACTGCCACTGGACAGAAGCCGACAAGGTAGTCTCCGTGGGCGACGGAACGCTCTCGAAAGCGTTCTGGTATGCATTTAGCATCTCAAGGCATCGCAGTGCCACATCGGCCACTATCGATTGTATCTCGACGGCTTCGCCTCTCTCCTTATCCGGGAAGTTCATGGGGTCAACCCGAAAGTTCGTGTTGTTGTGAAAGGCCTCCCCTACGGCATAGATAAATGACATGGCTAATTGTGCGCAAGCCGCTATGGTGGGTAGGGAGTTCTCGAGCTTCACCTTTGGGTCCGTTATGCCATCAATCCTGTCTCTTACGAAGGGCGCCCAATGTCCAAGCATTGAGAGATCCATACAATCATTGGTAATTCCAGCGTTCATCAGTAGTAGATTCGTGTACTCTGACGATCCTTGTAAATACTCTCGAGCGGTTCGGAAGATGGCACGGGAATCCATCCAGCTCTTCCCGAACATTTTATGTTCTTGGAATGCAATCAGGACGGCGTAGGTATCATACCACTCGGATCTAGGAAGACGATCGAGGATACCTTCGGGATCGAGCCCGGGGAAGTTCACCCTGTCTAAGAGAGCCCGGAAGTCTTGCAAGGCAAGAATTAACTGAAGAAAAGTATCGAAGATGCCGCCAGCCCCTGTTTGGTATTGGCTACTTCGATGGAGGAGAGGGACTTCCTCGGGTCTCCTCATGCCCACTGTCTCCCTTAAATTTGTCATCCATGCTTTAATGATGGCTGTGCTTTGACCAATATCCGCATATTTTATGCGACGCATATCATCCATATGCTTCGAGAGTACCCTGACCGAGGCGGGTTGAAGTAGACTATCCTCTGTGTCCTGGGCGCAGTCCTGCATAGAGTGGAGACATGTCCAGAGAGCCCTCAGTGTGAGGCATTTTCGTCTTTCCGGGTCGAGGTCCACCATGGCCCAGAGATGAAGAAGCGGATGAATCCTGATGTAAAAATCCATATTCATGCTCTCGTCTGCGGTCCCAAAAAAGTACTCCTTCTGAATTAGGCACATGTCCTCCAGCTTCTTCAGCGTGCTCTTGAACTTCCTTTGGGACCATTCGCCGCGTGGATTCGTGCATAGAGATAGGAGAAAGCCGGGTACGTGGGCATTTTCCGGTGTCAATGGCGACAAAGTACCTATCGAGGTCCAATAAAACTTGGGTCGAGTAGCCCGTTCAAAAAGTTCAGGGACTAGAAGTATAGGATCAAAACATGCCAAAAGCCGGAAGAAGTGAGCGACCTCGGGGTGTTTTCGCTCCAGCATGCTGATTGTCCGTTGCCATGTCTCGAAAACGCTATACTGGTACGCTGAGAGATAGTGTCGTGCAGGGCTTTTACAAAGCGTTTCTTGCAGTATGTCTTCTTCCTGAGAGTCGACCCAATCGTAATAGCTTTCTAGGTCGCGGTCGTTGTCCTCACGCATGTAAGCTCCTGCAAGTGCAAGGCCGAGAGGAAGGTAACCCAAGAAGCTAGCAATGACCTGTGCCCGTTGGACTTGCTCCACATCGCAAGGCATTCCGCCTCGGGCAAGCGAGAGGAGTAGGTTAGTTGCATCCCCCTCGCCCAAAGGGGGAAGGTCGATAGCAGTCCCTAGATTTCCGGATTCGTTCTGGCGCGAAGTTACAAGGACATCACCAGTGCTTTGCTCAGGCAGATAAGAAGTGAGGCCAATCTCATCAGGAGCGTCATAGTTATCGAATAATATGAGCCATTTGGATGGTCGAAGAGATAGCCAGCGCTTGACGAGCTGAATGGCACCTTCCTCTTGCGGGTTGTGGGATGCAGATTGAGTTTGCAATTCCCTAGAAGCGAGGGTAATATTTGAGGCTATTGTGGTGAAAGATCGCTGAAGTGTTGTGTTGCTTGAAGCATCGATGTAGATACAGGCTGAATAATCGCTTCTAGCTTGTTGAGCAAACATCAGTGCTGTCTGGGATTTGCCCATGCCGCCTATGCCGCGAAGTACTTGAATATGGTAGCGGCTACCGTCTGGGCTTGCACTTGGCGACCCAAAGGAGTTTCGAAGACGCTCGATAATTTCACTTCGACCGGTGAAATGAGATACGGGAGCCGGAACCGACCACAGAAGCTTGTTCTGCTCTAATAGGGTGTCAGGATATCTGCAATTACCGTAGGCTCTAACAACATGACTAACCCTCGTGGGTTCTCTGGATTTCCCGAACGAAGTCACGGACCACTTTGAAGGCACGATCATAGTTGGGATCATCCACACCACTGTACTTGACCATTGACCTGTGGTCTGCGTCTAGGGTGTAGCGCTCCTCGGCAGCATCGCCGATAATTGCAGAAAATTCCTCCACGATCTGAAATCACGTTTAGTAGGAGATGAGTAGCTCTCACTAGGGATACGAACCTTGCTGTTCAAGCCTGGAACGTCAGTTACGCTTTTTCCCTCTAGGAAGGTATGCACTTGGAATTTGTTGCCCTTGAGCATGTTTGCAAACCGATCCATCAAGTTCTCAAGACTCTCACTGTTGACGGACAGGGCCCGAAGGACACGATCTTCACGTCTGCCAGCCGCCAGTATTGTCACTCTCTTCAGAAAGCCGGCCCAGTCGGATCCACGGTGTGGTGTCCCAAAGAACATGATGGCATGGGTCGCAGGGAGGATCGAGCGGAGACGGGGCTTATACTCGGCATCGGAAGATAGTGCGAGCAACTATTGCGACGTGTCAATTCACGGAGTACTCAAAGCTCCCCGATCACAACTTACCTGCTTGGTTAAGATACCACCGAGGCTGTGAACACACCATATGATAGGCCGGTCCGGCTAGCTGTGTCAGATATTGAGATCAATCGGATGAAAACCAGTGGTGTACCTCTTCAACTCTTTCATCGTCTCGAGCCAGATCCTGAAGGAGATTCGATGCATGTTGATAGACGCTCACGCGGCTGACATTATCGAAAACGTGCACCGGGTCTGAGTCATAGCCGTACGCTAGAATGCGAACATTGGGAAGCGACGGAGCAAGGAGGTCTAATGGCCAGAAAACCTTAGCCGCCACAGGTCTGCGCAGCAATGATGCTAAACCGCTGGGCAGCCGGTTGGGATCGTAGGTCCAGGTGTCTTCAGGATGGCCACCCAGCCCGTGGACGAGGACAAAACTGCGCAAACTTATTCTCTCTCCGTCCAAGCACCGGGGTCATCCAATACTCTGCAATGGGTGTATTAGTGTCAGTCTTCTTGTTAGCGATGACTGAAAGACCAGAACGAGGGATATGCTGTCGCGGGGAGGGAAATTGTTCCATGATCTCGCCTTAGCGGCTTTGATACGCCGGTGTCTGGGGTGGTAGAGATAGAGAAGCAGCCGAGGCCGAGTTCTCCGGCTTTAAATCAAGTTCATGCGTCTCAGCTGATCAGTCCTCCACTTCACGACCCTGGCACATGCGGCTGCAGCTGAGGAAAAGCGCTTATGACACTGCACGATAGACTTGGGATGTTGCGCAAACCTCCAAAAAGAGTATTTTACTACTCTCGTTCGGAGTGGCACTGCAAAGGCCCCGTGAGCCCGCCTTGCAAGCTATCACAATCCAAATCTATGCCGAAGACCGGAAATGTTGAATGGTTGGGCGTCAAACCAATTAGTGTAGGGGAAAGCATTGTACGAATTGCAAGAGAAAGACCAAAGAGCCGACAGGGTGGCGCCAGCCACGTTGAACAAGCCACCAATGCTCTGGTTGCGAAAGAGAAGGACGTTGGCCAGTGAGGCAGCGATAATAGCCGGCGCGAAACGGCAGATTGCTGGGCAGTGAGGAGCCAACTCACCCGCCTTATGCGTCCACTTACAGATTTGCGACGCAGGGCACCTGGCTCGCATCCGTGGTAGCCAATCTTGGGCAGACAAAGGCACATAGGAGGACTTCAATCCTGCAGGGTCAGAGGAGACGGCCGTGATGCAAGGGAGACTTGTCCATTGCGTCAAAGACGGCATATAATTGTTCCCGAGTGGAATCAGCTAATCCTACAAAGGGTAAGCTCAAGAAGCCTGTTACTCACGTGATGCAGGGATTCTTGCAGGGGTTGCAACACCAAAACTTCGGCATCTTAATCGCATCAAATTTCATCAAAAATACGCCCAAATAAGGCCTTTTGAGATAATCTGGCTATGCTATGAAGTTGTTCTGGCCACCTGATTGCTCACATTAGTGTGCAATATGGTAAAAGTACGTAGGATAAAGCTTCTCGGCCATGTACTGCCTCATCTCCTCATCGTGCTGCCATATATCTTGTACGTACTTTTCGGCTGCCTTCTTAGCCTCTTTAGAACTAGAGTGGTAGTTGTAACTCTTTAGATAACTTTTAAGTCGCCTAAAACAGCGCTTAATTAGGTGTAAATTAGGTAAATTTAGAGGTTAAGGAGCGAACTTAATTCCTAGCCACTTAATATCTGGCTAGTAGTAACGTAGGCCAAGTGTGTGGAGGCGTACGTTATCCTGCACTAGATAAATAGTAGCACCTTAATTATGATCGCGTACAGCGCAGTAGTATAGAAACACCTATTTCTTTAAGATAGTCTTAGCGTACTAAAGACCGTTTATACCTTTCCCTCCTTTATATACAAACTCCTTATAAGAAAAGAACTCCTTAATTATCTGTAGTTTTTTAGTACCTTTATAAAGAGCTCTACCTTTCTTACCTGCTACTTTGTTTGCTGCTAAGGCAATTTTATTACTTTATGTTATGAGGCTCTCACACCTTGTTCCGATCCGGGTTAGGGCGGTAAGGTATCGTGGTGCTTTACAGATTATTTAATAGTATAAGTTAATGCGACACTTAGCGCGAGGCTAAATAATCTAATCTTATAATAAAGTAAGATAACTATTAGTTTATATAAAAGAACGTACTCGTATAGAAGATATATAAGTTAACTATAAAGAGTATAATAAAGGAAACTATTCTGTATATATATCCGCGTGCTTAGTTACTTAGTACTACTAATTAATTAAGTAGTTACGTGCCTTGCTTCGTTACTTAGTACTACTAATTAACTAAGTAATTACGTAACCTTAAGGTTAGCTCCTTAGCGCACTTATTAACCCGTTCCTTAGTCGCCTATCCCTCTATTATCCTGTTCTAGTTTATAATACTATCCCTCCCTTCCTAGTCTTCGTCCGCGAAGAACTATGCCTGCTAACTAAATAATTAGCACTTATTATCGTTGCAAACTTATTTCTGCTATTAAGGCGTATAGAAGTATTATAGTATTAAAGTGTTTTAACTATAAGACCTATTCGCGAGTTTGTAAGGTGTTAATTTATTTAGGGAAATATAGTAAGTGCCTAAAGAGGGGCGCGAAGTGCAATATAGCTATTACTTATAATAAGTTTTCTTATTTAGTTACTAAAAAGCAAAAATTAGATGCGTAAATTTTAAAGGCGTAAAAAGAATAAGATATAGTATTTAAATTAATACGCGTAGCGCGTGCAAAAGAAGAGTATTTAGCTAAATAACTAGCTTTAAATATAAAGCGTGCTAAGGAGGCGATTGCTATTAAGAGCGCTACTTTAGAGGAACTAGAGGAGGACCCTCCTTAGCCTGCTTAGCCAAATAGCCCGGTCGAGCTAACTCCCCGTGTCTGGTTGGCTGCGGAAGAACTTCCCCTCGATTTCTGGGATAACCCGGCGCCTTTATCGTCCTAGGTCCGCCTCGGACGTGGGGCCTCAGGATGCCCCTTGTGGAACTTCTCCAAGGCCTCTTTGCAGTTGGTAAGGTTCCTCGCTAGTTCCTATATAGTGTGGCTTTCTGGCCATCCTTCCCACTTCACTAGGTACTTGTACTAACGCCCGATCTTTTATAGATCCCTAATTACTTTAACCTTATACTCCTTATCCTTAAGTTCGAGTTATATTTCTAGTTTAGCGTTTAGTGGTGCTAGTTCTAATAATAACTTGTGGAAGACTAGGTGGATCCGTGTATCTATAAGTAATTATAGTTTAAAATTAACTAGTCCTTTAACTTTTTAAATTTTAAATAGTCCTTTTTAAAAGTTATTTAGTTTTTTGCTTAGTCTTATTATCTTAAAATTTTTTCGCGAGAGGAGGACTCTATCCCCCTTTTTAAAAGTTAGTCTTATAATCCTTTTCTTATTTGCCTATCGCGCTATTTATTTATTACGCCGCGCAATGTTCTTATATAGTATTTTATACAAATCCTATATAAGTTTAGCTTTGTTAGCTGCGTCCTTCGTAATGCTCTAGATATCCAATAGATCCTGGTAAGTCGTTGGCTCACATCCATGGTTGGCGTAATATGGCGAGTATCCTGTAGTCGCCGATCTTGTGCTATTGTATGCTAGCTAAGCTATTAGCAATAGCTTAACCTAATTATTTTAAAACTTATTTATATACATCTAGAGATACTGTTCTAACGTTTAGTTTATTTACTTAGTTTAGCTATCTATTTTAGGGTAGAAGCTCGTTGTGAGCTTGTGCTTAATTCCTAATTTAGCTATAAATATAGTCTAGTATAATAATAATGTGAATATCTTAGCCCTGTCTATAATAAACTTATTAAGTTATTTAACCTACGATATTAGTTCTTGTTTTATTATATAGGCTAGTTCCTCTACTAACATAGCTTTCTTAATTAGCATAAACCTTAACTCCTTAGTAAGTTAGTAGATTATAACTAAAATTAAGTTATAGGGATCCTTGTTTCTTAGTGCTAGTAATGCTAGTAACTTCACGATAAAGTCTATAGTTACGCTTAATTATAGTCTTAGGGGCGGCTTTAGTGGCTGTAAAAGGCTATAGGGCTTATGTCTCTTAGGCTTATTCTTATAACAGGCTAAATAGTTGCCTAAAACCTTCTGTACCGCCTAGCGTAGCCTAGGGATAGTATATTTATTCGCGATTCGACGCGTCGTTTTAGCAATCTCTAGGTGTCCCTAATCCTTATCTTTATGTAACTTTTTAATTAGTAGCGGAGCTATTTACTTGCTAATCTAAATATAGTTTTAATAGTCCCGTGCTGTTAATTTCGTAGCTTAGTAGAGATTATATGCTTAGTAATCCTTGTCTATAAGCCTATCGTAATCCTATATCCTATCCACGACTAGCCCGTGATAAGTAAGATCCGTGCGCCATATTTCTAGTGCTAGCGTAAGCTATATCTTATTATAGCGAAGGGTTCTGTCCTTCGCGTAGGTTAGGATTGTAATATGATTACCTCTATTATCTTCTTTCACGAGGTCTAATTGTTTGCTAAGTGTATCTGCCGCAGCGTTTGCGTTTCCTGGCAGATACGTAATGCGAAAGTCGAATTCTGCTATCTATTTAGACTATCTAGCCTATTATTAATTAAGCTTCTTAGTCGTTGTGAAGCGTGTTAGATTAAGGTAATTAAAAAATATCTTTATTTAATATTTAGCTTCCTTAAGCTGCGCTTCTTATTACTTAAAATAGTTAATAATAGCTAGTAGTTCCGTATTATAGATTTTATAATTAAGCTTTGCCCCTAAGAGTTTACGTGCGTGGTAGAAGACAGGTCCCTACTTACTATTATTATATTCTTGTAATAGAATGGCCCCTAGCGTATAATCTAATGCGTCTATGTAGATGCGATATCGTCGCTTCGAGTCGTATATCTGTAGTAGGGGTGCCGTTAGGAATAGGCGCTTTAGTTATTTAAAAGCTTCCTTCTCTACTTCCTATAGGGGTCGCTATTTTCCTATCTTCGTGAGTTCTATTAGTAGAGCGGTGACTTTTAAGTAGTTCCTAATAAATTTGCGATAGAAGTTAGTAAAGCCTAAGAAGAATTAGATATCCTTTATTAATTCTAGTAGCGGCTATTTTTCTATTATTATAATTTTTTTAGGTCCATTTTAACACCTTCCTAGGATATTATAAATCCCAGATATTCCGTTTTCGTGATATGGAACTCGCATTTCTTAGGGTGTAGGAGTAGTTAATACTCCTGTAACTTTTATAGCACTTTTCGCACGTGTTCCTTGTGTTCTTCCAGGGTCCCATGTAAATATATTAGGATGTCGTCGAGGTACGCCGTGTAAAATACGTCTAAGTATTTATATAGTACTTAATTTATTAACTTCTAAAAGGTTGCTAGTGCGTTAGTTAGCCCTATAGGTATAACTATATACTCGAAAAGGCTGTATCGCGTACAGAAAGCCGTTTTCCACTTATACCCTTTTATAATTTAAATCCTATAGAATCTATCCTAGATATTAAATTTCGTAAAGTATTTAGCTCCTCGGAGTCTATCTATAAGCTCTATTATTAGTAGTAACAGGTAGCGATTCTTAATTGTTATAGCGTTTAGCTATTTATAATCTATATAAAGTCGTAGCCTGCCGTCCTTCTTGCGAATAAAGAGTATAGGGAAGGCCGCAGGGCTCTAACTAGGCTACTATTTCCTAGAGCGCAGGTTCTTCTAGATAAGCTCCTTTAACTCTTTTTCTTATTTGTATATAAGGGGCCTTAGACGCTCTAGCCGTAATTTAGCTCCCTTTACTAGTAGTATCTCGTAATCCTATTTCTTATGTTTAGGTAGGATAGTCTCGTTATGTTCCTTAAACAGATCTACGAATTCCTTATATTCTTCCAATAGACTAGGATTGTCTAGGACTATCTTAGTCTCCCGAACTTATATATAGTGCACCCTTTCTAAGTATTATTTTAAGATCCTGTCTATCTTGCATACTAATATCTCTTGTATCTTAGATAATTAGCTCCCCTTCCTCGCCTAAGGTTTTTAGGGAGTTTCCCTTTTACTAGGGCTCTTCTAAGCCGTTGCTGGTAGACTTCGGGGAAGGATCGTTCGTTTAACCTAGTCTATTTATAGATTATATTATTCTAGCTATTTATATTTAACGATAGGTTTAATGTCTCCTATCTCTGCGATAGTAAAAACATGTTAGCTTTTTAGGCCTTTAATATTAACTTATACCGGCGCCGTCTTGAGGCGTAACTAACTATTACTATATCCTTATAATTAGGTCCCGTTCTCGCGTCCTATCTATAGCAGTATCCTCTTATTGTAATATAGCATATTATATTTTTTAATTACTCGCGGGGCGATTAGACACGCGTCTACCCCTAGGTTAATTCGTGCTATAACACGATGTCTATACACTATAATATCTTTAATTAAGCGCTTCTTAACTTGGCGAGTGTCTATTTAATAAGCTATAATAATTACACTATTACTAGTGTGGCTTGTTACCTAGTAATAATCTAGTTTTTTAAGTCTTCTAACCTATTCTGGACCCTCTATAAGGCTTCCGCCTTATAGATCTAACTCTTAAGTTAGGCTAGCTTTAAGACTTCCTTAATCCTATGCTACTTATATCGCTGTTAATATAGTGCATAGGTCTCTTTAATCCTATTAGACTTATATACTCTCGGTATCTTATGTTGCGTGCAGTTTAGAGTAAGGCGCTTATTCTAGGCTAATGCATTATATCTTAGGTAACTGTCTAAAGAAGCTACTTCTTCTTATAGGCTTAGGTATACGAGGCACTGTGGGTTGCATTATTCTTACCTAACTAATAAGTAGTCTACGTCTCTTCTTAGCTACGTATTCCCTATTATCGTGCTAGTGTCGCGGAGGTCTAAGCCCTAAGGGAACTAGCCTATCTTAAACTTCTATTACCTATATATCTCGTAGGTAATATTAAAACATTAGTGCTAGCCATTCTATTTATAGTGCTTAGCCTAATAGGCTAGAAAGTGCTTATAGCAGTTATTAGGCACGCTATACTAGCTCTACTTTAGCCTATAGTATTCTAATCCTCCTAGAAAATAAAAGGCCTTAACTTTAGCTTTAAAGTGTTATTAGCATTCTTTGCGCGTGCATTACCACCACTTGGCGTATTTATGTCGTTCCTGTATCGTGATCTGGCGTAGGTACTGCTTTGGGCGCCCCTGCAGCTTCTCCGCTAGCCAGTAGGCGTCCCATGCGTGTGCCCCCTGGACGATCACTTTTGCCTTACACTAAGACGATTAATGTAGCGTACTGCTGCACATCCAGCAGGTGTCGTTGGCTAGTCTTTGGAAGATCTAGTACTTAGGAAGGGTCTTTCGTTCTTCTTCCTCTTCCACTAGCTCTAGGATCTCCTGCGTAAGATCCATTCCGTTAGCTTCTACTAATATAAGGGTGGCCATAGCTACTCGTAAGAGGTTAGTTATATTAACCCTAGTCTCCTAACCTTCGCAGTCTTTGGCGAAGTGGCCTTACTTACTATATTAAAGGTAGGCTTTATTTTTAAACCTCTATTCTTGCTCTTCCTGCGAAATGCTATTCTTGCCCTAATAACTCTTCTTTAGCTTGTACGGCTGTTTTCCCTTGCCGTTTTTCTTTTTATACTATTAGGCTTTATTAGTTATAATAACATCTCCGTCCTAGTCTCTTCCTGCGGGCCTAGATTAATTCTCTTTTTTAGTAAGTAGTCTAGTACCATGCTATTTCTCTAGCTTACGTTTATATAGGCGATTATCTACTTTAATTACATTATTAATAAGTTCTTCTAGGTTATCTACTTTTCCTTAGTGGACTAATTCGTCTTTAACCAATTCTTTTAGTCTATTATAATAGGTAATTATAAGTAGGGCTTCCCCCTATCTATTAAGTTCTACTATAATCTATTTAAACTCTAGCGTATAGAGTACCGCTAATTTCTCCTAACGTAGACGCTAGAGGCGTAGTTTAGCTTAATATTTCTTATTAATAGTGCTAAACATTCCTTTTATAGCCTTACAAAAAGACTCTTAGTCCTTAAACGTATCCTTAGTAGCGTTTAAATTATAATCCTCTACTTTGCTATTCTTAAAAAAGTTATTAATTATTAGTCTAGCCTATACAGCTGCCTTGTCTTGCATGTTTATGTAGGTGACTAGGATCTTGTCTTATTCCGTGTTAAACCTCCCTAGGTTATAGCAGATAATCAGTTCTATCTAGGTTAGGAACGTTCCTGGGTGACCCTTCCCGGAATAGGGTTTAGGCTTTAGCACTTTTAGTTAATATTTTGCATCCTCCTATTAGCTTATCTTCTCGCTTATCTAATTAATAATTTCCTATAGTTAGGCTATCTAAGCTACTTATTTAATAACTATCTCTCTTAGGGTCTTTTCCTTAGGTGCCGGAGCTAAGGTGGTCGAACTAGGTCCTGCTATTATACCGTTAGGTAGTTAAAGTGTTATAAGGCTCTTACACCTTATTCTAATCTAGGTTAAGGCGGTAAGGTATCGTAGTGCTTTATAGATTATTTAATAGTATAAGTTAATGCGACACTTAGCGCGAGGCTAGATAATCTAATCTTATAATAAAGTAAAATAACTATTAGT
Organism: Bimuria novae-zelandiae CBS 107.79; assembly: GCA_010015655.1. Lineage (NCBI taxonomy): Eukaryota > Fungi > Ascomycota > Dothideomycetes > Pleosporales > Didymosphaeriaceae > Bimuria > Bimuria novae-zelandiae. The sequence goes on along the minus strand of ML976703.1, from coordinate 161,480 downwards.
CTAAATAGGAGAACGTACTCGCATAGAAGATATATAAGTTAACTATAAGAAGCATAATAAAGGAAACTATCCTATATATATATCTGCGTGCTTAGTTACTTAGTACTATTAATTAATTAAGTAGTTACGTGCCTTGCTTCGTTGCTTAGTACTACTAATTAACTAAGTAGTTATGTAACCTTAAGGTTAGCTCTTTAGCGCACTTGTTAACCCGTTCCTTGGTTGCCTGTCCTTATAAGCGCCCATCCCCCCATCATCCTGTTCTGGTTCGTAACACTTTAAACAATATTATAATTAATTTTTTAAAGTTATTACTCTTTTACGGTGCTAGAGGCCTTCGCGCGAGATCGCTTAGTCTAAATAGCTTTCTTTACCTTATTATTTACTTAAGTAACGCGTTATATTAGATTTTTACGGCTCTCGTTATCGTCCTTTACCCATACGATATAAAGACATAGGTAGGAGTAAGTAGTATCTATTAACGTTGCAGCGAAGATTATAAGGCTAAAACTTAGAGGCGCACTTAGTAGCGTAAACTTATTACTATTAAATTTTTTAGGTCGCGAGATCTTCTGCTTACCGCTTCGTAAATTACGCCTACTAATAGCTTTTAACGTCTTATTATAACACATAAAGATAATATGTAGAAAGTGGAGGTTGTATTTAGCCTTAAGCCATGCAGAATATTTAAGTTAATTATCCTTATTATTACTATTAAGCATTAGTTTTTTTAGCTATACTCTGTAAGTTATAGCGTAATTATAATAGTCGTCGCGGTGCTCCCTAGCGATCTTAAGGATAGTATTTTTGCTTAGCGTAATGCTAGCTTTCGTGCAGATATACTGCACTGCTTTATGCACACGGTAAGTGCTAAATTAGATAATATTGTCCTGTAGCTTTACGCTTAGGTTAGAGCTATTACGCACTTTTAGTGGATAGCTAGGTGGATAGACGCGTCTTTCTAGTGTTACAGCGAGTAGATCTTTAAGCGAGTCGCCTTTTACTATTACTTTAACACGTTTGTAGGCCTGGCCAGCGGCCTTATTAGTAATACCTAATTTAGTTAATATTTTAGGGAAGGTAAAGTTGCATTTATGCCTAAGAATAATAATAGCAGTAATTTAGGCCTCGGAGAGCCTTAGAGAGCCTTTTTTAGCGTAGAAATCGGACATTTAATAGAGATATGTGGTGTTGACGTCGTGGTGTTAAGGGCAGATGGAGCACTCGGAGCGTCGGAAGCCGATTTACCTAGCGTCTCACTACCGTCTTGGCAGATCACGTGAGTAACAGGCTTCTTGAGCTTACCCTTTATAGGCTAGTAAATGGGTTGGGTCGCAAGGGCCACAGTTGGGTCTGACTAAGCAGAACACCAAAATTCTAAACTTTAAACTCTTTATAACTTTATAAATAGAGGAGCTATACTTATATAATTTTAATATAAGGTGTATATATATATATATATTAATAGTAATATATTTAAATTTTGAAAAATTATATAGTATTGTTGCAAGAGCTTGCTGGCTCCCGGTTAGAGCTTTATGGAACTAGCTAGGTTTAGGCCGAGCAACCAAATAGCCGAGCACGTGATCCCCTTAACTTTGTAAATAGCCGAGCTTCTGAGTAGGACTTCCACTCCTTAATAGACTTTGTTTTCGAGCTCCCTGATCGTTGTGACTGTGCGCCACAAGTATTAAGTCGTGCATCCTAAAAAAAGACGTAAAATATTACTAAAAGGATAATTTCTTTTTAAAATAAATATAAAAGATAGGCGTTTTTAGAGTTATACTACTTTTATATATATATACCTTGTATTACAATTGCATAAGAATAGCTCCTATATTTATTAAGTTATAAAGAGTTTAAAGTTTAGAATTTTGGCGTTCTGCTTAGTCAGACCCAACTGTGGCCCCTGCGACCCAATCCATTTACCAGTCTAGACCTAGAGACGCTAGTTAAAACTCTATTTTACTACTAGCTAGAGGAAGAAAACGAATTTAAAGTTAAATAAATACTATAGTATAAGAATTAGCTAAGTATATACCTTATTAAGTAGAAAAGTTACCTACATTGCAAGAATATTTAAGAACTAAAAGAGAATCTAGTAAACTAATAATAAAAAATTAATAAATTTTTATAAAATTAACGTATCTAGGATAAAGGTAGGGGCACTAAAGATATTCTATCTAGTAAATTTTGCGTTAATTATATTATAGCAGAATAACTAACTATAGTGTTAGCCTTTAAATAATCTATTATCTTAGTATTTATATCCTCTCCTTCTATAGCTATTTCTATAGTAAGATATAATATCTTTTTACGAGCATACTCTTTAGCTAAAGCTAATATTTTTTTTATTACGTAGTATTTACGTAATTATTATAGCTAACTCTTTTTTATCTACTTTTACCTTTATTTTATTATTAGATTGACGCCTGATTGCCGAATAAGGACACGTGATCAGCCCCTACCCTCTAAAATAGGCCTTAAGCCTGCGCGTTAACGCGCACATAAAAGATAATTATTTTATCTTATTTTTTTTAAATCTTATTTTCGTAAGCTTAAATAGTGCTTAGATTTAATAATTAAGTGTTAGGATCTGAACATGTATGGGACGCGGAGGACCAACGGGCCCTTAGCGGGGGTGACACTTGGTGGGGTTACGCAACCGAGGTCACGTGATGTACCATCCAGCCAAGGCTGTACCAGCCATGGATGGTAGTACCAGCCATGGATGGCAACACCAGCCATAGATGGCAACAAAACTTTGGATGGTACAGAAATCCTCTTGTATATAAACCCACACGAATGCCCTTATAACATTCGTGTTTAATCTTATTTATTAATCTATCGTTTAGATCTAAGTAAGCAATCTTATTGATTTAATTGTGCTGTACACACCTTTGATACCAACGCCCTAGTAACAAGCGCAAGCTATTACTATAACCTCTCTCGTCCTACTAGTATTCCTGCCCGAGAACCAACCTTAACCCCTTAGGGATTAGCTATCCTTTCGGGGACTTAACATTTTGAACACCCTTAACATAAATACTAACAGGACCCCTAACTCTTCTATAGCTTTAGATAACCATGTCACCCCTATAGGGGATGGCAAGAACAAGGCGCACAAACCCGACTTATATAATGGTAATCGTACCCTCCTTAATACCTGGCTTTTATAGCTAGACCTCTATTTCTTTAACTAGAACTAAGACCTTAAAGACAAAAAGAAGGTCATCTTTGCCGCGACCTACATGCGAGGAAGCGCTAAAAAATAGATCTATCCCTACTTAGTTAAGTACCTAGACATGGATCACGATAACGAGGATGAAGACTATATTAACCGCAACAAAGACGCTATCGACATTATTAAGGACTACGCTAACTTTAAAAAATGCCTCTAATAGATGTTTAGAATCGCTAATAAAACCGCTATCGCTGAGCAGGCGATCTAGACGATTTAATAGTAATAATCCGCAGCTAAGTATATAGCCGAATTCTGCAAGTACGCCGTGCAACTTGACTAGGAGAATAAATCTCTTAAAACGATGTATAAATAAGGCCTTAAACGTAATATGCGCGAAGAACTCCTGCGTAGTAGTATAAAAATAGAGACCTTAGAAGAACTATATAAAGAGACTATCCGCATTAATAGGGAATGGTTTGCATTGTAAGAAGAGCTACGCAAGAACCTAAGGAACGTTAGTTTTAAACGATAGGCACCTATAGTCTATAGAGCGCCGCCGAAAACACCTCGACGCCAGTAACGTAACTACTACGGACCCTAACCTATGGAAGATATCTAGTTTAATAACTTAGAAAAGGGAACAGGAAAGGCTATAGGCTTCCGAAAGCCTAACTAACGTATCTTAGATAAAACCTAACGATAGGGGACCAAGACGCGTAAATGCTTTACATGTGGCAAACTAGGCCACATCGCCAGGAACTGCAGATCTAAGAACAAGGTCATTAAACAGTTAAACGTACTTACCGTCGATAACACAGAAGTAACCGACGAAGAATGGCAGGTAATACCCTCTATTAAGTAATCTAAGGACTTAGAGCGATTAGACTCGCCTGACTCGCGACTCTACGAGGATGCATACGAAGGTTTAGACGAGGAAGAGATAGAGCTAATGCCTTGATCTCCTACACCTCACCCTAGCTAGAACAAACCTATTACTAGTAAGACAACGAATGTTTTCGACTTCTTGGAAAAACACCAACCTCGAGAAGGAGACTTCGGGTTTACAGTAGTAGAACGACAAGACTATACAGAAGCATTTTTTCATGCTTACCAACCTGACCTGGTCAGTAAAGCAGCAAGAGAAATGGCAGATTACTAATACGCCCATGAAGACCCTAAGAAGAAATACCCAAACGAAAGCCCGAACTACGAACCACAGTACGACCTAGACTACCATAACCCTACGCATAAGACCATACGATAGACCCTCTATAGAGAAGATTAATATACTATTTATTACTAAGCTAAGGAATACAGCTACTTTCCCCGAACGTACCAACAATACAGATAGGAGTAGTTTAACTACCCTATCGCCCATTATGACGTTTACCTCTAGGATAAACGTGAAAAGCGATACTTTCTACACCTTAACTAAGCGCTAAACTAAGTAATATTGCTACTAGTTAATGGAAAATGCGCATCTGACAAATGGCAAACATGCTTACACCCCGATTATAAGGAACATAAAGAGCAAAAGAAAAAGCATAGGTTTAATCGCATACTAAAAGGGACTACAACCCTTAGGATTAAAACGGTAACAAAGGAAGAGGACAGTGAAGCTCTCCTAGAAAAGGGCCAGCAGCAGCCTTAGGAGAAGAAGAAGAAAGGACACCTTAATCCCGTAAAGCCACCCACAGAAAAGATATCTTTTTTAGACCTAGGCTCAGGAGGGAAGACGCCTTTAAAGAACTAAATGCCATAAACGGTCAGACATTAATTAAGCTACCGGTACAGCTTAAAGAAACATGGATAAAAGCTATGCTGGACTTAGGAGCACAGGAAAGCTATATATTAAGAAAAGCACTTAATAAAGCAGGACTCTATAAGCGCAAGAAGGCTATACCCTATACTATTCATATTGCGAATAGACAACTGATGCCTGGCAAAGCAACGATTAAATACGAGGTCGAAACTACCCTTATAATCTATAGACACCAGGAATTAATTACCCTTAACATTATTAAGGAAGCTAATCACGACGTGATTTTAGGACTACCCTAGTTAAGGAAGCATAATCCCACGATTAACTAGAAGAGAAAAAAGCTATCCTTTAAGCGCTGTAACTATGCATTATAAGTAAAGCCTACGCATTAATAGAGCATAATAGTAAATAAGAGAGCTATTAACACTATAGTCTCGCGACGGATAGTTGAAAAATAAAAGAAACCCTTAGCAGACGCTGGCAGGAACCACCAGGTCACAGAGCGCAAGAAGATGGATAAAAGCACAAACCATGAAATTCCGGAGTGCTATCGAGCATGGAATCATATATTCACTGAGAGAGAGGGAAAAGCAAACCTTCTAGAATATTAGCCCTGGGATCTAGCGATAGACCTAGTAGAAGGGAAAACGCCACCCTTTAGACCACTATATGGCAAGACTAGAAAAGAACTCTAATAAGAAAAAGAATTTATCGAGACAAATCTCGCGAAAGGATACATACGACTATTAAAGTTACTAGTAGCCAGCCCTTTCATGTTTATTATAAAGAAAGACGGCACACTACGACCATGTGTTAACTATTAAAAGATTAACGACATGACGATTAAAAATTAATACCTACTACTAAACATCTCAGAATTAAGAGACTGACTCTTAAGAGCTAAACGCTTTATACTAATAGACTTACGAGATAGATACCACCTTATATAAATTAAGAAAGGTAACGAGTGGAAGATAGCGTTTAGGTCACGCTATAGACTATTCAAATACATAGTTATGCCTTTTAGACTTACTAACGCACTAGCAAACTTCCAAGCACTAGTTAACTACGTACTCCGTAACTACCTAGACATATTCGTTATTATATACATGGACGATATACTTGTTTACTCTAAGAACAATTTAGATTATGTTCTACATATATAAATAGTGTTAATAGCGTTAGACAAGGCACACCTTAGAATTAAGCTAAAGAAGTGCAAGTGGCACGTAATATAACTTGAATTTCTAGGACACGTTATTAGTATAGAAGAAATTGAAGTCGCACCTAACAAGATTAAATGTATTAAGAACTAGCTAATACCAAAGATGGCGAAAAATATCTAAGAATTCTTAGAATTCTGTGGATTTAATTAACAATTTATTAAGGATTACGCAAAGATCACGATACCACTTATAAACCTTATAAGAAAAGACACACTATTCGCATAGACTATAGAGTGTGGAATGTCGTTCTAACTCTTAAAAACCGCATGCATTATGCCACCAGTACTCATCCACTTTAGGGATAGAAAACTACTATAAATCGAAATAAACGCAAGTGACCTCGCGATAGGCGCCTACGTAAAGTAAGAGAAGGATGGCAAATGGCACCCTATTATATACTACTTATACAAATTTACTAACACGGAAGCACGATATAACGTACACGATAAAGAACTATACGCAATCGTTAAAACGTTAAAGCACTAGAGAATCTACGCTCTTAGCTACTCTACACTTAAGATCTTTACGGATTATAAGAACCTTACACGCTTTATAACTATAAAAGAACTTACGCTAAGACAGGCAAGATAGTTAAAAACGCTTGGATAATATAAATTTAAGATTATATATACACCTAGTAAAGAAAATAGACGAGCAGACGCACTCAGCTGATAACACGACCTTATAGGAGATAAAGTAAAAACCTACTCCGCGATACTAAAATAAAAACCTGACGGTTCTTTAGAACCTACGATAGAACTCAATCAACTCCTTGTACTTACACGAGAAGTACCCAAGGAACAATAGATAGAGGTTATACAACAATACTATGATAACCCAGTATACGGACACCCAGGCATCAAGAAAACGATGGAACTTATCTAACGGAATTACACATTCTAAGGAATTAAGGAAGTAGTAACAACGTACATACGCAAGTGCGCAGACTGCCAACAAAATAAGCATGCCACTTATCTTAAGTACAGTGAGATGCAGGTAATTTAGATTCTAATAGCACTATAGAAAGATATCGTAATAGACTTTGTAACTAGACTACCCAAGTCAAAAGACCCAGCAATAGGAATGAGCTACGACTCGATATTGGTAATCATATGCAGATTCACTAAATACGTGGAACTAGTACTATGTTAAAAGACAACTACGGCTAAGGAACTCGCGTTTCTTATCCTAGATTGACTTATACGACACCATGGCATTCTAAAGACGATTATTAGCGATAGAGACAAGCTCTTCACATCAAACTACTAGATAACCCTTATAGCACTTATTAAAACAAAACAAAAGTTATTGACAGCCTATCATCCGCAGACGGACGGACAGACAGAACGTACGAATCAAACGATTAAAACGTACCTACGTATCTACTGCAACAACCAGAAGAATAACTAGATTTTATTACTACCTATAGCACAATTAGCATATAACAACAAGGCATTAGTAGCAATAGGATACACACTATTTTATGCAAACCACGAAAGACACCCACATCTCTTTAATTAAGTATTTCCTACAACGATTAAAACGGAAGAAGCCATTAACATGGCAGAAAACATAAAGAAAATACACGAACAACTCCGAAGAAACCTCGAGAAAGCTCAACAGCAAAGTATTTCCTACACTAATAAGAAACGAAAAACGGCACCTCAGCTAAAGAAGGGGGATAAAGCATATCTACTTACGAAAAATCTTCGAACCCAGAAGAAAAAGCACAAGAAACTAGATTATGCCAAGGTTAGACTATTTTTTATTTCCAAACAAGTATCACTGGTTAACTACTAATTGGAACTACCACCAGATGCAAAGATACACCCAGTATTTCATGTTAATCGATTAGAACCTGCAGACCTAGAAACACCAGTCGAAACCACCTTCTATTACCAGCCAGAGGAAGAAACCAAATTTAAAGTTAAGAAGATACTACGACACACGGATTAGCCACGAACCTACTTAATTAAGTGGAAAGGATATTTACACTTAGAAGACATATAGGAACTAGAAGCAAACCTTAATAACTGTCGCTAAATATTAGTATAATACTATCGTCAGACCACGAGAAGGAACCCGAAACGATTAGAGGAGAACTAGATAGGAACTCGTTAAGAGAAAGATCTATTAATGGATTAGGAAGGAGATTGTTAGCCTGTGACCAGCCCGAATCAGCGAGGAAATTGTCTTAGAACGGAGTATCTACACTTAAGCTCTCCGTCTCTTACACCTTATCCTAAGTATCTAGTAATTTCCTATCCTAACGCGCGAATAACCTCTTACGACTCTTAATCTCTAATAACTCACGCTTATGCTGAGTAAGTTCTTGTTAACTACGCAAGTTCTTCCTTAGCGCGAGCTAACTCTAGCCGCTTTTTACGCTCTTTATCTTCTACCTTTTCCTACTCCTCTTTAGGAATAAACAGCTTACACTCGCTCCTTGCAGCGATATAACTAGCACAACGACTAGACGCAGTATCCACGAAACAACGAATGTTTAACTTTTCGCAGCGATTGTAGCGGAAAGGCATCTCCCTACTACTTCCTTTAACACGACGAATGCGATCACGCCGCTCTTAGGTCAAAGTCTTTTTACGAGGCGCGCGCGCTTTACGGGGCTTAGGATCCTTAGGCATGGTCAGGAAGGCATTAAGACCAGAACGCGAAAACAGCGACTCACGCGAGTATTTATATGCGACGACTGTATCTGCAGCTAGGGGGCGCGGAACGAGGATACCGAGGACGCTATCTGGAAGAGGGGAGGTGATGTTAGGATCTAAACATGTATGGGACGCGGAGGACTAACGGGCCCTTAGCGGGGGTGACACTTGGTGGGGTTGCGCAACCGAGGTCACGTGATGTACCATCCAGCCAAGGCTGTACCAGCCATGGATGGCAGTACCAGCCATGGATGGCAACACCAGCCATGGATGGCAACAAAACTTTGGATGGTATAGAAATCCTCTTGTATATAAACCCACACGAATGCCCTTATGACATTCGTGTTTAATCTTGTTTATCAATCTATCGTTTAGATCTGAGTAAGCAACCTTGTTGATTTGATTGTACTGTACACACCTTTGATACCAACGCCCCAGTGATAAGCGCAAGCTATCACTACAACCTCTCCCGTCCTACCAGTATTCCTGCCCGAGAACCAACCTTAACCCCTTAGGGATTAGCTATCCTTTCGGGGACTTAACATTAAGAGTCTTATAGTCTTAACTTACTTATGTAACGAGGTAGGCACGGTCGAACACGTGGCCTTCTCTCGCTTATAGAGGTTCCGGCTAGGCTAGGATCAAACACTAGCGCTAGTGGCTGACCCTAGCATATCCTATATATATTATACTATACGAGTAATACTTGGCTTAAGTATTCTCGTGCGTACCTTTTGGTGCAGGTGAGGAAGTCACATAGTATTGGCTTAGTAAGCGGGGCGCTTACCTCATTACAACTTAAAGAAAAGTTAATATTGCTAATAATGCTCTATAACTTAATAATCGTATTAATTAATTATACTAACTATACTTTATAGCTATAGTAGCTAAAGGCGCGATATAAGCTAATAAATATATAGCTTATTATTATTTTAAATAGAGCTAAACTACTACGCGAAAACCTAACGCCGCTATTACTACTAAAAATAATAAGTTACTAACTAATTATCCGCGTAAATAATAATAAGTAATAGAATCCTTAAACATGCCTACTAGAGCTATTAAACTCTAGCCTTAAGATATATAAGGAAGATATTAAGTTCTACAAAATATAGCTTAAAGACCATAAGATTAAGGATAAGGAATACTATAAAGAGAAAATAAGTCTTATAAAAGTAATTATTTCTATTTAATTTACTATATTATAATACTTGTACCGAAACGACTATAAGCAAAGAAAATAAGTCTAGTAATAAATTATGTTTCTAACGTAGATAGTAGGCATTAATAAGAAAAATAAGTATAATACTAATAGACTCTTAAGCTAATAAAATAACTCTTAAACTAGGATACCTAACTAATTAAGTATAATTAAGTAGCTATAAAAGTGGACATAAATAATATTTGTTATGACCCAGGGATATCGGGATGGGCGAGCCTTATGACGGTATACAAGTCCCACCTGAGGATGACGTAATGTCCCAGGCTGTCCCAGACGCCAAGCCTATGGGATAATGTGGGACCACGTGACCCAGGTCACGTGACGTCACAGGAATCCTAAGAAATCCCTTGGACCTGAGGCATAGGATACTGTGGGACTTCATAGGACAGGAGGGATATTTATACACAGGTGGTTTCCTATGTTATGCTTCTTATAGTTAACTTATATATCTTTTGTGCGAGTACGTTCTCCTATATAGACTAATAGTTATCTTATTTATTATAAGATTAAATTATATAGTCACGCGCTAAGTTATCACATTAATTTATACTACTAAATAATCTATAAAGTGCTACTTTAGCCTTGCCGTCCTAACCTGGACCGGACCAAGGTGTGAGCGCCTCATAACAATATTATTAAAATATAATTAATTTATAATATAATAAAGGACATGTTAACTATAATTATAAAATTAGCCTTTACCTAGTGCGTGTCCTTTTAAGAAACTAAACACTAAGACGTAAATATAATAAGGAAGAAGATAATAAAATGCTTTTAAGAATATATAGTAACACTCTACCTAATTAAGGGCAAATAGTATAAGGGCAGCTTTACTACTAGTAAGCTATCTCTCGCTACTGGTGGTGCATCCATCCTGGGCACTAATAGGGATGCCTCTTACGCTATTAAAGACGCGCCATCTTCCACGAATAACTAACGTAGGTAGGGGAGACTTTAACAAAAACAATCCTTTAGTTAAAGTATTATATCTAAGCAGCCTTTAATAAAAGATATAATAGTAGTTAGAGGTAAAAAATACCTTGCATGTAGACAAAGACATAGTCTAAGAGACTATTTCTACGCATATCCTAAACATGTACTAGAGTGGTTCTGGCCACGACCTGGCTTTATAGACATGATACAATATAGGATCCGAAATGATTTAGATCTACAGGAAGAGATAAAGAAGGTAAAGAGACTAAGGGGTTAAACCTTAAAAATTAAGGATTTACACACCCCTACTCCTAAATTAATAATAATTAACTGTATAAATAGGAAATTTCTACTATCTAAGCTAGCTTTGATACGATACTATATTATTTTAATACTATAAGCTACCTACTATAATACTTTTTAATTCTTAACTTAGGCACTATCTACTATATTATAAATAATTTTAATAAATTTATTTTATTTTACCCACTATCCTTTGGAGATTTTATATAGGCTAGAAATATAAATATAGATTAAAATATATAGCATAGTTTACCTTAAACTAAAGAGTCTAGCTAGATAATAAATACTACCCCTTAATAATATAGCCTATTACTTAGACCTTCTATATAACCTAGTATTATTTAGGATACTACGGCGTTAAGTACTATAGTAAGATACTAAATCAGAATCTATAAGTCTAAAGCAAGTAAAAAATATAGTTATTACTAGGCTATAAAAGCTTTATTACTAGTAGGTTCTAGAGTACTAATTAGAGCTAATAGAATAGGCAACCTTCCACACCTATAAGGTTACCTTACACACTAAGAGATTTCCGCAAAAGACAGGCGCACTACAATAGTATAAATAACTGGGGTATCTAGGCCCTAGTACTCTTAAGTACCTAGTATAATAATCTAAGGGGGTGTAAATTAAAGGCATTACTATAGTATAGTACAACGCCTACAGACGAGCTAAATCTAAAAGGCTAATCTACTAAATACTCTAACTAATTATTAAAAGACCTAGTAAATAAGTTATGATAGATTTTTATAACTATAAATATAGCAGCTTAATAAAAGAGAAAAGCTAGATACTAATTACTAATTAATTATCAAGACTTATATAGAATTTCTACTTTAAGGATAATTCTATAGCTTAACTTGTTATTTAGACCTTAGATATTTTTACACAGTTAAAAAAAACTAATTTAACTTTATAGCAAAAGTAATTAAAGTAGATAATAAAATATTTATAGTTAAGCTAAAAGTTATTTAATAGTGTATAGTTTCCGGGATTATAACTAAGCCTTTAGTACCTAACACGTAAGCATAAAATAAAAGAGCTAAACGCTTAGGAGGTGTAATAGAAAATAAAACCTAAGTAATGCGACTTAATACTAATCTACTATAAGAAATATAATTAGAGATTACCTAATTAGCTATTTACGTTTTATAATTAAACGCCAAACTACTCGAATTACAAAACAAAATACTATATAGAGTCTTCTTTGTAATAGTAGTCTTCTAGAATAGAGTATTTACAATACTATAAAAGCTAAATTAAACTTATCTAAAGGTATATAGGTGTAAAGCGTTTATAATAATAAATAATACCCGCTAGGACAAGAGCAGGCCATAACGCCTTAACCTAAAGACGTAGATTAGATATTTAGTAATATACTAATTCTCTAATATCTTTTAAATATAAATACCCTCTCTTAGGAAAGTAATTAGCACTAAAAATATACTATTGAATAATGAGAGTATCTTTAATATAACGATAAAAGACCTTATAAATAATCTTATATATAATATCCATGAAGAGATCGCCGCATAGGTCTAATTAATTAAACTACTATTTATATTATTATGAGTATTACTAGAGATAGAGTTACTTTATAAAAATAAGATAATCTGTAGGATAAAGACCTACTTAGATATTACTAAAATGGGAAAGTAAACTATACTTATCCTACTCTACTAATTATACTACTACTAGTGTCACTCCTTATATAGTTAATAATAGAGAAATATAAAGGAAAAGACTATTAACCCTTATTATTAATAACATACTTATAGGCTATAGCATTTATAACTAATCCTAAAGTAGGTAACGTAAGGAATTTTAATAAAAAAATATTAAATAAGGTGTGACTAAAAAGATTACTCTTTAGAGAATTAAAGCTATATAGGAGCTAGTTATCTATGCTATCTTTTTAACGTAATAAGCTTAAAAAATATTTACTATATAATATATTTAAAAACGCTAAGAAATAATATCTTACTAATTACTAAAATATAAGCTTAGAGACTAAGATACTACTAAAATAATTAAGCAGAATAGAGAATAGATCTTTAATTATATATAAGTATACACCTATAAGCTTAATAAATATTACTAGCTTAAACGTGTAAAACACGCCTCGTTGTTTATGGTAATTAATAAAGAAATATTACGTTATAAGATATATATATAGTAATATTAGCTAGATAGTTATTTCGCATACTAATGGTAATTACGACATGATTCGATCTAGAGCTTCTCTAGTACGACGTTACGAATGCTTTTGTTCACGCGAAGATGAATCGAAATGTATATATAAGGATGCCACGAGGCTATAATAAACCTGATATAATCTTAAAGTTTAATAAAGCGCTATATGGCCTCTAGATCTTACTACTACTCTAGTAAAGAGAGTTTGCTTTAACTTTATAAGGCTTAGGTTTTATTAGTATACCCTAAAAATCTTGCTATATAATTAAATCTTGCTTTATAATTAAATCTTGCTTTATAATTAAATCTTGCTTTATAATTAAATCTTGCTTTATAATTAAATCTTGCTTTATAATTAAATACGACCTAATTATTTTCTTTTACGTAGATAATATTATTATTGCCTATAAACTGGAGAATAAACTACAGGATATACTAGTTATTAGATAACTATAAAACAAAGTACAATTTTGCTAAAGGAAAAGATCTTTAATAGTTCTTAAAAGTTAAGTTTAAAAAAAACTACCTAAAATAAAAGATCTAGCTTTTATAAGCATCCTACATTAATAGAATTACTAAGATAGTTAAGAACTAAAGCCTTACATATAATACCTTTATTAGTAGTATTAAACTTAGTCTATAATTAGGCTTTTTTAGTCTACCTATGATTAATAAATACTAACGTAAGATTAGATTAATCTTATTTGCTATAGTAACTACCGAACTAGATACTATTTTTACGTTTTTTAATTAGCACGATTTCTTACTAATCCTAGTAGCTAACATTAAAATACTACTAATTAAGTTTTACTTTACCTTTAAGAAACACTCATAAGGGCATTATAATTAGATAGAAAAGATAATTTTAAGGTAGTAAGTAATGCCGAATTTATAAATAATATACTAGACTAAAAGAGTTCTTAAGGATACGTTATTAAACTATTTAGTAGGCTAATTATGTAGAAAGCAAGTAAGTAAGATACTATTACTATATTTACTACTAAAACTAAGCTACTAGTCCTCTTATAGATAATTAAGGAGGCACTATTTACGCTATGTCTGTTTATTAAACTTTAAGTTAAGCTCGCGAATTAAATAATTATTATTAAATAAAATAACCTATAAATAATATAGCTTACTACTATAATAGCTATGCAGCTTAATACTAAACTCTACTATATAGATATTTATAACTATTAGTTACGATAAAGGTAGCATAAGAAAGGATTAGAGTTACCTATACTTAGTTAAGTAAAATAATAGCTAATAAGATTATAAAAGCCCTTTTAGTTAATAATTAGGGTAAATTTCTTGATTAATTAGGACTTATAGATATAATAGAGGATGTTGATAAAAAGGAGGTATAAATTAATAAGCCAAAATAAAGGATAAAGAATATTACCTTAGAATAAAGGGTAACTATAATAGGTCTAGCTTAAAAATAAGCTTAAGTTAAGAAGATGTGTTAAATTAGCGCCTTAGTATTAAATAAGGGAACGTAATTAGCCTTTACCTTTTAAAATAGGTCTTAAGCCTGCGCGTTAATGCGCACACAGAACATAATTAATCTATCTTATTTTCTCAGAACCCTATCTTAGTGAGCTCAAATAGTGCTCGGATCTGACATTTATACTCCTCCTAAGTTTTGTCTAGAGAAGCCTAACTTATATTTACGTAAAAATAACTTATATAAATATATTTAGTATACTTTATACTAGTACCTAGCATAATACAATAGACGTGATCCTTAAAATAATAATTAGTATATAAACTTTTTATAATAGTGTTAGTACTCAGGAATTCCTAATAGAGATAATATTTATAAATGGTAAAGTCTACGGGCTTAGTACTAACTAAAACATAAGTAGAAAGTAAGGTTAATAGCTTATATAAGTAATAAAAGCCAAGACACGTAATTTAGAAACTAATCTAAGAAAGGAAAGAGGTAATATTAAAATTAATAATTTCATATAAAATAATAAACTAACTTATACTTAGTTATAGCGCGTATACGTAAGGTTACTCTTATTCGTACTAGATATGGCGTTAAGCGCTTAGAGGGTTACGTGACTACTCGCTAGAGAGCGCTTACTAGAGAGTAATTTACAAAGAGTACTAAGAGCGCTTGCTAACGATTAGCCTTAGGCTAGTATATAGGGACGTCAAGTATAGCCCTTTTATACTTATATTTAACCTTGTTTATTAATCTATTATTTAGATTATACTTAGACTTATATTAATTTATTTATAACTACGCCTTACTTATAATACTAACGCCTTATTAATACGCGTAAGCTATTAATACCTCTTCCTTACTTTATAGTACTTTTGCCAAAGAACTAGCTTTAGTTCCTTTAGGACTAGCTACCCCTTAGGGACTTAGCAGTAGTTATAAATGGTGTAACGTATATGCTAGAATATAGAAAGTATTAATCTTACTCTTTATATAAAACTAATTAAACTCTAGCGTAGCGTGGCTGCTTTGCCTATTAAGAATAAATAGTTTATGTATTCTTATTATACGTGATTTTATATACCTATTAAAATGTTATACCTACTTAAGGCTAAGCTTATCTATTATTTATTTATTTATTATTATTATTATTATTAATAGCCTCGTCTAATAAGTAGTCTTTATACTAACTAGCTTAGTAAAGCTTACTGAATAGAATTATAAATAGTAGTAGATACTAGTTAGACGTATTAATATACTTAATTATTATCACTCAACTAATTATATTAGAGCGAGTAATAACTTTTAACGTAGTAGGAACCCTTATTATAAATCTAGTCTTATTAAAGTTATATATATTTTAATTAAATATACTGTACGCAATGCGCGTATCCTATATAAGCTTAAACTACGCGTTAATTTTAATAAAATTTTAATATTTTACGTGTTGTAAGTAGAATATCCGATTTTACTTTGTTTAAAGTTTTAACTACTTATTAATAAAGCGCTATACTTAGTCCGTACTAATAAATAGTAGTAAAAACATTTAACTATAGCTAGTAAGTAAAATGTCTACTATACGTTATATATTAATAATATAAAATAAAAATCCACGATAATTAAGGTTAAAGTCTTACGAAATAAGAGACTACTCCTTAAGAGGCTATAGCTTACGTTAGTAGGCGTAGGTAACTAATTTTAGTTATATACCTATAAGGTAGTCTTAGAGCGTTATACGGAGGATACTATATAGCTACGTAACTTAGCGCTAGCTTTATACACGTATAGTTTAAAAAGCTTAAGATATAAAAAGTAGTCTGCCTTCTTTTTAAGGCGATTAAAGACATTATTATAGAGCTATGTTAGTTAGCGCGTACAGCGACGCGATGGTTTTGGTGGGGTAGACGGGATGGTGGGGTTGACGGGATGGTGGTGTTGACGGGATGGTGGTAGAATACGTTATTGTATTGTCTATCCTAGGGTTACTTATCACTTTGAACAATAAACTGTACCCTGATAGCCCACTTCTACCTTTACGCGCGTACCACACATCCTCCCTGTTTGTATCGCCAAGTGGTCTCACGTCGTTAACTTTGAATACAGTGGAAGTTCTATCATGTTTACGTCTCTATTGTAGACTGTACAATCTAGAGGCTATGATACGAGTACATTGCAAATGCTGCCCACCCTTGACTCCTGTCGCAAACTAAAGCAGTGAAAGAGGTATCTTGCAATAATCGTTGAAAACACGTCCAAATGGAAACCCGAAAGAAGGCCAAAACATTATAGAAACCGTGCAAGGTCCGTACGTACACACTCTCGTCTTCTAGTCGTGGCCGACATGCAGACGGCGCGCGTCACAATAATTTCGTTCCCTTCGAATCACTTCAGGCGGCGACCTGAACCAGCTTTTCCGCAGATGGGCCGCTCGCGTCGCTCAAAAGGGCGTACGGAGGGCTCTTCACAATGCCTCCGGTGACTGGAAGCTGAGTACCCACGCCGCTAAGGAATGTGTCGACATCGCGAGCGCACTGTCGTCCTTCGTTGATGCCCCTAGTATATGTCAATATATGCGATGCGAACAGTGGCAATGGTCGAGACTTACCAGACAATCAAAGACTGGCCACGACGGCAATCACCAGCCGCAAAGACCCCAGGCAAGTTGGTGTTGTAGTGACCAGGAGGGGTCTTCACATTTTTCCGGGCATCGCGCTCAACAATGTCGGCCAGAACGCGCTCCTCAGGACCCAGGAAACCCATGGACAAAAGAACCAACTCGGCAGGGAAGAATTGTTCACTGCCCTCAACCTGCTTCATGTCCCACCCACCAGTAGCAGATTTGGTCCATTCCACACGGACAGTGTTGATACCCTTGACCTTTCCAGTCCCGTCGTCAACAAATTCCTTGGACATGACGCAGTACTCACGCGGGTCCTTGCCCATGTGAGTTTTGACTTCAGAGTGCCCGTAGTCGGTACGGAAGATACGCGGCCACTGGGGCCAGGGGTTGTCGCGGGCACGCTCTGGCGGTGGCTGAGGAAGAAGCTCAAAGTTGACGACTGACTTGGCACCGTGACGGACCGAGGTACCGATGCAGTCATTACCAGTATCACCGCCACCGATGACCACGACATTCTTGTCCTTTGCCGAGATGTAGGCGTCATCGGCAAGCTCGGAGTCGAGGAGAGACTTGGTGTTCTTGTGCAGGAACTGCATGGCAAAGTGGACACCCTCCAGGTTGCGGTTGGGGATGGGGAGATCACGAGCGACAGTCGCACCAGTGGCCAGTATGACAGCGTCGTACTCAGCACGTAGCGACTCCAACGACGGTTCGCCCTCAGCACCAACGGCGACACCAGTCACAAATTTAACACCTTCAGCAGCCAGGAAGTCAACACGACGCTGAACAACCTTCTTGTCGAGCTTCATGTTGGGAATTCCATACATGAGGAGACCACCGACGCGGTCGGCCCGCTCGAAGACGGTGACTTCATGACCGCACTTGTTCAGTTGATCCGAAGCAGCTAGACCAGCGGGACCGGAGCCGATGATTGCAACCTTTTTGCCGGTACGGGTCTGAGGCGGCGATGGGACCATCCAGCCCATCTCGAAACCACGATCAATAATCGCGCACTCAATGGACTTGATGCCGACAGGGTCCTCGTTGATGCCAAGTACGCAGGCACCTTCGCAAGGGGCCGGGCAGACACGACCGGTAAATTCAGGGAAATTATTGGTCTTCAAATTGTCAGTTTTTGTCTTAAACAAGCGGGGTAGGAGTCAGAGGATATCGAAGCAGACGAAAGAAAGGCTGTTCCTTTCGCGAGCTAGTACATCCACTTTGTTTCCGAGAGACTTGCCATAAGGAGACGGTTCAGAGCATCACGCCACTGGTTCTGAAGAAGTTGTCAGTGGAAATTTCATGAGGTCGTGAATAATGGTTACATACCGCGAAGACCAGTTCGTTCCATTTCGGTATTATGTTACTAATCGGGCAACCTGTGTCGGACTGACAGAAGGGCACACCGCAGTCCATGCAACGAGCTGTTTGGTACTTCAGCTCGTCTTCGTTGAGTCGCTGAGAAAGCTCGGACCAATCGCGAGTTCGAGTTTTCGGATTGCGATATTTCTCAGACCGGCGCTGGTACTTCATGAACCCACGAGTCTTGTCCAGGACGAGGGCTTTCTTTTTCTCAGCCTTAGCATCAGTAACGCTTTCTTCAATATCGAGAAGGTCGTTCTTCTTCTTGTCCTTTGAATCGGTGCCATGCTCGTGCTTCAAGGATTCCTCGTGTGCTGATCGGACAGGGTTACCAGGCAAGATGGGAAGTGGGTATTCCTTCTTTTTCTTCTCAGCCTCCCTGGCAGCCTCCTCCATAAGAACACGCTTGTAATCGACCGGCATGACCTTGACAAAGCGGGGAAGGGCGCGGTTGAAGTCCAGAAGGATGCGAGCAGCAAGCTCAGAACCGGTGTAATGGTGGTGATCTTCGATAAGACCACGCACGAAGGCAATCTCTTGAGGATCCTCGATGCTGGAGAGCTCAACCATCTCCTGGTTGACCTTCTGCTCGAAATCTTGGTGAAGATCAAGAACGTACGCGATACCACCAGACATACCAGCAGCGAAGTTGCGGCCAGTCGACCCAAGGACAATAACCCGACCTCCAGTCATGTACTCGCAGCCGTGGTCACCAACACCTTCAACCACCGCGGTGGCACCGGAGTTGCGCACAGCGAAGCGCTCAGCAGCCACACCACGGAAGAAGCAACTACCCTTGGTGGCACCATACAGACAGACATTACCAATGAGAACATTCTCTTCTGCCCTGTACACAGCTGTGCGAGGTGGATAGACAATGATGCGGCCACCAGAGAGGCCCTTGCCAACGTAGTCGTTGGCGTCACCCTCAAGTTCAAGGGTAACACCCGGTGCCAGATAGGCGCCGAAAGACTGACCTGCAGATCCACGAATGTTGGCGTGAATGGTGTCCTGCGGTAGACCGGCTTCGCCATAGCGTCGGCTGATTTGGTAGGAGAGGGTGGCGCCAAGAGCGCGATCGGTATTGACAATGTCGCATTCAATACGCGCGGGTAAACCCTTCTCAAGAGCCAATTCGGACTCTGCGATCAACTTGTTGTCGAGACGCACATGAAGCCGGTGGTCTTGCTTGCGAACGTTGAAGGTAGCCACGCCTGGACGCAGGGTGTGGGCCGGAGTCAGGATGAGCGACAGGTCGATGTTCTCGGTCTTTGCAGTTCGGAGATCGTCACGTACACGAAGTACCTCGCAGTGGCCAACCATATCATTGATTGTGCGGAAACCAAGTTTGGCCATAATTGCGCGGAGCTCATTGGCGACATAGTAGAAAAAATTGATGACATGCTCAGGGGTGCCAATAAATTTCTTCCTGAGCTCAGGATCCTGGGTCGCGATACCAACGGGGCAGGTGTTCAAGTGGCTGGAACGGGAAGTTAGTGCAATCCAGCTACTTATGTGAAAATAATGTACTTACCACTTCCTCATCATGATACAGCCCATAGCGATCAGGGGGGTCGTAGCGAATCCCCACTCTTCAGCACCGAGAAGACAGGCAATAGCGACATCACGACCAGTTCGGAGCTGTCCATCGGTCTGCACAATGACACGGCCACGTAGGTCGTTCAGCACCAGAGTCTGGTGAGTCTCGGCAAGACCCAATTCCCAGGGAAGACCAGCATACTTGATACCAGTCCACCGAGAAGCACCGGTACCACCATCGTGACCAGAGATGAGGATGTGGTCAGCCTTGGCCTTGGCCACACCGGAAGCGACGATACCAACCCCGGTCTCGGACACAAGTTTAACGGAAACACGGGCGCGTGGATTTGAGCATTTGAGATCGTAAATCAACTGCTTCAAATCTTCGATCGAGTAAATATCATGATGTGGCGGAGGGCTAATCAGGCCAACACCAGGCGTTGAATGACGAGTCTTAGCAATGGAAGCAGAGACCTTGTGACCGGGGAGCTCTCCACCCTCGCCGGGCTTAGCACCCTGAGCCATCTTGATCTGAAGCTCATCGGCATCAGCAAGATAGTTGCTGGTGACACCGAAACGCCCAGAGGCAATCTGCTTAATGGCAGAGCGCATTGTATCGCCATTCTCCATGCGTAGGCTTCGCTCAGGGTCTTCACCACCCTCACCGGTATTAGACTTTCCGCCCAGACGGTTCATGGCAACAGCGAGGGTAGAATGAGACTCCATTGAAATGGAACCGTAAGACATGGCGCCTGTGACGAAGCGGCGGACGATATCAGTCCAAGGCTCGACTTGGTCAATGGGAACCGGGTTGCGATCTTCAAAGTTGAAGTCAAGCAGTCCACGAAGGGTGCAGTCTTTGATGCGCTCGTACTCGGCAATAGAGTAAGCTTCGTAAGACTTGTCATTCTTGGTGCGAACTGCATCTTGGATATTGGCAATGGCGGTAGGGTCGTTGACGTGAGCTTCGCCGCCGTCCCGCCAATGGTATTCGCCGGTCTCGGCAAGACCGGGTACCTCGACGATACTGCGGGAGGGGAAGCCCTTCTCGTGGAGTGCAAAAGCGTCCTGGGCGAAGTCCTTGAAGGTCGCACCTTTGATGCGAGTGGCTGTGCCCGTGAAACAACGATCGACGACTGAATCGTCGATTCCAAGGGCCTCAAAAATCTGAGCTCCCTTGTATGACTGCAATGTAGATATACCCATTTTGCTCATGACTTTCAAGATACCGCCGTCACAGGAGTGTTTGTAGTTGTCAATGAGCTGCTCCGGAGAGAGCTTCTTGCGGATCAAACCCTCACGGTGCATCTTCAAAATGCATTCTATGGCCAAGTACGGACAGATAGCATCAGCACCGTACCCGACAAGAACGGACATGTGCTGTACCTCACGAGCTTCAGCAGTCTCAACCACAAGGGCAACTCGAGAGCGAGCCTTGCTACGGACCAGGTGGTGGTGCACCATACCAGTTGCGAGACAGGCAGAGACAGCTACTCGGTCGGCGGCAGTGGCGCGGTCAGAAAGGACGAGAATGTTATCTCCGGAATCGATGCACTCGGTAGCCGTATCACAGATCCGGTCCAGTGCGTTCATGTATCCGTCGATGCCCTCGCTCTTGGGGAAAGTGATGTCAATGGTCTTGACAGTCCACTCAGGGTAGAGAGTGTGTGCGTTGACCAATGCTTTGTACTCCACAAGAGAAAGTATGGGGGAAGGGAGAAGCAATCGGCCACACTGCAACTCATTCATCTCGAGCAAATTACCCTGAGGGCCAACATATGCCTCAAGGGACATGACAATGGCTTCTCGAATAGGGTCAATCGGAGGGTTCGTGACTTGAGCGAAGAGTTGTCGGAAGTACTCGTACATGAGGCGGGGCTGTTGCGCCAGGCATGCGAGTGGAGCATCGTTGCCCATAGAGCCCAAAGCTTCCTTGGAATCAGCCGCCATCGGCGCAAGAAGCAATGTCACCTGTTCGAGGGAATAACCAAATGCCTTCAATCGCGGGTCCTCGTGAACGCGCGTGTTGGTAAGTACCTGGGAAAGGTCGGTGCCCTTCTCTAAGATCTGTTCCTTGATTTTAGGTAGGGTCAGCAGGTTCCTCTCGACCCAGGACCTGAAGTCATGGCGAGCTGCCACAGTATTCTTCAATTCAGAGTCATCGATGATGCGACCGGCGACGGTGTCAACGAGTAACATTCGTCCAGGTTGGAGGCGTCCTTTCTGCACGACGCGCTCTGGTTCAATGGAAATGGTACCAACTTCCGAAGCGCAAACAATCCTGTCGTCGTCGGTTACATAGTAACGACAGGGTCGCAGACCGTTTCGGTCGAGGTTGGCACCGCAATAGCGGCCATCGGAGAAGGTGAACAATGCAGGGCCATCCCAAGGCTCCATCATGCACGCTGCCCACTCGTAGAAAGCTTGCTTAGCGGGATCCATCGAGTGATTGCCCTGCCAAGCTTCCGGAACCATGAGCATAACAGCTTCGGGGAGCGAGAGGACGCCATTAATCGTGAGCAGTTCGAGCACATTGTCGAACGCAGCAGAGTCGGATCCACCATCTTCAACAATAGGGTACAGGAGGTCAAGCTCATCGCCGAACATCTCAGACTTCATCACACCTTCTCGGGACCGCATCCAGTTCTTGTTACCCCGCAAGGTGTTGATCTCACCGTTGTGAGCTGCCCACCTCAAAGGCTGTGCACGATCCCAACTGGGGAACGTGTTAGTAGAAAAACGTGAATGAACGAGAGCAAAGTGCCCCTCATAATCGACTGAGAGAAGGTCGTGATAGTATTCGTATACCTGCACGGGGGCAAGTTGACCCTTGTACACAATGTTCTTGTTGCTCAATGAGCAGATGTAGAACCAGTTGTGAAGGCCAATGACGTGCGTAGATCGCTTGCGCAGCACGTAGAGCTGCCGCTCGAAGTATCCGCTATCGAACGTCTGGTCGAAGTCCGGCTTCGGCTCCCTGCCCTCACCGAAAGCGGTCTTCAGTACGACAAACGGCTGAAGAATGATGGGTTCACGCGACAGCGCGGCTGGGCCAAGCAGCGTAGAGTCCCTGGGGACCACTCGCCACCCCAATACTCTCAGATCCAGCTGATCAGCCACATCCTCAAACATCGCCTTGGTTTCATCCAGCGCTGCGGGATCGGGCTTGAAGAAAAGATTACCAGTAGCGTACTGGCCCTGGGAAGGGAGCGTGAAACCCTGCTCACGTCCGAACTCCTTCACGAAGAAGCGGTGGGGGATCGAGGTCATGACACCAGCACCGTCACCATCACGGGCGTCGGAACCCACGGCACCTCGGTGGGTCATGTTGCATAACAATGACCGCGCTGTGGAATGGTAAGTAACGGTGTATAGTAACTGCGCCTCGTTGGCTCTCACCATCCGACACAATCTTGTGGCTCGCCTTCCCTTTGATATGGCTGGTACTCGTTAGCACGACTGCCTTGGCAAACGGACACAAAATGGCATACGCAGCAAAACCGACACCGCAAGCATCCTTCTCGTACTCTGGATCATAGAGACCCTGCTTCAAGGGCAGCGCACCCGCCCACGACTTGTTCTCGGGGCCATCTTGGTAAGGAAAGACGGAGCTTTCCTCGTCGACAGTAGGCGTATCGTGGGGCAGTTTAGTGTCTTTGGCGAAGGAAACGCTACCCATTATATCGGCAACCGGCCGAATTGCTGAGGTTGATGTTGGGTCGAGGTCGAGGTCGCACGGGTGGGGTATCAAGTGAAAGTAGCGGGGTATCAGAGGTCGGCGAGGTTGACTAGTAGTTGTTGCTCTGCCACACAGTTAGCTACCACGTTCGTCCCGGCTCTGTATTTTGTGCTGGTGTAGCGAGGCTTCCACAGTGATTGCCCCGCGCACACGGAAAGTGCAACCCAGCACAGCGACTTCCCGCTCCCAGTGCGTAGGCTGTCCGTCTGCGATATGCATCCAGCTTTGACAGGCGCAGACGTCGTGCCCAGACCTCGAAGTCCCAATCCGGGTCTGCTGCCAGCGATGCTGTGCGAGCCTCGGTGGCGGAGACGGCTGCCCGCAAAGAAGCACCAAAACGCCGATAATGGAGCCGACGAATGGCAGCACGCGGGGTTTTGTGCCTCTCTAAAGTAGGGCGTTCGCTAGACGCCGGTGCGCGACCGGGCGTGTGGACGGCGGTACAGGAAGCACAGGAAGTGTGTATGTGACTTACGCGCAGTGGAGGTCCAAGTGAGCAGGGCCTTGTGTGGGTTTGGCGTGTTCGAGCAAGCAACGTTCCGCAGGTGAGGTGCAAAGAGAAGAGAGGGAGGCGTGGACGGGTGGGGAGAGCTTATGAAGGCAGAGGGTGCTGGGTGGGGTGCTAAAATTCGCTGCACTAGAACGTTTACTACACTACCAATGAGTGATCTCGGCTGGCGCTCGAGGCAGGCCTGTCTCCTTCTCTCAGTCTCGTCTCCACTCTCTGAGCGAGCTGTACTGCTCGTTCCGTAGTTGGGCGTGGTCTTGGGGATGCTGGTGCTCTATTCGACTGGTGGATCTAGAGGGGCAGCACATGTCAACCGCAAATACACATTCGCAAACAATGAAATCAACCGCGCCCAATTCGCCGTGTCCCGGCTGCTCAATTGCTGTTCAGACCATCACGGCGAGCTCATCATCTGACGCGCCGGAGCGCAGCAGCCAGCGTCGTGTCGCAGTGAATGACAGCCCTGCAGCTCTGTCGTGCATGGTGAACTTTTTGCCGGGTACCCCACGAACTTCTGCGCCCGCAAACGGCGATAGCGGCGCCAGGCCTCGCCAGCGGCCTGCGATTCGCTCCGACCTCGCATTGACACTGGATGATTGCATGGCGCATGTGGCTTTCCGCTCTCCAAGCTCCACCCGCCGATTGCCCGCTGCAGCCCACTCGCGGCAAACTTACAACAGAGCCCTCTGTATTGGTCCACTGACCATTGCCTCCGCGAGCATTGGCTGTCGCATGCGTAGCGTAGCGTAGCCGATGCGTGCTCGTCGTAATTCGACGTGGTCACGTCTCTCATCCTGCCCTTATCTTTCCCATAGGCTAGGAGATGGTGCTCCCCCGCCCACACCGCAGCGGAACGTCCAGTGACAGCCTGCCGTCGTCGTCGACATCATGGAGCGCGGAGCACAGCGATCTCTGCAAATCCAACTAGAAAGGCGCCTCTGGAGTCTGCATGCCCGCCGTTCGTGTTTCGCCCAAGTACGCTCAATCATAATCCGGCGGAAAAAAGAAAACCAACGTTCCGCCACGCACCCTTCAAACGGCACCATGTCTCCATCTCGGGTCAGACCGGGACTTCGTTGAAGCTTGCAGAGTGCAGGCCACAGGAGTAGGATTTGTTTCCGTGAGTCACGAGAACACGGGCCCTCGTCGTTATTGCATGTACCTAGGCAGCCGTACTCCAACTCGCCGATATCGCCACGTCGAGAAGGAAAAGCGGCCATTTCCGCTACATGGCGGGCAATGCACCCGCCGCTTTCGCGCCACGCTCTTCGGCTTGTCGGCGGTCAACATGGCGTGTTCGACTGGCCTTCAAATGTACCTTGCTGAGTTGATCTAAGAGGCGAAGACTCGGTAGTAGAACGGCAGTAGCCCGAGAGTGGGGAGTGGCCTTTGTTGCTTTTGTGACATGAAAGATTCTCGTATGCATCTCGAGCAGCACAGAGCAAAAATGCGAGCGGGTTCATCACGCGGACAGTAGCCTCACTCGGGCGACCCTGATACAGAGAGATCTCCGCCTGGCGAGATCAATTCCAGGGCGGCAATCCATGGCCCCAGCGGGACAGCGGTCCGCAAGAATTGCCTCTGCGATTGTGCCTCGGTCCCATTGATACAGCGACGGCACGCTTATGGACATATTTCTCGGCGTCTAGTCACCGAGGTCCTGGTCGTCGTGGTGTAGGTACTGCGTACCATTTGCGTGGGTTTGGTTGTAGTCCTCACGGACGAATCAAGATAATGGATGCTGACACCTCGCGTACACTAAGCGTGCTGATCGACAGATCCATGAATTGATTCGTCTTGCGCGACTTCTCCAAGCCATGGCGTAAAGCAGTACGGTACACACACGTTGTAGTCGTAGATCCACAGGTCAGAGCAAATTGCGCACCTTCCCAAAGTCATGAAAAAGGAAGGATCATTGGCCTTTTGTCCTTTTCCCAACCACTTTGCGAGTGGTGTGCCCATCACCGCCACTGCGCTGAACGAAGGGCATCGTTACCCCGACAATAGCCAACGAGGTATTCGCTTGGCGTGACAAATACTCGCACCCACATAAGACGAGTAATATATTGCAGAGCGGCCTTTTTTTTTAGAGAAGGCTCGACATGTTCTAGTACACCACGTGAAGCAATTGTCCATACAATGTGACATTCATGATTCCTACTAATCCCTAATACATGTGGAATGTATCCGTGCCCTACGTGCAGAACAGCCTCTTCCTTATCCAACGTCCGAACACGCCAAGACTCCATATACAATCGAGGCCCCCGCTAACCAATGCCGAGATGCTTTTATATCGACCCGAAGGGTTGTCCCCGAATATGGGCGCGCAATGCTCGTGAGCGCGCCGAAGAAAGACTGCAATCGTGTCAATCCCATGAGCAGGACTGGAAGCGGTAGGCGCGTGGTACCAAGCAAGCAAATGAAGAGAGTCGAACTCCTCAGTCCTTCATCTCATCATCAGGGTCATTGAAATCCTCGTCCTCATCCTCGTCCTCATCTTCACCAAGCTCCTGAGCAGCCTTGGCGAAGTCGATGTTCTTGCCACGCGTGCGGCTTCCGACGATGTTGGTGGGGTCGATCTCGGCCATGGTGTCCTCATCCTCCGGTTCTGCTTCGGATGTCAGTATGGGTCAGGACGACGGTAACGCGTGAACGCGCGCAAGCCAGGTGAACAATCATACCCTCGACAGCCTGTGATAAAACAATTAGCGGACTTGCGCGTGCGGCGAACAACAGCACTGTCACGTACCTGAGCCTCATCACCGGACTCGTCGCTGGAGTCATCATCGGCCGACTCCTCCATAGCCTCAGGGGCCTTGCCCTTGCCCTTGTCGGCGACCTGCGCGGGGTTCTCGACGCCCTCCATCTGGTGGTCCTCGGGTTGAGCAGCCATTGCGATTGCACTTGTTCGATGAACGTGACTGTGGTATAGGATTGGGAAGCGTGTGAAATTTGTGAGTGGTCCAGCGGTTGGTGTGTTGTTTGTGTGCGATGGAGAGCAGGTGAGGCAGTCGTAGAGTCTGTTTGCCTTCGCTTAGCCGAAGCTTAGCCCCTCATGTTTCTAGAGCAACCGTGACCACCTGGACAAGCAACTACCTAGGTACAAGGTAAGCGCTCCAGAGGCTGGCACTTGAGTGCTTTGTTAAATGCAACTATTTGTTACCCTCGTTGTGTACTTCGTCTGGTAGATGAGACGGTGCGGTTTTCTTGAGTCCATCCGACGGATCAGCGTCCAAGGTTTAGCTGATTGGCCATTCGATGTTCGTTGAGATTCAATACGATTTCGTTTTCTAGCTAAATGTCTGGTTCTAAGACGCGAAATGTTAATCCACATGGTCAATTTAAAGGTGTTCGCCTGATTTCCCGAGGAACAGTTTCAAATTGTACGAAGTACAAATCAAGCTGCTCTTGGTCGTGAAAACTATGTGGACTTGAGTGACGGCGGGACAAGTCCTACCTTGTCGCAGAACTACTTGAATTTCCTACTGAGAGTCGACATCACTTTGAGCTGTTCACCAATTGACAGAAGCAGATGTTCAGCTGCGAGCTCCGCGTCCAAGCCGTTGGATGCCGCCGCAACGCTGCCGGAAGTGGCTTGGCAAGCACGGGCCATCACCCAGGCAGCTCTTGCCGCGTCTAAGATGCGCTGCGAGCCATTAAGCTCACCGACCAACACTACAACATCTCCACCTTTTGGAACCGGAAATCTTTGTTTCCAAGCTTAGGATTGTCCCTGGAATTGCGAATCTGAGCTCGCCCTCACCAACCAGCCCTCAAAACTTCTACACACAATATCAACATGGTATGCTTGCGGCGACACCGTTTGGAGCTCCGTGTGCTAACCTGCGCAGTTCATAGCACGAAGCGAGTATGGTGAGTGCCCTCGAATAGAGTCCCGCGTTGAGATCTAACTGACAGTCATTGCTAGATCGTGGTATCAAGTCTGTTGCCCCACCATATCTCGTTTGCACACCACAAGCTCATAGCCAGCCAGTACCTTCTCTCCGGAAGGACGTCTCTTCCAAGTCGAATACTCACTAGAAGCAATCAAGCTCGGCTCGACAGCGATAGGTGTATGTCCACCCTAGACTCCACTGCAGCCAAATCTACAGTCGCTCGACATTCGCTTGTCTGCAACAGCAGCTTACACATGATACAGGTGGCCACTGGTGAAGGTGTGATCCTCGGTGTAGAGAAGCGCGTTACCTCGACCCTCCTTGAGACCTCATCCGTCGAGAAGATTGTGGAAATCGACCGCCACATCGGCTGCGCCATGTCCGGCCTGCAGGCCGATGCCCGGAGCATGATCGAACACGCGCGAGTCGAGAGCCAGAACCACGCTTTCAACTACGCTGAGCCTCTGAGGGTAGAGAGCTGCACGCAGGCGATATGCGACTTGGCGCTCAGGTTCGGCGAGGGTGCAGATGGCGAAGAGAGCATCATGAGTCGGCCGTTCGGAGTGGCGCTGTTGATTGCGGGATACGACGAGGACGGACCTAGCCTGTACGTCCCGTGCATGAGGTCCTGGTGCGGAAGTAGTCAGCTGATCATGGAATAGATATCACGCGGAGCCCTCAGGTACCTTCTATCGCTACGACGCCAAAGCGATCGGTTCCGGTTCTGAGGGAGCACAAGCCGAGCTGCAAAACGAGTTCCACAAGTCGCTCACCCTTCCTGAGGCAGAGGTCCTGGTGCTCAAGACGCTGAAGCAGGTCATGGAAGAGAAGCTGGACAGCAAGAACGTACAGTTGGCGAGCGTGACGAAGGCGAAGGGGTTCAGGATCTACACGGATACGGAGATGGAGGAGGTAGTCGGCAGGCTACCTACGAACTGAACGTCGGCTGCACCGACGCAGGGAACTGTCTGAGGGATGAAATAGACGATGGAGAGTGGGGGCATATTCTGAGCGCTCACCTTCCACACGACGAAGGAATAAGCACATGTCTAAATGTGACATGATTAACACGAGTCTCGATGGTTCTTCCAACAATCGAAAGTACAATCCCTCCTTCCCTACAGCATCCTGACGCAAGGCTCAATTCGCGGAGACACGGTCTGGAGATTATTGACTGTGACAACTAATTCCCAGAAGTAGCACTACACCATTCTCTGCATTGCTTCGAGGATATGCTAGGGTAACAAGGCATGCAACTCAATTATGTTCTCACCGGAGTTCAGTGAACTACTTGCCGCTGCGTTTTTAGCAATGTCAATCTGCAGGCAATCAGCTGCACCTGATATAATTGTCAACTGTATTCTCGAAATAATACCACAGTCCCACCAAGCTCCCTAAGTGCTTTTCGCACCGGGCAGAGGGGAGAGAGCAGGCAAAGGCCAAGCACATTCAACGTGCATCGTACGAACTCCGAGACAAAATTATGCAGCAGTGCGAATTCCAGGCTCTAGGCTGTAGAATTGAACGCGACAGAGCCATCGCATGGTCATCCCGGAAGATCCCGTCTTCCTCCCATTGGTGCGATTCCGCCAAGACATGCATTTCATGTCCTTGGTCTCCAGCTTCTCACAACCAACGTCACGCCCGACACACCCTCCAGAACAGCCATACCGCACACCGCAACCATGCGCGCCAAAGCAGTCGAGCCCGGTAACATGGGCAGAACGCCCGCTGCCTTTGTACGCTCCCTGAACCGCAACTGGGGCCGCAATGGGTCCCCGGAGCAGAAGGAGGACCGCAAGCTGACGAGGTGCTAGTCGATGCGCAGCCCATACCAGGCGTACAAGAGCCCTTTTGGTCCTCAGTATGTGGTCTTTCTTGTCCCAGGACATTCTCATGGGACGTTGTAGGGCAGCGCTGACGTCGGCCTTTCAGATACAAGATTCCCCGTAACTACCACGGCATCACCGTCAACCACCTCATCAAGTAGTACGTCTCCGCCTGCAGATCCCGCCCACCTATCGTCGCACTATCGCTTTCACCCGCTTAGAGTAATGCTGACACCCCGTAGCGGCGGTCTCGCTGCAGGCTTCGGTGGCGTAGCCGGCTTCTTTGCGCTCTTTTTCTTCGCAGAGGTACCCCGCGTACGCAAGGACATCATGCAAAAGGTGCCCATCCTCGGCGACTACTTCATCCAAGAGATCCCGCCGGAGGACAACCCGTTTTAGATGGGAGACAAGGGTTGGCATGGTTTGGATTGTGTATCATAGCATGGGCGCATGAGGAGATGGAGGAAAGCTGCATGCTGTATACTAGGATGCAAGCTGTGGAATAGACTTCCTTCTTCGGTTCAAATATCTCGGCCCGCCTTGCTTGACACCTCAGATCAGATCAGCGATGGGATGGACCTACTCGCCCTTTTGAGCCCCCTTGGCCTAGCCTTTGCACCTGGTGCTCACAGCCTCACTCGACGTATTGTCTCTCTATCTTCGGTTCAAAGCGTTGCGCAGATGCGTGATGTCACGACAGACCGGGCCCCTCGGCGCTTCCAAGCCGACCCTGAACGCTATGCTAATAGACGCATCGCCGGGTCAAGGTGGCCTTCAAATCACTTGGAGAAGCTGGTTACACCTGGTTGTTCTCCCCGTCTTTCCTCGCCGCCTTCTTTGCATCGACCGTATCCCGCCACTGCCGTCCATGCACGGCTGTGGCATACGTCCCGAGAGCCGCGACCACTAGAAATCCTGCTGAAATGGTTGAAAACCATCCCACGCCAATCCTGCGCACAGCCGGAAGACACACGGCAGACCCCGCTGCCGCAAACAGGTAGCGAACCGCGTAGTTGGCAGCTGCAACTCAGCCGGTCAGCCACTATTCGAAAGCGATAGAAGAGTTGGGGGATGGACGGCGGAGACATACCCACCACCTCAGCACTCCTTGCCTGCATAACATCCAAACAATACGTATTCAAGCTCGGAAAGCAGAAAAGCTGTG
This sequence comes from Bimuria novae-zelandiae CBS 107.79, assembly GCA_010015655.1. Taxonomy (NCBI): domain Eukaryota; kingdom Fungi; phylum Ascomycota; class Dothideomycetes; order Pleosporales; family Didymosphaeriaceae; genus Bimuria; species Bimuria novae-zelandiae. The sequence goes on along the minus strand of ML976703.1, from coordinate 129,880 downwards.
CCACGCCCTGCAAAAACATCATAATGACCGGGAGCGCCACACCGCCCACTCTCTTCTCCACGCTCCACCCGTAGACCAGCATACATACTGGGATCGCGATCCCGATGAATGGCAAGCAGCTGCGGAGCCGGTCTTCCGACACGCGCTCCCCACGGATCTTGATATATTTCTTCACTGTGCGATCCGCCCAGCGGCCGCCGACGAGCGTGCCAACCAAATAGCCCGCGCCCGGTGCGATGTAGAACAGGCCTGATTGGAGCGGGGAGGTGAGTTCGAAGCGGGGGTTGAGGACGTAACGGATGGGGGTAAGGAGGGAATACATGTTCCAGACCAGGGAGCTCGCCGCTGCAGCCTGTGGCTCACCATCAGCGGATCATTCTACATCAAATCGAGTCTTTTTTTCCTTCAGTAAGTCGGATACGCACCACAGTGAGTAGATTAGGATAGCGATACAGGCGGATGATGCGGAACGGATTCAGCCACTGCCACAAAATGTGTGCTTTTTTGCTTCGCGCGAGGTTTTTCAACTCGTCTGCCCGCCGGTAGTGAATCGTTTCGGGCTGGAAGAAGACGACGAAGATGGTGGCCGCTCCTGCGAGGGCGGTCTGGAGCCAAAAGATGTCGCGCCATGAACGGAAAGTCACGATGATGCCTCCTATGAAGGGACCTTGGGAGATCAGTATAGTCGAGCAGAGGTTGCGACGAGCCAACCCACCTAAGGCAGGGCCAATCAAAGTCCCAGACAAGAACCTAAGCATCGATCTTAGTCAGTCTCCTAGACCCCTGACGGCTTTGAGAACGCATCTTGAGTGTTTCCAGGCTTAGGCATAAGTAGATGTATGGCTGGCTTACCATCCTAGAGCTGTGCCTCGCTCAGTAGGCTTGTAGATATCCCCAATAACGCTCGACCCTATGATCAAAAACGCCGTCCCTTGGAACGCAGTCAAGATCCTAAAGATGAAGAATGCCGCAAGGTTAGGCGCCAATGCCGTCCCGATACTCGCCGCAGTAAACAGTGTAGCACTGATGACCGATACCTGTCACTTCCTTGTCAGTCGTCAACATGTTTGAGAGACATGACCTAGGCCAGCAAGGGGTCTTGCTATCAGACAGGTCGTGGTTGATCGGTATCGCGTACCCATTTCCTTCCATATATTGTCCCAATTGGACCATAAAAGCAAGGGCTGACACCCATGAAAAGCATGTACATTGCGTTCGATAGGTTGATGATGGAGCCATCACAGTGAAATGTGGCGGCGACTTCGGGCACAGCGGACAGTACAGTCGTCGAGGAGATTGGGGCTAGAAAGCTACAGTAGCTTAAAACAACCGTGATAATTAGCTTTTTGTTTTCCGTAAAGCGCTTGTATACGTCGTCGTTGTCGCCTGTTACGACGTAGGAGACGTTGGCCAGTTCATGGTTACTGAAGCCAGAGGCAGTGTGTTGTAATTGGAGTCGATTGTTCTCATCAGATTCTGATGGAACTATGGGAGCAAACTGCTTTTCAGCATCGGCTGCTTGGACTGGTGGTCCACCTGGGGACGAAGAAGTAGCTGTGGGTGCCATGCAGGGCTCTCATTGAACCAAAGGAGGGTTGGTATCAAAAGAATTTTCTGGAGATGAGATCGGATTGTGACAGCAGAGATGGAGCTGTTGCCTCGGACTGTAGAGCTTTTCCACGAGCACCCCAAAGTTGTTATACATAGTGAGTCAAATCTAGATGATCGGTGAAATTGAGCGGTATACAACATACTCCGCATTGTCACGAGTCATCATGATTATCAGTCCAAGCACTAGCGTACGAGATTGTCTAAAATTTTGCAGGTTGGATCATAGCCCGTCCCAAAAGGGTCCAAGTGTCGCTTTTCCGTGAAGATTGCCGGCCAGCGCGCAAGCGTATCCACGCTAGCGGGATTAAACACTTCGGAGGGAATGGGCTGTCGCCGAATGTTTCCACTTAGCCGAACACGCCCTACAGTCCGACGTGAAGAACAACATTTGCGGTAAACATGAAACTGGCAAGATTCCTAAAGGTTTCATGAAGGGTGACTGGCAAAATCGACGCGGGGCAGTCACTGGCCTCGTGGCCACCCGTGGACCCGTGGACCATTTGCACCATGGTGCCAGACTGAAAACACCACGGGAGAAGATGCAAGGTAAGAGAGAGGAGTATAGGCTTATGGGTGAATGTACAATATCGTCTGAAATTTCACGATGGCGGCGCGAGCCGCAGATGACTATATACTCATGGCGAAGAGGAAGCGCAAAGGAAGAAGTCGCCATCACCGGAAAATACCAATAAACGCCTGTTGTTGAAGCTGCCCCATCCTGGGATGCCAAAATGAAGAAGCCACCAACGCCATTTGAATGCAGATGCTGCTTTTGCCGGTTGGACAGCCTCAGTCCTATATGCTGAGTCGGTCGAGGCTCAGCCTGTCGACGCTCCGGTGCCGCTTCACCATGCCGAGCTTGTAGAATTTCTCCTCGCCCGTGGCGGTGCGGCCGCCGATGTACCACTTCTCTGCTCCCATGGCCTCGTGAAAGCCTTCCGACGAGCTATCCGACCCCCTTCGGCTGCGTGCTGAGGCGCCTGGTATGGGGAAGGCCTTCGCCGTGGGGGAAGTGGAACGGTGGTACGGAGCAGCGTGCTGCCTGGTCGGCTGGAACTGTGCCGTCGCCTGCACTGCGGCAGCGGTGACACCCGGCGAGGGGGGCCCCGCTTTGGTGGTGGTGATTGCCCGGGACGTGCTTTGGGGGGTCTGGTTTGCATTTGGAGGGGATGCGGAGGCGTTGTGCGGATACGGCTGCGAGCCCGCGGCCTTCTGCACCGCGGACTGGGCGCGGAAGGCGGCGAGGAAGCCGGAGAGGAAGGGGCGGTTGGAGGACATGGTGGCGGGAGACTTGCGCCGGGGGCGGGGGCTCTGTCTGCCGGCGTGCATCGAAGGGCGCACGTCAGGATGCGCAGGACCGGACGAGATGGGGGAGGAGGGCGTCTACCGCACTGGGGCGCCTGGCCGTCTGAGTCTGTGTGGGCGGCCCATGCAGCTGTGAGTCGAAGCGCAGGTCGTGCGTGGTACTCGTCGCGCCGTGGTGACGTAGGGTGCTCTCGGGAGGAAGCAGCGAAGGCGGGGAGGAGGGGCGCGCGGACCAGTTTTTATTTCTCTGGCAGCAGTGGTCGCGGTGGATGGCGGCGCAGCAGGCGCGATGCGGTGGAGCAGAAGCTGGCAGAATCGGACACGGGGGGAGCAGCTTTCCTGTCTGCCTGCCTGACTGCGGCGACAAGGGAAGAAAACAAATCGGAAGCGGCTGATTCGACGCCTGCACGTGCTCCGAGATGCACCGAGCAGCGCCTGCGCACTTCCCAGTTCCCGCCTACCCGGACTGCCCCGCTGCAACCACGGTCCCTCGGCCCTACGCACAGAATTTGCTCCTCCTGTGAGCTTCAACTGAACATTCATTCCAAAGTTCCCGAGTCACCTGCCCATATTGAGACCTCAACTTATCCGAGCCTTTCCCGCCCTTGAACAGCTCGACATGCACCAGTAATCAGTCGCTTTCAGAGCGACCAAAGTACCTCGATGTCGTGAAAGTCGAACGCAGCGAGGTGAGAAGCCGCTTCGCGGACATCAATCCGGTCTTAAAGTGACCTGCAGCATGCCTGTATTCACCGCTTTGTGCCCGACAGTGAACCTCCATCCCCGGCTGCATTTGTGGCTGACACGTTACCGCAAGCGACAGAGATGTGGAAGCATGGCCAGCCGATAATTGTATTGTTCATTGGGTTTCTTCTTACTTTTTTCCTTAGTGGCTGCCGGGTTGTTTGGCTTCTCACGGTGCGCTGAGACTTCTTCTCTTGGTCACCACTCCTGTTTGCACCCATGGATCATGTGCAATTCACTAGCCACTGCGCCCGTTCCTAGTTCACCGAGTCCGTGGTTCTTCACTCCCCCGTCTATTCACTCCGCTATCATGCAGGTTCGTGCACCAGGTACTACCTGGGCGAGCGACCTTATCTCTATAAGACCCGGAGCTCCAGATTTTCGCCGCGACACAGACGACACTCCTTCTAGACACTCTTCCAAAATTTAAGAACGTGCTATCACTCCATGCACAAAACGTACGAACCACCGCGTTCGCCCATCAACATTCCGCTGGCCGAAACACGCCCACTTCACAGCCCAAATAGAGTTAATTCTAACATGTTGTCCCGAGGCAAGAGCTTCGTCACGCGGTTGTGGATTTTCGTTCAGCGTCTTCCACAATTATGGACCTCCATTAACACTGACCATCACGCATACGGCGCTTTATATGCATCGGACATAACATTGCCAGGCGGATATGCGAACTCCCTAGACTCGCGCAATCGCCGGCTGTTCGACATGGACAAGCTCAGCATACCTGATCACCAACGCGAAATGTTCCTCGTGGTGAACAAGCTCGTGCTTGAGTACATGTATGGAGATCAGTATGACCCGTCGCATGACTATGAGCACATTCAGAGAGTGGTCAAGTACACACATGAGCTATACCTTGCAGAGAAGAAGGTTGGCCATGTGAACCCCGGAACCAATATAACGACCATGTATCTTGGCGCCATGATGCATGATGTGGGCGAAACCAAATACCTTGAGAAGGGTCGAACTCAAGAGGAGGTTGTCGTGGAAAAGATGCTCGAATGCGGCGCCACTCCTAAGCTCGCTAATGACGTCGCTACCATCGCAGTCAATGTCTCCTTTACGCGCGAGATTACGGCTACTGACCGAACACGAATACATGCCATCATTGAGCACCATCCAGAGCTGGCCTTCGTACAAGATGCAGATCGCCTGGACGCCCTTGGACCGAGCGGACAGGCGCGATGTTTCGTCTACGGGGGCGCAAACCCTCGCCGTAGGCAACAAACCATCCATACCAGCATCCAATTACATCACAAGCGATTTCAATACTACGTTCCGCTCATGAAGACGCGATCTGGACGGGTCAGGGCAGAGCAGAAGTGGGCATGGATGGAACATCACCGACAAGAATGGCACGAGGACACCGACGTAAGCACGGTATTATGAACGATTAGTTTGATGATAAAGGTAGTACAATGGACCATGGTGAAGGTTTTGACGGCACGCGTTTTTGCGCCGCGTAGAGATACGAGCGATGAGAAGACTAGTGGAAAAGTAACGCTATATCGAGGTCACTTATTGAAGCAATCGTAACATACACAGCACTGATACCAATTTGACCGCGTGGTGTCGTTAATTTCGTTACCAGTACGGCAGTGCCACAGTTCTTACCCGCTCACGCCCTTTCCACCGCCTGCCCAGATCCTGCTCTGAATGCCTCGCACTGCTTGCTCCACCAATGACTGCATTACCCTTCCCCTTCTCTAGCCGCGAATGCCACCTCAGCCACCTCAGCCACCTCAGCAAGTGTTAGCTCATGCTTGTCAACCACGACCCTGACCTCTTTAATCCGATCGAAAAAGAGATCATTCCAGTACCCTCGTCGAAATAGCTGGCTCGTATCGACTGCCAGGCTTACGGTGCGTCGGATCGCGCGTGTCCACGGGTACTTCCCCGTCACGAGGCCACCCGCGAGTGGCGCGTAGTGACAAACGTAAAATACCGATAGCCCTTAATTTGAGCTGGTGCACAATGGGCATTCAGTGTCTGATCCGCGATTCCAACAGCGACTAACGCCGCTCCTGCTGCAGACCAGAGACACTTCTCTACGCTTCGTCAGACATATATCTCCCGAATGATGCAGGTCCCAATATGAGGAAACAAACACTTGGATATGGGCGTCGTGACTCGGTCTACCTTGATAATACCGCACTCATACGCGTGGAGCTTATGAAGCTGGCCTTCGGCGGTTTGATTGGTAGAACCAGAAGCGCGCTGTCGCTACCGGAGCAGTTGCAGACGAGTATCAACAAAGTCCACTGGCAGTGCAATGGAAGTTGGCACTCGAGTGGTGATCCTGCGCCCTCCCGGTGGCGAGCGCGTTGGATCAAGGCACATAACGCAGCTCAATAAACCAGGTAGAACGTTGGACAAATTTCTTCGTAAAAGCCGTGCATGATCCATCGTCCTCTACAATGCCACCTACAGCTTGATATTCGCAGCCACAGTGAAAGCCCTAACGTCCTCGACCAGATCCTTTGGTCTTTCCACCGAAGGGAAATGACCTCCCTTTTCCCTCTCCTTCCAGAACGCAATATTCTCAGCAACCTTGGACTCTGCCCACCACTTTGGCACGAAAGCAACGTCCTTTGGGAAGACGGAAACGCCCACGGGAACCGTCCTCGAGATGATCTTGTCAAACAATCTCGTCAGGAGCATTTTGTCCTCCGGCTTACTGCTGCCTTCCTTTGGGATACACATATAAATCTCTGAATGCCCTGCTGTCCCATTAAGAATGTACGGCATGCACCACGTCACGACTTCTTCATCGTCCCACTCGAACCCCGCCTCGCGGTCCACAATGAACTGTACCTTCTCTCTCAGCCAACAAAGCATGCCTAGCGGCGAATCAACAAGTCCATAGTTGAGGGTTTGAGGCTTAGTGCCCTGGATCTTCTGATACCCAGCTTCTGCCGCGTTCCACCATTGCATACGCTCAAACATGGTCTTTTCGTAGGCCGTGAGCCCCGCACCTTTAAAAAGGTACGCTCTCGCCAGCTTCGCGACCGCGAGGGGATGCCAGATGGGCGAGGGCGGCGTGCCGATGATGAAATTAAGGTGCAGACCCAAGACAGATGCGGGGGAATCGGTCGCGATGAGGCGTCCGATCATGCTGCCCCAGTCGCCGCCCTGGACCACGAACCTGTTGTAGGAGAGTGCGTGCATGAGCTTCGTCAGGATGCTGGAGATCTCCCAAGGTGGACATACGTGTTTGCGCGGGTAGGAGGAAAAGCCGAAGCCTGGAAGGGAAGGCGCTACCACGTGGTATGCTTGCTGATCATCGCCCTCGGGATCAGTGAGCAGCGCAATGATTTTGCGGACCTCGAGGAAACTGCCTGGCCAACCGTGGATGAAGAGGAGCGGGATTGCAGATGGCTTCTTGGCGCGGTGGTGGACGAAGTGGATTGTGTGCTCTTCGTCGGCGTGCGAGATGGGGAGCGTGAACTGCTCGAGCTCGGCGTTGAGTTGCGTCTCAATGCGCCGCCAGTCGTACGAGTTCGCCCAGTAGTCCTGAAGATGGCGGGCATAACTCGCAGGGAGACCTTGTTCTTGCCATATCTGCTCCTCCGGGGCATCTTTACCTGGTGGGATGCGTGCTGTTCGGACACGCTGGTTGATCCATTCTAGTTGCTCGTCTGAGACGGCAATCTTGAACGGTACCGGCTCGGCCATTCGGTGAGCGTGGGTAAATGACCGTGTGCAGGTATGTTTACGCTTCGGTGAACCGTCTCTCTCGCATAAGATGTCGGCTGCCCAGACAATTGACCTTTAGTTGTTGCTTTCTCTTTCCCAGGGCAACTTGGATCTTTTTTTGTGTAGCTGTCGACGTCCTTGTACCTAGGCATGCAGCCAGCCTTTCGTTTTACGTGACGGACTGCGCCTTCCTGTTCTGTTCGGAAGGAGGCGGTGGGGAAGGAGCAAGCGGGGGCACGCGTGGCCCGTGCGCCGCTACCACTCTACGCGTCGCGCTTTTTCCTACGCGCCGTCGCCGACACGCCGGAGCCGTCGTGAGCGTCCAGCACTTTGACACACGCACGCTTCCCATGTCAACAATGGCTTTTCCGCAGCCACCCCGCGGTCGCTATGCTCGTACGCTCCCTCGAACGCACTCTTTCCGTTGCAGACACTAATTGGGGCTGCAGACGCGCCCGGTCCCACGTTCCTCGCATACTCCCCGAATGGCCAGAAGCTGGTTACCGCTGGTGTCGACAACTTCTGCCGCGTCTTCACCACCGGATCCGACGATGAACCGCTCAACGTCGACGACTGCCAGGAGAACAACCTGGCTGTGGCAGCTGGGGTATGTGCATGTGCATGCCGCTGAGCAAGGCCCAGGGGTTGCTAACGCACGCGACAGAATGACTTCTTCATCACGGGAGCCGAAGACGGAACGGTGAACAAATATGCGATGGCCACCAGCGACGGCGATGGCGGAGACATACTCTGGAGGAGCACGCTCCCCATCCGGGATGTTGCGCTGAGTCCGGATGGTGCGTGGGTTGCTGTCGCCAGCGAGTAAGCCGTTGAAGGGTCGACCCGAGACGTTCTGGCTGACATGGCACAGTGAACTTGTCGTCCATGTCATACACACAAAAGACATACAGATGGTCAAGCGCCTCCGCGACCAAAACCGCTCCGTTAGGCATGTCTCCTTCAACAAGAGCGGCACTCAGCTTGCCGTCTCCTGTGTCGATGGCAGCCTATACATCTATTCGATGGACTCGGAGGAGCCCGAGCTCGTGCAAAAGGTGGACGACATGATCAAGAGAACGGAGCCCGAGGCTGAGTCGAGCGCAAGAGTGCTGTGGCATCCGGACGGGACAGCGTTCGCGACCCCGACGGGGCTGCGAGAGATGCAAGTCATGTCCACTGGCGACTGGGCGAAGCACAAGACCTTCAAGACAGAACACAGGGCAGACATTACCGCCGCTGCATGGTCCCCCAACGGCGCTCTGTTGGTCACGACCTCCAATGATTTGAGCATTTGCCTGTGGGATGCAAAGACGCAGAAACTACTGAAGAAGTATGACGACGTCAAAGCCACAATATTGGCAATGGCGTGGCACCCTACCCAGAACATACTGTCCTACACCAACAACGAGGGCCTTCTTTACATGCACACCAATTTCGTTCCTCCAGAGCTTCAGCACTTCTTACGGCTGCCCCTGCAGGCTGCGCCGTACTTCCATAACCCTTCCGAGGGTCGTGGGAACAGCCCAACTACCAATCTCGTGAATGGTTTGAAACACGTGTTGCCCGAACGAAGGGCCCGAGCTGGAAGTGCGGACAGTCTTGATGACCTCTTGGGGGATGAGTTCAGGGACGACGACCTGGACATGCCAGATGAGGCCGACGATGGATTTGTGATCGACGACGATGGTGCTGGCTATACAAACGGCCTCGGAAAGAGAACAAATGGTCATTTGGGTCCGCTCGAGTCTATGAGCAAGCGTCGCCCGACTGCCCCTGTCTTCCAGCCGCAGATACACGAACCCTTCCAACCCGGCGGTACCCCCTGGCGCGGCAATCGGCGCCTCTTGTGCTGCACCCTGCTTGGTTACGTCTCTACCATTAGCCAGGAAGGAACACACTACACAGCTGAGGTCAGATTCTACAATGACCGAGAGTACACCAACGTCAGGTTTACCGATGTGTTCGGATACGACAAAGCTGCGCTTACCGAACATGGTACTCTGTTCAGCTGTCAACCAAAAGGCAGCATTCCTGCAATGATCTACTACAGGCCACACGAGACGTGGACAACCCGCGCAGATTGGCGCACTAACTTGCCTGCAGGTGAATCCGTAACTGCAATTGCTCTTTCACATTCGTATGTCGTTGTGACCACCAGCGCAAATTACGTCCGCATATACTCGCTTTTTGGCCTACCACTTCGTGTTTTTCGTCAGAAAGCGTCGCCTGTTGTGACATGCGCTGCATGGCGCGACTACGTTTTAACCATCGGTAATGGGCCCGTAAGCGGAGACGGTACATCGCAGTTGCTCTATACAATCGAGAACGTAAAGCGCGACGAGATATGCCAATCGGAAGACATTGTGGCTCTTCCACCTAACACCACTCTGACATCGGTCTTCTTCTCCTCGGATGGGGACCCATACATCTACGATTCCGATGGTGTCCTGCTGACACTTCTTCACTGGCGTACAAACGGGCAAGCAAGATGGGTACCTATGCTGGACACGAAGTGTCTATCACGACGTGCAGGAGGTGGTAAGCAGGAGAGCTACTGGCCAGTCTCCGTCTCCCAAGACGCGAATGGAAAACACGTCTTCCATTGCATGATTGTTAAAGGAAGTGAGAAATACCCTACCCACCCGCCGCCGATGCTCAGCGAGTTTGCGCTCGAAATCCCCTTGTCCTCTGCTATCGACAAAGGCCGACAAGAGAAGGAACCTGATGTGGATCCTATGTTTGACGAGGAGGAAGAGTCAGGCAAGAAGCCGGAGAGCAAGCAGCAACAGCATGAGCAAGATTACATTCTCTCATCGGTCCTGCACACGCAGCTTTCGGAGACCATATCGCATACACGTCCTACAACGTATCAAAAGCAGGACCTGTCCAATCTAGACGTGCAAATTGACAGATCGCTGTTGCAGCTCTTGGCTCTTGAGTGTCTTGCTGGTGAGGATAGAGGCATGAAGGCCTTGGAGCTGGTGACACTGATGCGGAATTCGAATGGGAAGATGCTGGACCTTGCTGGCAAGGTAGCGGAGAGATACAATAGGGATATGCTGCGAGACAAGATTCAAGAGCTTGCGGAAAGAAGGTTAATGTCTAACGAAGAAGAAGAGGATGAGTTGTGAGCTCGTTTCTCGTGTGACGAGCATGTTTATGATGGGTCTATGGTCACGGCTTGGTGTCAATGTGATGCTGTATGTCTAGGTTGTTTCCTTTCCCACAGCACGTGTAGATCTTTGCGTTACAGCTGCTCGCTGAGTCAAATTACTATTTCCAAATCACCGTCCAATGCAGCCATTCTGGCCAGCGTTTAAATCGCCAGCATTGAACCTTCTCTCGTGGCGAGACGGCTTCAGATGACCCAGAGGCAACGTCTCACGAAGCTCGTCATTGAACAACACAATCGTCAAAGCATGGCCAGTCCCTGCAGCATCTGCAGTCTTCGCATTCCCTGTAGCAATTACAGAGGTTTTGATCCTCGTCGCAATCTCCCCAGTCGCACATGATCCCGGCCTCTCCTGAATAAAGTAAAGGTGTAAAAGTGAGTTTCGTACCTAGCGTAGACTTAAATGTATGTTTTAGACCGCGAAAAGAAGAAGTGAGATGCCAAAGAAGACATATATCCAATATATGGGATTGACTGTTCTGGTGTCAAGTCGCGAAGGGTGCCTGTTTGTGACAATGGAAAACGGCGCATGTGCGTAGCAGGCAAACACTCGTTATAGTTGGGCAATTTGTGACTGCTGGGATAGCTAGAACAACGAGGCGCTTCGCTGTCTTTTGTGCCGACGTGGACTTGCCAGCCATCTCCATGTCTTTGTTGCGTTGGTCCTGGGTGTTTACGCCGTGTCAGGGTACCTTTGCGCTGATTTCGTCACGGCACGGCACGGCGGGGCGAAGTTGTTCCTTCATCGTTCGTGTGGGGCTGTTCCACGCTCCTCCTCCATTGCATTTGTACGCTGTTGCAGGCGCTCTCGCGTAAAGGTGAAGGGCTGACTACCTAGGTAGACACAACCGCACTACCAATCAAAGTGTAACTCTTGTATTATCTATCCTAGGGTTACTTACTATGTCTCTCTGCTATACAAGATTATGGTTTTTATGGCCCACTTCTAGCTTTACGCGAGAGGGGCGATGGCCGGGGCGCCGGGGATGCGAAAATCACGTGCTGCTTGCTGCGGTTACGTCATTCTCTTCTCATAGCTTTAAGAGGTCCAGTGCAAGCTCCCAGGTGCCGTGTACAACCAAAACCTGCATAACTCCTCTGACTACTCCACGTTCCATCAGATCCATCAATTGAGATCGTGACACTCAGCTACACATCAAACCACCACAGAGAACCGTCACCGCAGCTACACGCATCGCCATGGGTTGGTTCACCAGCACCGAGAAGGCCGCCTCCACGCCTACGGAACCGACCACCGAGGGGGGCTCCCGCTACGGCGTGGGCGCAGAGCAGGACCGCTACGCCTCGCACTTCCGTGCCCCCGAAGAGGTAAAGGAGCGTGTTAAGGAAGGTGTCATGGAGTTCGTCCACCAAAAGGGTAGCGGCGCCGAGCAGGACCGCTATGCATCACACTTCGGCCTTCACGACGACCCCGTCAGGAGGGCTGCGACGTGGCTCGCAAACCAGCAAGGCGTTTCATCCGGGGCCGAGCAGGATCGATACGGTGGGTGGTTTGGCCTCGGTGCCGATGGCTGGGCGCGTGCGAGAAAACTTGCGGAGGCGCCAGGCGTAGGTGCTGAACAGGTACGTCAAGGTGGTTCGCCAGCGGTCACGAGACGTGGCTAACGAGTCGTTCTAGGACCGCTACGGATCGCATTTCAGCATAGATACCGGCTCGGTGAAGCGCGCAGCAATGTCGGTGCAGGAGGGCGTCAAACAGGCGCGCGACCGGTAGAGGTCGTCAGGCTGGCGAAGGAGGGATGAGCACTGGATCTTCCGGGCTGATAGAAGTCGTGTTACCATAGCGAGTCCGAGTATGCATGTGTTGAAATCAATGGCATTCCATCCCATAGTGCTCGCAATCCGCCGCATTTGACGCCCGACCCATGCGCCCCGGAACATCAATCGTCCCGCGATAAGGCCCACTTTGCTTCGACGTATGGTAAAAGTCGCACGTTGTCCATCCAAGCTTCTGACCTCCTCTGACCTCTCTGACCTCTCTGACCTCTCTGACCTTTGTGTTAGACATCGCCGCCCCACTTAGCGCTCCTCTCCAGGCGCACCCTAAGTGCACATGTTGTCAAGTCATCCCAAATTTGTAATGTACGCGGAGACATAAATAAGGATCCAAAACTTCCGCCGAAACAAGCATCCCTCAGCCGAGAGATTCAAGGGTTTAAATTGAAGGAAACCAGGGAAATCGCTTCTTCGCGCAGTCCGCATCGACATGACCCGTAACATCCTCTTCACTGGAGCGTCCGGCTACCTTGGTGGCAGTTTTCTCCAACTTCTGAAAGACGCCGGTCTGCCTGGGCACAAGATTTACGCAGTGGTGCGTTCCGACAAACAAGCCGAAGCCGTCCAGCAATACAACGCCGAACCCCTCACAATTGACCTCTCCAATACCGACGCCATCACTTCGGCCATCGTCGACAACAATGTGACAGTTGTGTTCCACCTCCATAATCCCCTCGATAGCACCACACCCGCATGGATCAAAGCCCTCGCCGCCGTGAAGCAGCGCCTGAGGCAGGACGTCCACTTTATCTTCACCACTGGCGCGAAGCTCTTCTCCTCTCACGCTGGAGCCCCGTCTGAACCCTTCTCCGATTCAGATCCGGGCTTGTACGTTATGCACAAGGGCCAGGCGGCGAAAGCACCCATCGACGCAATGGGCGTCGGCACCTCGTGCAATACCCTCGTCACAGAGACTGCGGAAGCGCACGGTGTAAAAAGCTACATTTTCGTCCCGTGCATCGTATACGGCCGAGGTCTCGGTTTCGGTAACAAAATCTCCATTCAGACTGTTGCCGTCGTGCGAGCTGCGAAGGCGACGGGGCGCGTATTCAAGGTAGACAATGGACGTCCAACGTGGCCCGTTTGCCATGTGGAAGACAACTCCACACTCTACCTCGAAATGCTACGCGGGATCTTGGAAGAGAGGGACATTGGTCACGGGAAGAACGGGTACTTCCTCGCCAGCCCCGGGAGTGTTGCGTGGGACGATATCTATACTGCTATGGCGAAGGCGCTCAAGAAGAGAGGTGTGATCGGTGACGAGGAGATTCAGATGGCGGATAGGGATGATTTGGCGAAGATGGGCGAGGGTTTGGACTGTCCAGCTGACTTTGTGCCGTTGATGTTGGGCGGGCTGTGCCCTCTCACGCCTGAGCATGGGAGGAGCATCGGCTGGACGCCAAAATACGGGCCTGAGCACATTCTGGAAGCGGCGGACGCAGAGGTCGAGCTTATTCTTGAGCATCTGGATGGGGCGAGAAGTTATGCCATTCCACAGGGGACTAAGCTGAAACAGTAACTCGTAAGCTGTAGCCCGGTCGTCTGTGCATGGATGTATTCTAGACCCTATAGAGACCCAAGGCTCGGGAAAGAGAAGACGGCTCTCAAATCAGACCCACGTCCGTTTGTGTATCCTGTGCAATGAAACAACTCGCCACCATTGGCCTTAAACCCAGTCTGGTGTGGCTTGCGCGCCTTTCAGTACATCTAAATCAGAGTCAGAACCAATAAAACATAATCAGCAAGGCGTCCTATGCATGAGTAAGACATGAGATACCTACCGGAGTCACATCCAGCGGCGCAGCTATACTGTGTCCCTCAGGCGCAGTGGTCGGACGGCTCACTTCATGAACTATAACAGAGTTAGAGCATATCCTAAATCTATCTCATGATTGTTTTCATGATAATATTGCGACCATGCATCCCTATGAGCTTCCCTCACTTCATGCTGTCCGCGTAGCAGCGCAGCTGATTTCGGATGTGGTTCTCAAGACCCCGACAAAAGCTTCACTGCAGCTTACCAGTTTGGCCAACCAAAAGCTCCAAAGGAATGGAATTTCGGAGCCAATCCCACAGGTTGAACTGCTCCTCAAGTGCGAAAATTTTCAGCGCACTGGATCCTTCAAATTCCGAGGAGCATACCATTTCATAGCAAAGCTTACCAATGACGAGCTCAAAAACGGAGTAGTAGCGTACAGCACAGGTACCAGTATTCCCTTTCACAGTTGTGACAGGCTTGTTAAGTCTCTCCAGGCAACCACGCTCAAGCAGTAGCCCACGCTGCCCAACTGGCATCTCAAAACCGCAACATCAGCGTACCGGCCTACGTCGTCGTCCCATCAGACTGCCCGCATAAGAAAATTTCCGCAGCAGAAGCCCACGGCGCCACAGTCATCTTCTCAGGACCCAACCCCAACGATCGAGTCATACTGGCCGAGCAGGTCCAGAGCGCCACCGGTGCGGTGCTCATTCCGCCGGCTGACGACCAAAACATAGTGCTTGGTCAGGCGACCGCCGTGCAAGAGTTTGTGCAACAGGCCAACCAGATGGGGAGGAATCTTGATGCGATTATTGTTCCTAGCGGTGGGGGCGGCTTGCTCTGCGGCGCAATCGCCGTCTGTAAGCCGCGCGGCATAGCCGTCTTCGGCGCTGAGCCCGAAAGCGGAGGTCCTAGCCTTGCGCATGCCCTCCAGACTGGCAGACGTACGCTAGAGATTGAACATCCTGGCTCCATTGCCGATGGACTGCGCTCGTTGACAGGCGAAGCGAATTGGGAGCACATTAAGTTCGAGGGGAATGTGCAGGACGTGCTCACTGTCAGTGAGGCTCAGATCAAGGAGGCCTTGAGAATTGGGGTTCAGGGTTTAGGGTTTGCGATTGAGCCTAGCGCTGCTGTGCCGCTGGCTGCCGTGCTGTTCGGCCATCCATTCCGAGATTGGGTCGAATCTCTCAATAAGCGGATAGAAGTGGGTGTGATTCTTACTGGAGGTAATGTCAGCATGAAGGATCTAGTTGCTCTGGTCCCTGAGCTCAACGTCACGAAAGGAAGAATTTGAAGATTGACTGGGCGTGTTATTGGTCGGGCATATGTAATATGATTTCACGGTTCGTGTCTGAAAGATTTCAATGCAAGCGCTGAATACTCTGGAAAATTTAATAATTAGAGCAAAAGAGGAAGTGCGGCTTTCCACACTAACTTAGCGTGTCAAGGCTGCTCACCGATTATTCAGGGCGTAAGCCAGCTGAACTGACATGGAATATTACAAGGAGGAACTAGCATAATGCATTGTCTCAGACCCCACATGTCTACACATAGAAGTGAAAAATTTCAAACCGTGAGCGATGAAGCGAAGACTTATTTTTGGGAACTGTGCCATATCGATGTCCACGCCTCCAATTCCTGTGAACTTGAGAAAAATGGACCAAGCCTCGTTGGTGCAGACAATCCAATATATAATGCCTCAAGGTCTTAAGCAGGAAGCGTCTTGTTTAGCTCCAGTAGGCTGGAGAACAGTGTGCACATTACACAGCTTACAGGACGCCGGCCGAGTCAACCTAGATTTTCAGCCCAGTATCTAGGTGCTGTGTTACAAGATCTGCACACTCCACCGAATCTCATCTACTTCTTTTACATAATGGAACTGCCAAACAACAACGAAAAAAGGCCAGGATATTTGACAGAGTCGTCTACTGGCAGCTCTCAGTCATCAATCCAGCTGACGCCGGAGGAGTCAGACACTCGACAAGATGGAGGTCTGAGGGCTTGGACGCAGGTTTTTGGCTGCTGGCTTTTGTTTATGAATACATGGTCGGTTCTTACAGTAGCCTCACTGTGTACTTGCTGAAATTCACAGGGGCTTAACGAATTCGTTTTCTATATTTGAAACATTCTATAACCAAAAATTCCCGCACATATCACACTCCAACATCTCATGGATCGGCTCGGTTCAGCTCTTCCTAACCTTGTTCGTGGGCGTACTTGCAGGCTGGTTGCTTGACAGAGGCTACCTACGTTCTATCCTCATTACCGGGATCGCACTGGAAGTCATTGGAATGGTCATCACCAGTGTGTGCGAACAGTACTGGCAGCTTTTGCTTGCACAGGGTGTTTGCGTTGGCATTGGCTCAGGTACATTGGCATTTACGAGCGCAGCAATTATCCCTTTCTACTTCACGGAGAGAAGGATGTTAGCTGCGGGGATCGTGAGTACTGGAAGCAGTATTGGTATGCATTCCGACCTTGTTTTACAGCCCGCTATTTACCATAGGTATCTGACATATTGCCACTAGCTGGAGTTGCTTATCCACTTATGATGCGCGAACTCTTCAGGGAAGTGGGTTTTGGCTGGGCCGTCCGAATTTTAGCATTCATCATGCTAGGTGGGCTTTCCGCGAGCCTGATTCTGCTAAAACCGCACGCGAACGCGAATAAAGCACGCGCGCTTTTAAAGACCACCTTACTCCGCGATGCGCCTTACACAATCTTCATCGTTGGTAAGTGTTTCCACCTTTTCCATGGCTGTTTGGGAACCTCACTGATCGTCTGAGTAGCTTACGCCTTTATGGTAGCCGGAGTGTACGTGCCGTACTTCTTTATACAGAGCTACGCATTGGACCTCTCTATTGACGAAACTATGACGTTCAACGTAGTCAGCGTCATGAATGCAGCAACCTTTTTTGGTCGCTTCCCTTACAATTACCTCGCAGATATGTAGGTGGATCATTTATCTAATCACCCTCTCTCAAACGCTGACAAGGAAAAGCTATGGTGGTATCGCGGTCCTCGTACCATGTTGTCTCGCCACAGCTGTGATACTTTTCTTCTGGCGGTTCGCGCAAGGCTTGGGCGGGCTCATTGCCATCAGCACAACATTTTGTTTCGTCACTGGCGGGTTAGTATCATTGCCCGCAGTTACTATCGCCAACCTCACACAAGACAAATCCGAGTATGGAACACGAATGGGGATAGGCTACACAATCGCTGCCATAGGGGCACTGCTCGGAAATCCAATCGCAGGGTTGGCGCGCAGCAGTGCTAGCACTGATGTGATTGAACGATGGCAAGGTGCATGGTTCGTTGCAGGAGGAGCTCTACTTATTGCGACTGCTCTTATGATCTGGGCAAGAATACTTCGAGCTGGCTTGGATATGAGAGTTAAGATCTGACCACTAGCGTCTGAGCTTGCATATATCTATTCATAATGCGGCTTGGAAGGCATTTTGGAATGCAAAGATGGATTTTTTGCCTAATACTTATCATACACTGCCGCAGTTGTGTATAACTCAATGATCCCACACCGTTCTCACCATTCCGAGGTTAGCTCCGGTGACTCACCCATGGGATGGTGTCACTTTCTGACATCGAACACCGTTCCTCCTTCCGCTTTGCGCGTGACTTGGTGCTTTACAAAATACCATAGGTAGTTCTTTTCGAAACAATGGAGTGAATTGCGCGATTTTTGTGTTTGTGCACAGCTCTCCAATTCGGAAACCCCAGCAATGTTCTGTTCCAAACGCCACGAGTTACTTCTTGACATGTATAGATGACTAACTACAAGAAACCTAGAATCTTAAAAACTCAACAGCTTTCGTTATTATAGACCGGGTGGCTAAATTTGCGTTGTTTTGCTTTTGAGATACCCCTTCAACGTCAAAATCCACAAAATCGTCGTCATCAAAAAGCCAAAGTTGTTGACAACGTTAGTCTTTCAGCAGTGCGCTAAGGTGCTGCAGTAGGTAATGTAGCCGGCGGTGACGGCACCGCTGGGCTGAACTCCACGTGCAAAGGGTCCTTCTGCCACGTCTCGAAAACCTGCTGACTGGTCCACTTCGTCAAATAGCTTCCCTCAGCAACCCGAATGTCGTATCTGTACAGCAGTATCGCCAAGAATAGCCGCATCTCAAGACGTGCCAAAGGTTGAGCTGGACATTCGCGAGGCCCTACACCCCAAGGCTTGAAAGCAGTCATGTCGTTATGGTTCAGTGGTGAATCGGATGACCACTTCAAAGAGTCGTCGGGTTTCTTCAAGAATCGTTCAGGTGCAAAGGTGTCAGGTGAGGAGAAATGCTCAGCGCTCCGGAACATGGAGTAGCAAGATACCGAAACAACAGTGTCGGGTGGAATCAGTTGGCCGGCGACGGTAGTGGGAACATCGCCCGGAAGCTGACGACGCAGCATATCCGGAAGTGGTGGACATAGTCGCAGAGATTCTTCAATAACTGCGTTCAAGTACTCTAGTTTCGCGGCATCACTGGCGTTTATGCTAGTCTCAGAAGAGAAAGCTGATCGAACCTCTTCTTGCGCTCGTTTGAGCTTAGATGGGTAAACAAGCAGGTAATGGATGGCACCGGAGAACGCCGTGGTCAAGCACTCCGACCCAGCAACGAGGCAGGAGAACACGTTCTGTTCAATCTCGTCGTCCGTAATTATGGCGGTGGGATTTTGCTTATTGTATTCCTCAAGGTGGCCTAGCACGTCCGGATGGCCGCTAGGACCCGTTCTGATGCGGGTTTGCAGACGTTCATGTCCATCATTGAATATCATCTTCAGGTCCTCAAACGCAGATCTAGGTGTGATGGCCATTAGCGCATTATTGATCCACGGATAGTAGGTTATGGCGGCAGCAATAATGACGCCCTGGAAGTGCGAGAGCACACCCATGATCGCATGGCCAGCGCCAGTGTCGAGGCAGTCGTACGATTTCGACCACGCCAATTCGCCAATGATGTCAAAGGTTGTAAAATTCGACCATTTAACCATGTCAACCACGGCCACACCATTGTTGTTCAGGACAAGATCGTCGATGCGGGCGGTGAACTTGTTGAAGTACGATCGCACTGTGGGCTCATAGTCCTTCACGGCTTCTTCCGAGAATGCGATACCGAGTGCTTTGCGGAAACGTGCATGGTCGGAGCCAACCCCGGAAATGACATTGTACGAATCAATTCCGGGCGGTCGCATGCCCCATTGTGGGGGTCGGATCTCGCTACTCTTCCTCAGATAGATGTCGTTCCATGCGCGAGGGTCATTGATGTGGAGTTCGTTTGGAGCAACGCGGACGACTGGGCCATATTTATCGTGAAGGGCTTTCATGCGAAACGAATTCTGGCCCGTTACAAGAGTAAATAAGTATGGGATCCTCGAGGCGCTCCATGCTTTCGGACCAGAGAATTTTGCCAGAGGATGGAAGAGAAGATTGTAGACAGCGCGTACGATGACATACTGTTCTAGTGAGCCGCAAATACTTCGTGGTCAAACAGAGAGCATACCAAGACATAGACGCCCAACACCTTCAGAATGAGGCCCATGATAACCTACGCAACTGCAATAAGTCGGGAGCACAAAATCGGTAGAAAGCTGTAACCTTCAGTAGGTATATGAAGTCGTGACTTGTCAGATTGAATCTGGCCGGGGACTTTGTGATTCGCCTATGGTATTTTCTGGCGCCCGGGTCCCGGTGTTCGGGTTTCAAGGTCATAAATGCAAGAGAAGTCAATCTGACCAGCCCTTCTCAAGCGTTGAATACGACGCTTCGAAAATTTAAAGCGAGCGAAAGCGTTTTGAAGTAACGATAGGCTGTTGCTGATGACACATGTACCTATGGCAGACGACTGGTGGAACCGACGAGACATTCAGTTCCCAAAAAGACGCCAACAATATAGCAGCAAGGTTCTACAAGGAAACGACTGCAATTGAGTATTTATTACTGTAGGTACGAGCACGGCTCCCTACCCGCCGTCGGCCTCTGAGAGATGATACTAAAATCTGCAAACTCATGCGCAGAAATGTGCTTCTCTCGTACCCGCTAGCACGTGCGAAACAACAAGAAGCCTGGCGAGAGTGGCTCCTAGCGCCCTCGAAGAGGCCGCAGATTAACTTGCCACTGCTTGCCAAGGCGGCTAGCGCGAGACAAGATCGGGACCCAACCCAGTACCACGTACGCTCACCTTGACACCTACAAACCTCCCCACAATCGTTGTTTTGTCGGTAATCTTCTGCAAATTTCCACCTACAGAGACGCACCCTTCCTGCTTTGACACAGTGGCGCCTCTAGATACAAATCCTCGCAATATTACGTCATCACCAATGGTTCAATAACACTTGCCCATTTGACGCTTTCCTCTCATCGAAAGCCGTGCCTCAAAAGCCCAGAAACTTGACCGACAAGCTTTCTATAACAGTAGCTTGTGTCACAGCTATCTGTGCTCTCCGCCACTGATTACCCTCTCTCGTCCTCAACCTTGAACAAGAATTTTCCGTCCTCTTGGCAAGTGGGGTCGAGATGCCGACGCTTGCGGTCGACAACTTCAACATCGTTTGCGCCTGTCTCGGCGGTTTCATCACTCTTTTCGGACTTGTCTCATACCTGCTGAAGGAAAAATTCTATCTGTCGGAAGCTCGTAAGCTCGCCCACCGCACAGTCACATATACGTACAGGATTGACTATCCTAGTGATATCGCTCGTGGCTGGAGTCATCTTCTCCCCTAATGCAACTAATCTTCTGAAACCCGAACAATATGCCTTACACGACGAAGAGATTCTTAACACGATCACACTCTACTTCTCTCGCTTGGTCCTCGGTGTACAGGTCGTGCTCGCTGGAGTGCAATTACCATCCAAGTATCTGAAGACGGAATGGAAAAGCTTGACTCTTTTGCTTGGACCGGGAATGGTTGTCATGTGGCTGGTGACAAGCCTCCTGATATTTGCCCTGGTGCCGTACGTAGCCGGATTCAACTCTGCGATGGTTTTATCATCGATTGTTGTTCAAGGGGACAAGCTGATATATGTTTCGTTAGGCATATCCACTTTGTCGAAGCTCTCGCAGTCGGCGCTTGTGTCACTCCCACCGACCCTGTTCTTTCGAACTCCATTGTCAAAGGCAAGTTCGCCGATAAGAACATACCAAAAGAGTTACAGAAGATCATTGTGGCTGAATCGGGTGCGAACGACGGGTTGGGTTACCCGTTCCTGTTTCTCCCGCTTTACCTAATTCAACATTCTGGTTTAGGTTCCGACCACGGCGTTGCCCGTGCTATGGGCGCCTGGTTCGGCGAAACATGGGGATACACTATTCTGCTCAGCGTTGTTTACGGTGCCACGGTTGGTTGGATTGCCAAGGAACTTCTACATTGGGCAGAAGAACGCCATTATGTAGACAAAGAGAGCTTCCTCGTATTCGCTATCACTCTAGCGGTAAGTCACACACCCTGCAACAAAACAGCAATCTTACGGGTGGTATGCGGAACCATATGGTTGATTACTTCATTGATGGGCGTTGACTTGGTTTCATGTACAGCTTTTCCTGGTCGGTACAATGGGCATGGTAGGATCTGACGATATTCTTGCCTGCTTCATTGCTGGTAACACTTTTACCTGGGAGTAAGTTATTATATGATCGTCCCGTCGCTATCATATTCTCCGAAGCACTAATTATGTTCACAGCGACTGGTTCCGGCTTGAAACAATGGACGATAGTTTTCAACCAACGATCGATATGCTGCTCAACGTGTCCGTGTTTGTCTGGTTCGGTAGGTCATTCCTCTCAGATTGTCGATATGCTACTTACTTTTTTAGGCGCTGTTTGCCCGTGGAAAGAATTTTACACAAACGAAGTCATTCCAATCTATAGGCTGGTCTTCCTTGGCATACTCGTACTGCTTCTCCGCCGACCTCCTATCATTTTGGCTATGCACAAGCATATTCATCAGATTGAGGAGAAGCGCCAGGCGCTGTATGTAGGCTTCTTTGGGCCTATTGGTGTTAGTGCGATTTTCTATCTCTACATCACACTTGATTTTCTGCGGAAGAACGTGACAGTCGACGGAGAGATCAGACCGGATGCGAAATACCTCATGAAAGTGGTGTACATTGTTGTGTGGTTCCTTGTGATCTGCAGCGTGGTAAGTTCACCAACCTCTATTGTCTTCGCATAGTTGACCGGAATAGATCATACATGGCCTCACTATTCCTATGTCCAAGCTGGGGATCTGGCTGCCGCGATCGATATCCCGAGCCATCTCTTCACAGAGAGAAGATAGTCCAGAACCGTTTCACATCAGAGAAGATACAGGAGATGAAGAAGGCCTCCGACGCCGTGCAGAAGCAAACTCTGGCACTGCTTCGGACGCTGTTCTTCAGGTGCCGCGGCGCATCGGGAGGAACATTATCCAAACTAACCCTGTTTCCGAACCCCACTCGCGAACGTCTTCTCGAGGTCCAATCCCACTATCTAATGTGCCAACGACATCATACGGCCAGGAGAATAATTACGTCGACTTGGCACGTAAAACTGACTTTCAAGACACTGAACAGAGTACCACACGCACCGGCACTACCGAACCTGCTCAACTCAATCATAGAGCTATACGGTTCCCAGATGAGGTCACCACTGCATAAGACACTGCTTAGGAATGAGCTCGTTTATGCAGCGACAACTGTCCTACTCCCCGAGAACTATAAGCATTGAAAGCGATCATGTTAAAATGTCTGCACGGGCTTGTTCTTAGTCCATCAGATCAATTGGAGAGGACGCTTATGGCAATGGCTTAGAGTTTGCAGAGGATATCATGGCTCTCGCGTAAAGCTGAAAGTTGCCTTTTGTATTGCTCATGCTGGGGTAGAACACCAGCTATTAAAATTGGCCCTTTTAGTCGACTATTTAGGGCCTGCCTGGTTCCTCCGATAGGGGCTCCGTTTAGGGCGCCGGTAATGAAACGGGGGATAATTGGTGACTTGTTCGGTATTTTTCGTCCGATAAGGTAACTGACGGAGGTCCGTTTTGTTAACGGGCGGCACTAAAATCAGACCCCTGTTTAGTCCTGTCACGGACCAGATGAGACCCTCTGCGTCTCCGATTGCCAAACTCTGCACCTAGAGGCCTTTTTGCTATCGGAGAGGTCGTCGTTTTGTCACGTGCCGTGTTCTTGTTGCATATGGATCCCCGTAGAGCAGCTGCTGGCATGGCTGCCGTCGGTGCCCTGAGCATCGTCGCCACCACATTAGCCCAGCTATACGATACGAAAACGCGTCCAACAGGCGTAAATACGCGCCTGAACGATCGCCAGCGAGGGGCGGCGTGGTTGAGAGACTGTATGGGCGACCCCGTGCAGCTGTTTGAGGAGACTCGACTGCGGCCGGAGGTGTGGCAAGAGCTTGTGGGATACCTAAAAAAGGAGCAACTTGTCAGCGACGGCAGGGTCTCTATGGAGGAGAAAATACTCACATTTCTGTATATTTGTTCGAACGGCGCGTCGTGGCGTAATTGTCGTCGCAAAGTAGGCCACTCTATGGAGACAATAAGTCGCAACTTTCATGAGGTGCTTAACGCGCTGCTGCACCTGTACAAGACCGTCGTCAAAGGCCCGTCGGCGGAGATCTCTAATCATATACGGGACGACGAGAAGCGCTGGCCGTACTTCGAGGACTGCGTGGGCGCGATTGACGGCACCCATATACCCATCCATGTGCCGCAGCGAGACCACAAGGGGTATCGAAATCGGTACGGTGACTTGACTCAAAACGTCCTCGCCGTCGTTGACTTCGACATGAACTTCCTGTACGTCTTGGCTGGCTGGGAGGGCAGCGCCCATGACGGCAAGGTGCTCAAGGACGCGTACCTCAAAGGCCTCGCAG
>ML976703.1:0-104404 GCA_010015655.1 Bimuria novae-zelandiae CBS 107.79 | reverse complement strand
CACCTCCTCGTCAGCGACAACCTCACCGTCGACGACACTGAAGCCTGACTGCTGGCGGAGCTGCGCCCAAATCTGCCACTCCTTTTTACAGGTATCGACTTTGCCCTTGCATTGTTCGATGGTCACAGGTCTATTGCCCGACACCTTCTGCACCTCCTT
Organism: Bimuria novae-zelandiae CBS 107.79; assembly: GCA_010015655.1. Taxonomy (NCBI): domain Eukaryota; kingdom Fungi; phylum Ascomycota; class Dothideomycetes; order Pleosporales; family Didymosphaeriaceae; genus Bimuria; species Bimuria novae-zelandiae. Next base: position 104,245 of record ML976703.1, on the reverse strand, counting down.
CTGGGCATAAGCCCAGCCCTGAGGCTTAAATTTGCCATCAGCCCTGTTCCCCTCCCTGGCTGTAAAACATAGGGCTTCTAGCAGAGTTTCGAGCTGCTTGTCGGACCAGGTCATCCGCGACCTTCCACTGGGTGTAGAGCTTCGATGCCTGGGCGAAGGCGACGGCGATGACGACGGCTGGGGCGACGGCTGGGGCAACGACCCCTGACTGGTGACGGAGACTCAGAAATCACGGCCTGGGCGACGCGCTCGAGGTGCTTGTTGCGAGGCGTTGAGGGTGGCATTTTCAGACGTCAACAACAAAGGTCTCCATAGGTCGCCCCGCAGCAAGCAATCTGACAAAGTCTACTAGGAAATTAGAATATTACAGCCAAACAAGCCTCCGTTTAGTTACATCTGTCAGCCAAGGCGCCGTCGATTTACCCCTGCTGAACTAAGTGCTGCCAAGTTACAAAACGGAGCTCCTATCGGCGGTAGAACCAGGCAGGCCCTTAGCTTTGTGCGAGAGGGTGCCTCGTCGGCAAGAGAGCGGGGGATAAGAGGATGACAGAGCCCCCTAGATGCTTGTCTGCGCCAGCGTTAATAGCTACTGTGTTATTATTCTAGGATAAGAAATACAATTTCCGACTTTCAGCTTTACGCGAGGGAGTGGAACGGTGTTAAAAGCTTTATGCTTGAGCCTTTTTGGACTAATATTGTGGGTCAGTCAATGGCGTATATATGGAGCGAATTAGAGGACCGTCAGCTCGCCTAAGGAGCCGCGGCGGCCACCAACTACTCGCCCCACACGCCAACCGGAGGTTGGCCCTGCGCAGCCCAACGTAACTTCGCAGCCTAACGTAACTTTGTATAAAGAATCGAAATTGATCCAGTCTTTTGACAGCGTAGACTTCAATTATATAGGCTAATATATAGTGGAGTTAGTGTAGCAAGTAGGGCAGGATCTATAGTCATCTCTCTAAGAGATAGGACCTATTAGGGCTAATTTTATAGGCTCTGCAAGTGGGCGTCCTTATATATTTTTATAGCTTTTTAAGTAACCTTTTAAGCCTTAAGCTTTATACGTTAATTAATTACTTATCACGCTGCTTTAATAGTTACTACACTACCTTTTTATACTAGCCTTTTATCTTTAATCTACCTTTTTTAGCGTTATTAAGCTACTATAGTAATATCTATAAGGTCGCGCTAGGCTAGCGCGAGACTATTAATTAGCAATTACGAGCTTTCTAGGAATTTTGTAAGCCTCCTGCTTGATATATTGCTTCTCTCTAGGGCGCGCGACATTTTTGATGCTGCCGCTAATATGCTATAGGTGTATTGGCGATAGGGCTCGAATCAACAGCGGATAGAACTAATAGGGATGGCGTCCGGATAGGTGCTAGCAGCTTTATGTAAACAAGCTCTAGATTAAATAGAAAGATCCTAGCTTTCTCCCAGGCGCTTAGGATTGTGCTACACTTAAATATATCTATCCTAATCTTATAGATCGCATGTAAAAATTCGACTTTGTTAAAGTCTGTGCAGCTAGTTCGGGTGGCTATCTCTATAGCCTTTTTATAATTCTGCTTTAATAGCTAAAAACAAACGACGTCTAGAGGCTGCAGATAATGTAATAAATATAGTAATAGTAAGAAGGGGAGTATCTTATAATTATCGCAGAACTATATAAACTTAATAGTAAGGTAGCTACTAAATCTATTAAATATAAGTAATTACTATACGCCTTTCTAGCGCGCGCGCGTTTATATTTTAAAGAACTTTAGCTACTTTATTAAGATAGAGTTATTAGCGTATCCTAATATTAATATAATAATTATATAGCTATCAGGCAGCGCCATATTTATATACTAGTAATAAAGGTAATTAATAGCCTATATAACAAGCATAGGTTCGAGCACCTCTCTATCGCTAGAGATTAATTTAATACTTATAATATAATCGCGCGACGTCTCTAACGCAGAGATATAGGGATAATTAAACTCTATAGTAATAATCTATTAATTACTACTAACACCTATGCGGAAGCCGGTTTCGTCTATATTATAGGTATCTAATAGGGTGACGCCGTAGGTGTATATCACCTTTTTAAGCTTAATAAAATAATAGCTATAAGCTTTAAACGTTGCTATTACTATATAATTAATATACTGTAACTTCTGCTTTATGCGGCGATAGTCTAGATTTTTTAATAGCTATCGCGATAGCTAGTCCTTACTAAGTAAGGAAGCTCTGCTATTAGGGTGCGCACGATTAAGGATATATTAAGTAGCACCTTTTAACTATAGCATAAGGTATAGCATGCTAATAGTGTTGCAGTAACGTATATATGACTTTAGCGCTTCATCCTAGGTCTCTAAGAGTCGTAGATTCGTGCCACTACGGTCATGGCGGCTGATCCGGCCTCCAGCGCGCGCTCGAAGTCGCGAAATAGGCACGCTCTATTCGCGTGCTGCAGCTGCAAAATTAGGTATTTCTAAGCTAGAAAAACTAGAGAGATAATTAGAGATACGCTGCTTAATTTTATAGCTCTCGCTATAATATTTAGGCATAGTTGTGGGTTGTTTATTAAGAAAATAGAAAAATCCGCGACGAAAAGTTACGTTAGGCTGCGAAGTTACGTTGGGCTGCGCAGGGCCAACCTCCGGTTGGCGTGTGGGGCGAGTACCCCCAGTGCGATCTCGCCTAGTATAGGAACATGTGCCTACGTCTCAGTACGCCTTTCCAGCGTCTTGATCGAGCAGGCGCGGGTAAGGCCTTCAGAAAACATGCGAGGCTATTGCTCCTTCATCGTATCTAGCACCAGAAAGCCACAATGTACAAGGAACATGCGCTGCTGACGCAAACGTGCTAGTGCTAACAAAGCGCACTTGTATCCGCATCTGGCTCCGCCTTGCTTCGTACTGCTTATTCAGAAAGCTCGGCACTCTATCGAGGCCAATCAAGGATGTTGCCAAGCCGTGAAAAGACAAACCTTCTTTTCTTTGGTCAGCGAAGCGAAAAAAGCGCGAGACGGGCCCCGAACTGTGCGCTATCGGATCTTGCTCCCTAATATAGCTGGTCGAATATATATCTGGTGAAGAAGGCGAATGTGATGACATGAAGAGTCGACGAATTCTTCTTATGTCGAGCGACGCGTTAGACAGTGCTGAACTGCACATTTTACAGCACTAGTACAGTCGCCTATTCACGAGTCGAGCACAAAGTTGCCGCGAGGAACCAACAGGACGTATTATAGGAAGAAAGACAGGGGAGACAATCATGACTTCGTCGCCAGAAACGCCGCTCGATGGTGTGGTAGGTGCAGAACCTGCAACCCACGATGGTCACGGCAATCATCACCACCATCAACACCATCATCGATTTCATCATACCGGTGGAAGGCTCCGACACATTCTGCGACCAGACGGCAGGAGGGTCCACGTTGCAGGCTCCCCGGAGGAATCGAACCACCTGCGGAAGACCCTCTCTATAGCGGAGAAAGATGACTTCGACATTGTGATACATGGGTCACCAGAACATATCGATGCGCTTCGACATACACATCAATCCCACTCAGAGCAGCGCCAGCGTCTCAAGGAGAAACATCCGGAAATCGCGGAGGAGTTCGAGCGCGTGATTCGCGAGCTGGATGAACTGTCCCGGGAGCTGCATATGGTCTCCTCGCACGCCGTTCAGCTGGACGCTAGCTTTTCAAAGTATGGCTACTCTGCGCATCTTAGAACGAAGGACAGTCCGACGAGTTCCAGTGCTACCTCGATGCACTCGGACTCTGACATGTTCGACAAAGAAGCATGGGACGCCGAGAGGAACCTCGGAACTACGATGCGCTTCTATCGAAAGCCCATCGTGCGACAGTACTTCCACAAAGGCCTTCTCTGGCGCGCGCGAGAAGCGCAAGAAGTAGCTTCCTACGAGCTATTCATCGACCTCTTCTACGTAGGCATCATTGCCATCACAGGCGACACGGCGGCAGAGCACCCTACGGGTGAATCATTGTTGCGCTTCGCTATCACTTTTATCATGGGCTGGAAGTTCTGGTCCGATATTTCGCTCTTGATCTCGTGGTTTGATTGCGACGATATACTACGCCGTTGCTCCGTTCTCTTCATTCTGATATGTCTGTTGGGCTTCACGACGAACATGGCATCGGCCTTTGAACACACCTATACGCCCCTCGTAGCCTTCTACCTCGCCGCCCGCCTATTTGTCGCCTCGAGCCTCCTTTGGTACGCCTGCACCATCCCCATGGTACGCGCCTCTATGATCGGGAACGCCATAATCATCATTCTACCGGCAGCTCTCTGGATCGGCAGCATACACGTGGAAGAACCAGGCAGACAGGCGCTCATTTGGCCTGCACTCGCGCTCGACACGTTTGGGTCGTCCTTGATGATACTTGTCCAGCGCCCACAAGTATGGGGCTCCCACTTTCCCCGTGCTGTGGCGTGGGCCAAGTCCAAATTCGAATTCTTCCCTGGTGCTAACATCGAGCATCGTATCGAAAGGACAGGCGCATTCGTCACACTTGTGTTTGGAAGTTGCGTGTTGGGGCTGCTCTACCAGAGCGCTGTCGAATTTGGAATCAATGCGTTCTTTGGGAAGGCGGTCATGGGGCTAATCCAGGCTTTTACATACAACTGGATTTATTTCGAGATCGACAGTTTCAATCTCCATACACACGCTATTAGGAGAAGCGTATGGTCTGGTAAGCCTTCTTTTTTGTTCCCACTGCACCTCTGGTATCCAGTTTTCGAGACACATTGGGTGGCGGGTTGTATCGACCCCGGATACAGCAACACATGGTCTTGGATCGCTCCTCGGACTTGGAGAATGATGGAATGTCTTTACTAACAGTGTCAACAGCGCTGATCTGGTTCTCCGTCCACCTCCCCTTCATCATGTCCTTCGTCCTCTCCGCCTCCGCACTCGCTGTCCTCGTCCGGGCACACGACTCCCCTGATTCGCCGCTAGACTCCCTCTACGAGACTTTCATTCCACGCTCAGAGGAACACATCGGTCCTGGGCTCCGCTGGTTTTACTGCGGTGGCACGGGCATCGCGTTGTTGTGCATGGCTGTCCTTGCACACACGCATGTTCACAAGACGATTCCGAATCAACGATTGCTCAAGAGTAAACGTCTGCTCGCCCGCATCTTTGTGGCTATCATAATAATTTGTCTGCCTTTGGCGCATCTCAATAGTTTGGATCTCGTTGGCACCGTGACAGGTTTGTTAGCCTTCGTGCTTGTTGTTGAGCTTGTGGGTGCAAGTTGTGCGGGAGAGAATGTGTTGTGGGATGCGAAGTGCAAGAGAAATCGGGCAAATTATGAGGCTCAGTGTGCGGTGAGGAAGGAAGAATTGGAGAAATCGGCGAGGGAAGGAACAGTCGTGAATGTAGAGGAGATTGCTAGGCGAGAGGGGGGCGAGAAGGGTGTTGTTGGGACTGTGTAGCGTGAAGGAAAACACTCTGGTGACGGGAGGCTTCCCAAACTGGCATAAGAAGCAGAGCTACCCGGCAGTTGCCGGCTGAGAGTCACCTGTGCTACCCCCGAATCCACAATACAAAAACGTAATCTTGGGTTGACTTTGACATCGTTCCCGCTCGTCGGCCGTATGACGCAACATGATCGCCAAGTTCTTTCGTGCTCGCTTGTACGGTAGATACCGGGAAACAATGGATCATATCGGGGTCGCCCGATGCCATCCTTGTGCGGTAGTGTTACCTGATCAGATCGTAGTACGTCCGTGGATGCGCGTTCGGCACGAAACTTCCTGGCTCCCTTCTGCGAGCGGCTTATGCATTCCCCTTAGATTCCAATGGCCAATGGGTAGCCAAAAGTGGACGAGCGTATGTATCGAGAGGGGGATCCGTGGTTGATGGTCCACATTAGCGAGATCGTAGGATTGTCCACGAGCGCGGGGAGGCCAGTGACACACTGCGGAGATGGGAGCGTAGAGGTCAGAACTTGTCAGAAAGCTTATTAAAGCTGCTTTAGCTGTACGCGAGGCGCGGGCTCAAATAATCGTGGCGATCTTGGCTGCGCTTCCCCGACTAGTCCTGCGCAAGTTCGCACGGTGTTACGTTAGTGATGCTTGCGGATAAGCTGCTCAGGCATCTGTTAACGTTCTCCGTGGTAATGGCGCCTGAGAACCAGGGGGAGATGCTATGCCCGTTCAATGCCGTGTGGAGGATGGTCACCGCACCAGTACTCTCACATCCACGCATCTACCGGTGGGTGCCAGTTGAGTGCTCGATCTACAAGTGATTTCACCGCGTCTAGGGCAGGGAAACATTCAACAAGTGCTGAAAGGCACCAGCTTTTCGTAATTGCATCGACAAACCGGTTGGTCACAAACGTAGCGCTTGGCAGGAAAAATGGTTGGGATGCGCATATGCCACGACAGGGTCAGGAAAAGCGTAAACGGCCCAGGGTAAATAATGCCATGCAGCTCGATGCATGACCGCTGAGGCGAGGCAACAGGGCTAAGCGAATATTGCACAGGATGCAGCATCGCGGCAACATCTTGGACACAGGGGCGGGGATCGAAGATGGTGTGCAGCGTGAGGGAGAGCCATTGGTTGGGTTGGCGCGTTTTCCCCGCTCCATCCTACGCACATGCCCCAATACTCTTCTATTGTAGTGGATAACGGTTGTGTGCAGATAAGAGGGACTGGAACTGGTCTGCGACCCCGTAGTGGTATGGATGTATTGTGCGAGCTCGAGCAATAACTATCTGCACTCTGCGCTGCCTCTGGGTTGGATTCAAAAAGACAAGTCTTAGACGAAGCCTTGATTGGCACCTGCGCATGGTATGCAAGATGAAGTTGCGTGTACTTGATAAGGGGCGCATTCGCAGAGGATTGAAGGTGCGTGTTGGTGCGGGAGACCACATTTGGGCACTCCTGCTGTCGCCGCCTGGAATCTCCACTTCGGACCAATGCCAATGACATTAGGAGGAGCAGTAAGTGTTTTGCAAAGACTTTGCAGACATCCGCAACTACCATGAGCTGCGTCAAGACATTCCGCGTCAAGACATGGAATGCTGCGAGGAAAGAAGGCGCAGACGAAGTGGTTCCAGCGAATCCGCCCACCCGGCCGCCAATCAAGAGACCCCCGATAGACTTTATCTCCTTGACCAAGCTGACGGTCGCAGTAGCGAAAGCACACCATTATTCGGAACATTTTCGCTTTTTGAGGTTCGTCAGCACAAGCGCGATATAGTTTAAGAAGATTGCCCATAATGTGACCCATGAATATTTCAATGTCGTATGTCGACATCTCGGTTCGAAAACAGCTGCGTCTAAAAGGGGCACATCGACGGACGCACTTGGCTAGTTCCCTTGGGCGCGACGCAGCATGCTGCTGCTGAAGTCTGGTGAGGGACGGTCCTATTACGTAGACTTGACTAAAGATTTGCGCTCGCGGGAATGGCGCGTATTGGATGGTGGTTTGGTCCAAAGTGAAGCCAGTGAAGATGGAGACAGGTCTCCTGATGTGGGCTTGGATACGGTCCAATCCGTGGTTGGGTGTATTGGCGGTAGGGCGTGATTCTGCAATCAAACGGTGTTTCCTGGTACTGGAATTATTGCGGAGATGATCCTGGAGACTTTCAGCTTTAGTTTGCGAACAGACGTATTGGATGGAAGTAGCGAGCAACAGTCGACTTATATCAAGTCGCAGATTAAGGCACCCGCCGAAGTTAGTTAGAATGTAGGTTTGCTATTGACTGCCACACGGCAGGCGCATATGGCATCATTGTGGATGCTCTCTAGTGGGACCGTTGTGATGTACCATGGGACGAATGGCACTATGCAGCCTTATCGCCGCCGCAACGCTGGTTCACGAGGCAGTCAAGGTACGGACGACCACGGTTCAAGGGCGTAGCTCCGTGCGCTGCATTAGGAAGTGTACTCTCTTTCGACTTCATGCTATGCTACATCACAAGCGGCCTCTCAGCAGGGATGCATTCGCTCGCTGGTCGGAGGAACGGGCAGGCAAGGGCAACACGGAGCCATTAGACTGCCACCGTTCCGGGACCCAACGGCGTGCCGGACGGCTTGTGGCCTCGGGCTGTGGTGGGCATGGATAGGCTGGAAAACCACTCAAGCCAGACTCGAAGCAGTTGCGATGATGTTTCCTTGGCTGAAACAGCAGGGCTACGCGAGAGCTTAACCAAACGTTCACAGAGGGCTCGTTCGACGCAGCCGTCTGGGAGCCAATGAGCAGGTGCGCGACCATCCGAGAAACCGAGCGCGCGCGCCACGGGGATTAGCGGATTAGCGGAATGGATCCTGGGGTCGCGAGCGGGCGATGCGAGTGAGGGAATAACAGCGCGAGTGCAGAGATTTATCGGGGGCTGCGGCGCGGGCTCCGCCGCGTCCAGCTGCCGCGACGGAGGGGCATCCGCCTGGCGACGGCCTGCTCGGGGCGGGCTGGGCGTGGCGAGGGCACGACGGCGGACAGGGGCCGTGACGGACGCGTTGCACGACAGCATGCCCGCCAGCGTGCGCCTGTCAGTCGTGCCGTTGCTGCCGTTGCTGCTGCTGCTGTCGTCGTCGTCGTCGTCGTCGTCGTCGCCGTGGTGCTCGTCGCGAGGCGCTGCAGCGAGTCGAGCGCAGCAGCAGCCCCAGCCCACCCGGCGGGAGATGCACCGCGCGCGCGCAGGGACTTGGCGCCCGTGGCGGATCGCCCTCGAACAGCGAGAACGGGCGGGGCCAGGCTCCGTAAGCCAGCGAGCGCCGGCAGGGATTGATGGCCCATCTGACGTTGTTTAGCTTTAGCACGGTGAGCGAGCGTGCGCGGACGTCCTGGCGGGGGTGCTGAGTTAGCAAAGAGAAATACCCTGCGACGTCGCCTCTGCTGCCCTCGAAACCCACTCCATTCTATCAATTACCTTGGTTTGCTGTCGCCTTACCAATCAGTGCGCGCCCGCGACCCACCCGCTCACCCACGGACGGTGCGCTGCGCCTGCCGCACAGAGCCCTACCGAACCCCTCTCTCCTCCCCTCCCTCCGCGGTCCACTGTCCACTCTCCTCTATCAAACGCCCACCGTCGTTACCGCGGACCGCGCCTGCGTGCCATATTCATATAGCATCCCCAGCACCATCCCTCCTTCTGCCTTCCCCTCACACCCCCGTCTTCGGATGTGCACCTGCTAGCTATACCTGCTCGTTGCACCACCCCGCAAGCCATGGAGGTGCCACCAGGTGCCGGCCCATTCTTCCCTGCCGACGACGACAGCTTCTTCCAGGACTCGTTTCCAAGCACTGTGAATCCCGAGGACCTGCACCAGACGACCAACATCTTGCTAGAGGATCTCGACATCTCCTCCACCCACTCAAACAGCCATTTCTACCCCGAAATTGCCGCCCATGACTCTGGCGTCGACCTGCAGGCTCACTGGAGCGCCCCGCTCAAGCAGGGCTCGACCGAGCCGTACGACCACTTCCTCAACATGGGAGACTCGCCCCTGGCCGCCAACACCCCCTCGCCGGCCACCGACATGATTTTCAGCGGCACCAACTCCCCGCGCGACTGCTTCCGCGACAGTAGCTTGGTCAGCTCGCCAGACGCCACGGGGCCGGTGCCCAAGGAAGAGCCCGAGGTGCCCGAGGGTGCCGATACGTGGGATTATGCACCGGACGCCATACTGATCCCCCAGTCACGAGACGTGCCTCGTGTTCATCTGACCCCAGACAAGACAAAAACTCGCGCCGAGACGCAGATCAAGATGACGCTGATCATGGATCCTCTCGACCACATAGATTGCATCCGGTTTCCGCGCAAAACCCTGGCCAAGCCCAAGCATTTTGCCAGCGAGGAAGAGAAGCAGGAAACCGAGGCCAAGGGCCGAGTCCTGTACATGGACGTTTACCTGGTTTGCGCGACTGCCGTGGAGAACGCCCAGGACCGCCAGAGGGCTATGCGCCGAGCTGCGGGCTCCGAGGAGATCCCTCGCAGACCGGAAGGGGTGACCATTACCGATCTGGACAAGGACGATCCCTCGCATCCGCAAAATGGAGGCGAAGTGCTCATCTGCGACGGCTGCAAGGAGCGCGAGCGGAAACGATACGACCGCAAGAAGAAGCGGGGCGAGGATGAAGAGGAGTTTACCAAGTACGAGAATGACCGTGTCATCATGATCAACGAAAAAGAATACAAGAAGTTGAACGAGGTAGATGGCGGAGACTTGCATTTCTCGTCACGCGCTCGCCAGGTTGAGTTTGCCATGCGGATAGCATGCTATTGCCGACACCAGGAGGAGAAGTCGCCCCAAGGCTACCGCGTCATTTTTACCTTCACCCTGGGGAACACCGTCCTGATGCAACACTTGTCGGATGTCTTTCACATCACTGATGATCACAAGAACAAAGAGCCCTCTAGCGATATGATCCCGCCGCACATTGCCATCCCTATCCCTCCAGGATACAACTTGCAATATCACCATCAATCAAATGTGGTCGTTCCCATGTACCAGCAACCGGACAGCTACGCGGCCAGTCTCAGCGCGTACTCTCAACCGCCCACGCCTATCGTGTCGCCGCAATTCGCTTCTCCCATGTCCCCAATTGATGCTGGCTTCCCACAATCCATACCGCCCAATATGCCTCAATCCATGCCTCCTTCAATGAACCAGTCGATGCCAATCTTGCCGCAACAAGCTCGCCAGACTACGTCAACATTTTCGGGTACTGCGTCCACGAACGTTGCCACATACGCGAGGCATCAACGGGGCCAGAGTTACTACGAAGGCCCGCTGCAAAGCCCCACTTCGCAGGTTGCGTTTGAGCCAAATGTGCTACAGCCAAATGTGCTACAGCCAAATGGTCTACAGCCAAACGGTCTACCTCGTCCTCAATCTTTGGACAATTTCAACTTCAGCTACGCACCAAACGAGCTACCCTACGGGCAAACACAACAGAGTCAATACTTCAACTCAGCTCCGCCATCGGCCGGAGGGACACCAGTGAACCTGTCGCGACCGGCATCGCCCACCTGGGAGCAGGGACCGAACAAGAAAGGCAAGATGCTAAGGTGTGTTTACTTCTATGTGGATGAGTAAGACAGCTTCTGTGTCTGTTGCTATTATTTTTATTTCATTTTTCATATTTTGACGATTTTACGACACGATAGGAACGGCTACTTTTCGGGACAATGGGAGTAATTCGCGGACACCGATACCGGCTCGGGGACTCGGCAAAACGGTATTTGGTTATGACACCCCGGGTCTATGTTTACTACATAACGTCCGGATAAGCATTTGCACAGGCGTTGGTGGGACTCTCTTTTTCATAAGGATATGGTTGGTGGATGGACTGCAGGGTTTTGATCATGGGATCGACTACCAACATGCAACACTCAGCATTGCGATACACGCGAGCATCGAAACTTCTAGCTGGGTCATGCATCGATGTAATGGGGGAAGGTACTGCGCCGTGACCATGTGTCACGATGCTCTTACGGGTTTTTATTCTTGCGAGCGATGCGATACGACAAGCGGTTTAATGTTCGCTTCGTGCTTTTGTCTTGATAGAATTTCTCTTGAATTATTCGTTGAACCCTGTTTGGAAATAGACTATTTGTAATGCCCATATTAGACTATTCGGCCGACGAGCAGCTGAGATATGCTCTCAGCTGTTTCATCCTCACCCATATTCTTGGTCTTCGTGCTGAAGGTTGTCCATAAGGAGTAGAGTTGATGCCCAAAGTGTTACTCTGGGCGAGTAATACTAATACAATTGTCGACTTTGAGCTCTGTGCGAGCGACATGATTGAAAGTGTAGGAAGATGCAGCTGCACTAGCGAATCACGACACGCTCGGACAACCACATGTTCATGATGGTTCCTTACGGGGTTTTGTTCCTTCCCGCAATAAGAAGTCAACTTACCTCACGCTCCTACTCTTTATAAATAGACTTTTAACGCGCCTTCCATTCTATGTTAATAAGGTCTAATTTATATTTGTCTGCAAATTTTAGTTAATTCCTCATTGTGGGAAGTAACAAACTCCATAAGGTTGTTGCATGCGTTGCTACGTGGACGACAAGCTTTCATAGTGCGAGGGAGGGAGGGAGGGAGGTACGTGGTATTTATTGCATCTGCATCTAATATCCAGCAACACTGGCTTTCCTATACTGCTCAAAACTGCCCACCGAGCCGAGGTGGTCTTCCTTCTCGCGAAGATGATCTTGCCATGCGTCTTCCTCCTGCGCGGCCATGGTCTCGAAAGCCTGCGACTGGCCGCGATGGAAGAGGAGCGGGGCGTGTTTTAGCTGCGCGGCTCCCTGTGTAACGAGTACGTGCTTCACGGTGGTGCCTACGATGCCATTTGTCAATGCTCACCGTCGACTTCGCAATGTCTGCAAGGATTGTGCATACCGGGGGCTTCGAACTTTGTGCCGAGAAGCAAGCGTTCGACAACAGCTTTCAACCCACGGGCGCCGGTTCCCATGGCACTGGCCTTGTTCGCAATTTCGCGCAGAGAGGCGCTGGTGAAGCGGATTTCCATGCCGTCGGCGTGGAAGAGGGCGGCTTCCTGTCGGATGAGACTGTTCTTTGGCTCGGTGAGGACGCGCACCAGGGCCTCTTCGTCGAGCGCGGACACAGCACACGTGTTTGGTATGCGGCCGATGAGTTCGGGTATCATGCCGTATCTCTGCAGGTCTGCGGGCACTACATAGTTCAGCACGTTGTATTCTTCTTCACGATACTTGGTCTGCCTCGCGTTGGATGCAGTAGGAGCTTCCGAGTCGGACGGGATGTAGATGGGGAGGTCGTTCCGGAAAGTCTCAACGTCTGCGTCGCTGAGCGTGGTGTCGTGCTTGCCCTGCTCGCGATTAGGTGCTCGTACCGGGGCGCCGAAGCCGATGCCGCCCTTGGCTTTGCGATCGAGGATTATCTTCTCGAGGCCGACAAACGCGCCCGTACAAATGAACAAGATGTTGTCAGTCCGGACAGTGAAGACATCGCCTTTCCCAGCGGGTGCCATGGAGCCGGCCCCACGCGGGCCGTCTAATGGACTGCTCGAGGGGAAGTTGGGAGGGCTGCCAGCAGCGCCAGGCGCCTTTCCGCTGCCGGTACGTTCGGCTTTGGCTTGTATCTGGAGGGTGGTGCCCTCTATGATTTTGAGCAACGACTGCTGCACGCCTTCGCCACCGACGTCCTTGCCATGGGCCATCTTGACGCCCGCGATCTTGTCGATTTCGTCCAGTACGATGATGCCGTGCTCTGCGGCCTCGACGTCGTAGTTGGCGGCGGCGAGCAGCCGCTGCACACAGCTCTCCGCGTCCTCGCCAATGTAACCCGCCTGGGTAAAGGGGGTGCAGTCGGACATGGTGAACGGCACGTCAAGGATGCGCGCGAGCGTCCGGGAGATCAACGTCTTGCCCACGCCCGTCGGCCCGAGCATCAGCACGTTGGACTTCTCGAAGTGCATGGGCGCCGCGTCGTCCAGAGGCGGCGGCGGCGGCGGGGCATGGGCGCGCATCGTGGGCTGCTGGCCGGGGAACTCATCTGTCATGGATGCTCAGCAAGCAGGTGGAGGCGGGCGCTGGGAGGCGGAATCACCTTCTACAGGGTGCGTGTGCGCGAGGGCCTGGCGGGCGGCCTGCTGCTCACGCCTGAGGAGCTCATCCTCCTGGCGCTGTATCTCGCGCGTCCGCAGGTAGTGGCCGTAGACGGCCGTGGCGAGCACGCGCTTCGCATGCTCCTGGCCGACGACGAACTGGTCCAGGTGCTCTTTGAGCATGCGCGGCGTGATGCGGCTGACGCCAGCGCTAGCAGAGCCGCCGAGGGGGCCTCTGGTGGGCTGGCCGGGCTCGTAGAAGCTGGTGAAGCCCTGGCCGCTGAAGTCGCTGCGACTGTACTGCGACGGCTGCGCGCCGCCGGCGTGGAAGGCGCGGCGGCCGCGCGCAGCAAGAGCGAGGCACCGCGCGTGCGCCCGCGGGGAGACGACGACGAGCATGGCTTCGAGTGCGCGAGGCAGCGTCAACACATGGCGGTCTCTCTTCTCTCTCGCGCGCGCTCTCGCAGCCAGGACGGGCAGCTGCAGTGCGGGGGAGAGAGGCCGGGCCGAGGCAAGGCACGCTAGTGCAGCAGTGGCACACCCGGCCTAGGCTGCATCGAGCTGGTGCGCGCCCAGTGATGTGACGTACTGTAACCGCGAAGCATTTTGGTTGAGGACAGGAGCTGATCCGCGCCCCGCAATAACAGCAAGCCTCTGCCCATAACATCTCCCCCTTCTGCCAGCCTCTTGAGCCCCCCGTCGAACACCCACCGGCCGCTTCGTCGCAGTCGTCCCTCTTTCCTCGCCGCCCATTGAAGCCCCCCGTCGCTAGCTTGCTGCCCTGCACTGCCCTGTCCTGTCCTGACGTCTGCTCTCGCATCCAGCCATGGCCGCAACCTCCACGACGGACGGCGCAAGCGACGGGACCGGCATCTGCCAGCTCGACCCCTATCTCGACCCCTTCAAGCCTGCCCTGCGCAGCCGCTACGCAAAAGTACAACAATGGCTCAGAACCATCCAAGACACCGAAGGCGGGCTGGACAAGTTCACCAGGGCAAGCGCCTACCGTCCGCCCGGCGTGCACGACGGCTAACTGCTGTCGCAGAGCTTCGAGACGTACGGCTTCACCGTCAGGGACAACGGCGACGTCGTGTACCGCGAGTGGGCGCCCAACGCCCTGCGCGCCTATCTCATCGGTGACTTCAACCACTGGGACCGCGAGGCCACGCCCATGGCGAAGAACGAGTTTGGCGTCTTCGAGGTCACGGTGCCGGGCAAGAACGGGCAGCCGGCCATACCCCATGATTCGAAACTCAAGGTCCGTCGCCGCGCCGCGGGGGCCACACAATGGCACTGACACGGTTTGGCCAGATCTCGTTCGTCGTGCCCAACGACCATGCACGCCAGGAGCGCATTCCGGCCTGGATCAAGCGCGTCACCCAGGACCTCAGCGTCTCGCCCGTCTACGATGCCCGGTTCTGGAACCCGCCCAAAGGGGAGCGATACGTCTTCAAGAACCAGCGCCCGCCAAAACCTGCCAGCGCCCGCATATACGAAGCCCACGTGGGCATCTCCTCGCCGGAGCCCAAAGTCGCGACCTACAAGGAGTTCACGCAGAACGTCCTCCCGAGGATTAAGAACCTGGGCTACAACGTCATCCAGCTGATGGCCATCATGGAGCATGCGTACTATGCAAGCTTTGGCTACCAGATCAATAGTTTCTTCGCGGCGAGCAGTCGCTACGGGCCCCCGGACCATCTGAAGGAGCTGATCGATACCGCCCATGGGATGGGCATCACGGTTCTACTCGATGTCGTGCACAGCCACGCATCCAAGAACGTCTTGGATGGCTTGAACATGTTTGATGGCAGTGACCATCTCTACTTCCACGAAGGCGCAAAGGGCCGACACGAGCTCTGGGATAGCCGCCTCTTCAACTATGGCAGTCACGAAGTATTGCGGTTTCTCCTCAGCAACCTTCGCTTCTGGATGGAAGAGTACCAGTTCGATGGCTTCCGCTTCGACGGAGTCACCAGCATGCTGTACACCCACCACGGCATTGGAACGTGAGTGCATCGGGTTTTCCTGTCATCTATCAACTGCTAACGCAACCAGTGGCTTCTCCGGCGGTTACCACGAGTACTTTGGCGACGGGGTGGACGAAGAAGGCGTAGTGTACTTGATGCTGGCGAATGAGATGCTGCACCAGCTGTATCCAGATGTCATCACCATCGCGGAAGACGTATCAGGGATGCCGGGTCTTTGCGTGGCGCTGTCGCTTGGTGGAATAGGATTCGATTATCGGCTGGCTATGGCGGTTCCCGATCTGTACATCAAGTGGCTGAAGGAGAAGCAGGACATCGATTGGGACATGGGCAACTTGGTCTTCACGCTGACCAACCGTCGACACGGCGAAAAGACCATTGCCTACGCAGAGAGCCACGATCAAGCGTAAGCCCAACCGCTGCTGACACGGTCCCCAACTAACTGAGTGCAGGCTGGTCGGAGACAAGACGCTCCTCTTCTGGCTCTGCGACGCTGAAATGTACACCAACATGTCGGTCCTGTCCGAAGAGACAGCCGTCATCTCGCGAGGACTTTCCCTCCACAAGATGATCCGGCTCATCACGCATGGTCTCGGTGGCGAAGGCTATCTCAATTTCGAAGGCAACGAGTTCGGGCACCCCGAATGGCTCGACTTTCCTCGCGAAGGCAACAACAACTCGTTTCAGTATGCACGCCGGCAGTTCAACCTTGTCGACGACGAGCTCCTGCGCTACCACTTCCTCAACGACTTTGACAGCAAGATGCAGTGGACCGAGGAGAAGTACGGATGGCTCCACTCCCCGCAGGCGTACGTGTCGCTCAAGCACGAAGTTGACAAAGTCATCGTGTTTGAGCGCGCCGGGCTGCTCTGGATCTTCAACTTCCATCCGCAGAGCAGCTTCACGGACTATCGCGTGGGCGTGGAGCAGGAGGGCACGTACAGGATCGTGCTCAGCACGGATAGCAAGGAATTCGGCGGGCATGCAAACATCGACGAGAGTACGCGCTTCTTCACGACGCCGTTTTCGTGGAACAACAGGAAGAACTTTGTGCAGGTGTACATGCCAGCGCGGACGGCAATGGTGCTGGCGCTGGAGAAGACGTTGTGATGTAGCTTAGTTGGCTTCTCACCGATCGGCAATAGAATAGTCGCACACCCCATGTACTCGTTTTGGCGCAGAGAATTGAATCGATCAAGTTGTGTCTTTCGGCCTGTGTATGCACTGTGCAGAGCTCTCATGGTACACGCACGGTCCATCCGCCTCGGTCCCATGCGCCCAAGCCGGCGTCGTGTCTCGCCGTGTCTTCCTGTCGACGGGCAACCATGGACAAGAAGCACGGCGAGACGCAGTTCAAGGCTGCGCATGGCCTCCTGGTGGCATTCTTGACGCTGATAGTGTGAGCACGCCGTGCGGAAGCGGCCACGCCATGGGCCAGGGCTGACGCGCTGCAGTGTCCTCCACGCGCTGGGCATCTACCTCTTCACGTCGGGCTTCCTCCTCACGCGCATCGTGCTGGACCACCGCTCGGAATGCGCAGCGCCGCCCGCCGACGGCGCGGCAGGGTCGCCGCAGCGCGGGTGCTGGCATCCCAAGACGTTTGAGAAGGCCGTCGTCGTGCTCATCGACGCGCTCCGCTACGACTTCACCGTCCCGCAGCCGGCCGAGCAGGCGCATCACTTCCACAATGCCCTCACCGTGCTGCACGAAACGGCCGTCGCGCAGCCGCGCCAGGCATTCCTGCTGCCCTTCATCGCCGACGCGCCCACGGCAACGTTGCAGCGGCTGAAGGGCCTCACCACGGGCACCCTGCCGACCTTCGTGGACGCCGGGTCCAACTTTGCGGGCACCGCCATCGACGAGGACAATCTGGTGTCGCAGCTGCGGCGCGCGCGCAAGACGATTGTGCACCTCGGCGACGACACCTGGCACGCGCTGTTTCCGGGCCACTTCGACGCCGAGTTGACGCGCGCATACGACTCCTTCAACGTGTGGGACCTGCACACGGTCGACAATGGAGTCAGCGAGCACGTCTTTCCGCTAATGCACGCCGCAAATGCGTCCAAGTGGGACGTGGTCATCGCCCACTACCTGGGCGTCGACCACGCAGGCCACCGCTATGGCCCGGACCATCCCGCCATGGCCGCGAAGCTCCGCCAGATGGATGCCGTCATCCGGGACATGATCCGCCAGCTGGACGACTCGACGCTGCTGGTGGTCATGGGCGATCACGGCATGGATGCCAAGGGAGACCACGGCGGCGAGTCCGACGACGAGATCCAGGCTGCCCTCTGGATGTACTCGAAGCAGCCTCGCTTTGGCCGCAGCTCACCTGCCTACGCTGCACCTCCACAGACGGCCAAGGAGCGATCCGTCGCGCAGATCGACCTGGTCCCTACCTTGTCGCTTCTGCTGGGCCTGCCCATCCCTTTCAACAATCTCGGAAGGCCGATCGAGGAAGCCTTCATCGGCCCTGCAGGCGCCGACTACCACAACCTGGCCACGGTCAGCCGGCTTACAGCTGCCCAGATCTATCGCTACCAGGAAGAGATGGCTTCGGTTCAGAGCATGGATGAGGTTGCCCGTGCATCGTCGTTGGCGTCATTCGGCTTCGCCAACGACGCATGGGATGCCGCTGTCAAAGCGGCCGACGCAGGCCGCTTCGCCCATGTCTACGAGCTGTACACAGTCTACCAACAGGAAACTCTGGACATCTGCAAAGCGCTGTGGGCAAGCTTCGACCTCCCGCGGATGCTAAACGGAGTCACCATCCTCACCCTCACGCTTGTGTTACTTGCTGTGTATGCTCGAGGTGTGGCAGGAGACGTCTCTGAGCTGAGCCCTCAGCTTCTCTCTCGCGGTGGCTTTGGTGCCCTGGCTAGCAGTTTAATCGGTGCTGCACTTCCCGAAGTATCTAGGCAGCACTCCATCATCTATGCAGTCGCTATGGGTAGCAATCTTGGAATAGCATCTTCCTTCTGGTCCCTCCGACGCCGTCTATTATTCCTCCTGCCAACAACCATCTGGGGCTATCTGAGTGCCACTTTCGCCATCTTGCTATCCGTGGGCTTCGCAGCAAACTCGTTCACTATCTGGGAAGACGAAATCCTTCTGCACTTTCTGTCCACCTTCGGGCTCCTCTCTACACTATCTTCCTTCCGCCAGCCCAACATGACTGATCGCGTTCTGGGCGTCTATCACTCCGTCCTCTTTGTCTTACTTTCGCGCCTCGCCTCGCTCTCGCGCCTATGTCGTGAAGAGCAAATGCCGTACTGTCAGAGCACGTATTACGCCTCGGCTACGTCCTCCACCTCAGCAACGTGGCAGCTGGTCCTGCCCTTAATTGTTGCGCTCCTCCTACCAACTTTCATTCGGGGCTACTACGATGGTACACTGTCGTACCAGAATTCAGCAATAATGTGGCTCGGCTTTGGCTTACGTTTTGGCCTATTGCTTAGCGCCGTCTATTGGACGTTAGATGCCGCTGATGATGGGGAGTGGTACCCCAGCTACGGCGGCATGCTCAAGACTTTAAAGACTGTAATTGCGCAAGTTACCCTCGCTATTGCCATAGGTGTTGGAGCCCCGACATTCATATGGGCAAAACCTTTTCTAAATATCGAGGAGGGCCCTCCCCATACGCATAAGCCACATCCTTCTAAGCAAATCGTGCCCAAAGGCCCCAACAGCGGGGCATCCATCGCCGTCCTGGGCTACGGCAACGTCCACGGCTCGCGATACGCGATTCTCATCACGATATGGTACCTTGCACTCGCGCTCGTGCAAAAACCGATGGGGGCCGGCGCGCTCGCGCTTTGCGCCTGGCAAATATTCTCGCTGCTGGAAATCGTGGCTACGAACCAACTCGCGTCCAGCGCGATCGGCCCCGTGATCCTTTCCCTCATGGGTTCGTTTCACTTCTTCAAAACGGGTCACCAAGCTACGCTTTCCTCCATACAGTGGGAATCTGCATTCATACCACTACACACGATTCGGTACCCCTGGTCGCCGCTCCTCGTCGTGATGAATACGTTTGGCGCGCAGATATTGTGCGCCGTGGCAGTCCCTGCACTGGTACTGTGGAAGCAACAACCCAGAAAGAAGGGGCTATTGGGGGATGTTGCGAGGGCGGTCGCCACGCATATTTTGTTCTATGCAAGTGTCAGTTTGGCGACGACGATGTGGGCTGGACATCTGAGGAGACATCTCATGCTTTATCGCATTTTCAGCCCGAGATTTATGATGGGAGCGATGGTGTTGCTGGTCGTGGACCTTGTGAGCGTATTTGTTGCCGTGGTGGGGATGAGGGTGAGTTCTTTGAGCGTGGCGGAAGTGTTTGGGGTGACAATGTGAAAACGTCCCAAAAGGGGGCATGAGGTTGTGGGAGTGCGTCGGGATGGGTGAGAGAAAACGATGGTCGTGTATGTTGCATTGCAGATGTAGTCTTTGAAGTAACGTACATCGAATATATACATACAATCATCTCTTGGGGTTTTCAATTGTGCCTCTTATCCATATCTCCATCTAGACCTGCTTTGGCATATGAATGCTCAATCTCATATCGTCACTGGTCGAACTTGCCTCCACCTGGATTACTAGCGATGCTAGTGCAATCTCTCATTTCACTGCCTCTCACGACGTTGTCGCTCACTCCGCCTGTCGCTCACTTGGCCGCCGCTCACCTTTAGTGCGTGACAAACGCCTTGGGCCGGGCTATATAAGAACACACTTACGCTGCCCTATTCCTCTCCACCACCTTCCCAACGTCCTTATCTTTGGTATACCGAGCACGGAGGGCAGTCTCTTGTTTTCGGTGTCTCTCTTGCCACGCGCGGAGGGCGAAGTACCTAGTAATCCTTCCAACTCAAAATCTTGATTGGCTCTAGCCATGCCCGGCGTGCCGAGTACACTAAACGGTAAGTGTTTCTGCTGAGTGTGCGCCTTTTCCAGGCGAGAATTTCTTTGTGAGGCTGTCGGCGCTATGTGTGGTGCAATCTAGTTGAGCTGCACATACTGACTGTGTGACAGCAGCCGCGTACGACGTGAGCGGCATGAGGGAGAACACGCCCACGACATGGCCAAACGGAAGCTTCGACCTCTCCCTCTCAAGCATTGGGTGCAGCCTACCCACAGGACGAAGAAGTGAAATGCTTGAGAACTGGCTTAAAGACGTCCGTCACAGAGCTAGTGCTAGTGGGTACATGGTTGGTGTACCTACCTGCTACGCTCAGCTTCAAGAGCCCAACGAGGATGATATGCTCGAACCTCGCCCGCTCAGCCCAGGATCCATTGATCCAATGAGAAAAGAATTTCTTTACCGACTCGCCATAGCCTTTGGCGTGAGCGGCGCCTGGTCTTCCCCGACAGTCGGGTTAATGCGAGAGGTCGACAATGGTAGCGCTGCGTTGATCCGACTTGCAACCTCAACGCCAAATCCGTCCGATTTTCCAGAGTTCGCTGACGATTTCGTGAAGGCACTCCAGGGCATTCAGATCACAGTGGCTCAAGAATCTCAAGAGCCTCAAGAATCGCAAGAACACAAATCATATCTCGACTCTTTGGAGAACTTCGTTTTCCAGTTGTTCAAAGTTCGTGTCGAGCACTCCATCTTGCAGCTACAACAGTTATTCCAAAGACACCGCGCCCAAATCGAAGACCTTATTTCGGTGATGATGGGAGCATTTGACAACGTACCTGAAGCCTGCGATACGACAACCCGACGTCACCTGATTGCTTTGATCATCCTCGTCAGGGTCTTGGACAATCCGTTTCGTATTCCACCCAACGATGCGATCTATACTGAAGACGAATTGCAAGGCATGATGAAGGAATCGCAGAGGCTGTGCAAAAATAACCAAGCTCACCTGGCACTGAAGGCCGTGATAGGACCCTCCCTGGGCGACCTAATCTGCAAACACATATGCGAGCTGGCCCATCCAAGGAGATGCATCGATTCATTTGTGCGCTGCGCTCGGACTTTCAGGAGCTTTGCGAATGTGAGTCTCGATCTCGGGCTGCCCGCCGATATGTCTCCATTGCCGCCACCAAGTCTGCTTCAGTCTGCACCTGATACACATCTTGGACCGAAACCATCAGCTTCTGTAAAAAATTTCGACGAAGGTTGCATGTACCCTGTGTCGACCCGGACCAAACCATGCAAGGAAGCTACGAAAAAGTCTCTCGGGCCAGCCCACGAATATCTTTCACCTGCAGACCGTGACACAGGGCCAGGATATTTGGAGTGTGCTAAGCAAGATGCACTCACGCTCATAGAGGCTCTGCAGGATAGCCAAGCGCCAAAGCCCACATCGAGCGCGTACTATGTCTTCGGGTTCTCTACATGCACAACGGAGGATGAGATCCAGAAACTTGGAGACTTGTACAAAGTCATCCTAACTCATGCTCCGTCAAAAATTCCCGTTTTCTCCGACCTATGCCAAGCCTTGGACAGACACCGACTAGCACAATTTTTCGATAGAGGCGGCTGGGAGTCATTCCGTTGCGAGCTTCCACACCTTGAACGCTTTATAGAGAAGCCCATCGAAGAGCGCGAGTCCGTATATCGACTTGTACAGTTTCTTCGGGTTAAAGAAGGAACCGACGATGACACGGATCCTACTGCTTGCGGTGGACGAAACCTTATACGGGATTACGGCTTTCACAGGTGCAAGACACGCAAACAAGTGGAGGTGCTGAAGGAGATATACTCTCGTGCACTCGAGAAGCTCAATGTGCTTGACCTACATCAAGCGTGTATAGACATGCAGCTTCATATTACCATCATGTCTGCGGGGGTCTTACTCGACCCTGAACATCGAAGACTGCTCGAGAACCAAGGTCCTTTGCCAGACCTTGGTTACGAGAAGATTGTCTCAAGTTTTACGTTCGACCAAGGCCTTTTCAAGCGTGGGAAGAAGAAGGACCGCGCAGCAAGGAGGATCTGGTGAACCCCGCGACCAAAGGCGTCGTTCTCACAG
Organism: Bimuria novae-zelandiae CBS 107.79; assembly: GCA_010015655.1. Lineage (NCBI taxonomy): Eukaryota > Fungi > Ascomycota > Dothideomycetes > Pleosporales > Didymosphaeriaceae > Bimuria > Bimuria novae-zelandiae. The sequence continues at coordinate 81,714 of ML976703.1, read as the reverse complement.
CCCTTTGCATCCCATGGGAACGCCGGCACTTGCACGATTTTGCTATGCCTCTGATGGACGTATATAATCAGCACAGCCATCCGGGGACTTCTCTAGTCTCGCTCAAGTCTGCCAGGAGGACATACTGCAATATGTATACACCGTTCTGTGGTTTTTCATAACAACTATCCCGACAAACCACTTGGTGGGATATCCTGTCCTTGGTTTTTGAGGATTTTCTGAGATATATGGAGCATGCCTGGCCTAAGCACATCCTCACATATAGGCAAGCTTTTCTTTTATCGTCTTCAATGACCTGAACAGGAACAAGCAGGCTTACTCCCACCAGCATTCATCTTTGACATTATGAATCTTCTTATTGTAACCAGGCTAGCAGTATATCTCCATCACATGTACACTAAGTCAATGTACACTAAGTCAATAATCCTTTCAACTACTATCTGTGCTCAGTGCCTACTGTTACTTTTCTTCATTGATTTTTCTTTGTTATTCAAAACAAGAGTCATGTCCTTAGGTTCGTGATGATTGGCACATTTTAACTTGTAGAAGTCCATGAAATGAAGGTATTGCTGACTACGGAATACGTGTGGTGAGGCATGATGTAAAGAAAATTCTATTTACATAAGAGTCACTGGTCCCTATATATTCAGGTTGTTGGTGACAACCCCCCCCCCCCGAGAACCCAGGTATATGTTAGTTACCAATTGAGTATAATCAGAAGCTAGGGTACAGGCATAAAACTCGTTAATTCTCCAATTATGAAGCGAGTTTTTGATTTATTATCTTGGAGCAGCATGTTGCTCACCGTGCTCTACATACCATTCAACGCCTATATACTATACTATATGGTATCTAGGAAGAAAACGACAACAATAGCAACAAAGAATGCCATAATCGTGCTCTCGTGCGCTTTTCGTGACCAACGTACCAATGATCCTATTCTGTCCCATCGTTTTATACACCATGCTGATACCAATGCATTCACCCCTAAGCGCCAGTGCCTGCAGGAATGAGAGAGGCAGCAACCTCGTTATTCCCGAGTGGAGAAGGAGGCTCTCGGAATATCGGTGTCCGAAGCAATAAGACAATGAAAACCATTCGAATGTGCCGGTGTAGTGTCCAAAAGCAAGAGGTATACAACATGCTGAGGCCGTCCTCCAAAATATAAGGAAGAAAACCCAACGCCCGCGGCTCTTCCATAATGCATGTTTGATAGTCGAGTACTAAAATAATAGTCGATAACAAGAAGATGTGCGTGTAGTCCGTATGGTGAGTGCTGCCATGTAATATATTTACTACGAAGCGGTTTCGGCGGGTTCGATAGTGCATCCATTAGCGGAAGCAGGGAAGGTCTTATTTGTGGACGAGTTGAGTACAGGTTCGTCCACGGTGGAAATATTTGCGCTTGGGAGCGAGCTGCTTTGAGGACTTTGCGCTTCACTGGTCAACGGGGGAGTAGGTGGGACGTCGGTGGTGCTTGAAGATGCGCCTAAATGGTGGACTGCATGGGATGTTGGCTCAACTTGGTCGATGTGGTCGTCAAAATCAGTGCGATGCATCTTCTTTTCCACCTACAAGGCTTGTTAACGGTGTCCGGTCTGCACGTAGAGGAGCGCGAGGACAACGTACGGAGACAATTTGTTTGCCCGATATGATCTTTTTGGCCTTCTCCATCTCTGGCTTTAGCGCTGCCAAAAGTTCACGATAGTCACTGCGGTCGACAGTTTCCAAGCATTTTTCTGGATGTGTTAGTAAGCTCTGCTTACAGACTGCAATCACGAACCACTTACGGATGACATAATTGCCGTATGGATCCTTAATCAAGGTCTGTAGGTTACTGTCACCACGCTCGTTTTTGTCTGTAAGCTTGAGCATTATTTCCCGACGCTGCTCGTTGGTACCAAATTTCAGGCATTTCTCAACCACGTTACTGGCGAACTTGTGCTTGGAGAAGCCCAATAACCCAACCTGAACGAGGGCGATTGCCTTGGCGCGATCTTCCAGTGTTCCATGCTCGATGATATGTTGACAAACATAGTTGCCGTATTGGTCGGTAATGAGCTTCGGTCCTTCGGCGTGTAGTTCCGTGAGGATGAATCTTCTATCCGGCTCCGGAACCTTTTCCAACAGCCGCTGTATGACGCGACATCCGTAGGTGTTCACCGACAAAGCGCCAACCTGGCCACGGAACGCGTCGATGATCTTTCTGATATATTCGAGCGGCACCTTGTCGATAACTTTTTGGATGACGTGGTTGCCGTTGCAGTCCCTGACGCATCTGAGGACATCTTTCTCAAGCTCTCTCACAATTGCAGCTTGCTGCTCGACCAAAACGTACTCTAGGGCCTGCTATGGTTAACCGACTGAAGGCTTCTTCGACCTCTGACAAAACTTACCTTTTGGACAACTCTACAACCGTACATGCCATTGGAAAGCTGCAGTATGTTGCCCATCATCCGATTAGCGAGAAACTTCTTTTGGGTTTGATCGCCGTGTTCGAAGAATTTCTGGATTACATAATTTCCAAAGACATCCTGCATCAACTGCAAGCAATTTTCTTGAATCTCGCGGAAGATCTTCTCCTTCTCGTCACTGTTGGCACCCTCGAGCTTCTGTTGTATAAACCGCGATCCGTGTTGGTCACCACTAAACTCGACTACGTTACCATAGATGTCCTTCAGTTCGAATTTTTTGTTCATTTTGCTGGCATTTTTGAAATTGTATAAACACGAGCTCATGGTAGCTATATCGAGGGAATTGCTGTGATCTCGAGGTGCCCTGGGCGCCTCGATAGGAATGACGCCATGCATTTGCATTGGCATAGAATGCATGTCATTGGTCATCGACATGACGGGAGGAACATGTATTTGGTTATACGGATAAGGACTCCGTAGCTGGCTGGCCTGGAGCTGATTGGCGGCGATAAGTTGCTGAAGCTGTTGCGGGTGCATATGCTGGTTTTGGTAGAGATAGTTGCGCCGGTGTTCTTGCTGTTGCATCTTATGCCCCACTAGCCTTTGGTTCACCAGACCGATATTGTTACTGTTCAGGGAGAAGGGCTGTTCGGAGCGGGACGGGTAGAGATGATCAAATACTGGAGGAGTATGCGAATGAGTGTGGAGCGGACTTTGGTGTACGCCGGTACCGTTAGGTGCGCTGTGGCTATCGAACTGAACGGGCCCAAAGAGAGTATTGGAAGAACCAACGTGACCATTGCCATTGCCATTGGTGAAGCTATCAGGAGTGTAGGTCCCGGAGTGCCCATAGCCGTTCGGTCGTTCAAAGGCTTGTGAATCGTACGAGTCCCGAGCGAGCGGGGCATCAGTCAGAGCAGGGGTGAAAGCTGGTGTGAATCCATTCATGCTCGTAGATGGCCTGTGGGACATAGTCCCGGGGACTGCATCATGGTCCAGGCTCAGGGAGTTGAGATTGAGGGACTCGCTTTGTATGGAACCGCTACGTTCCTGGAACGCTCTGTTGTGTGCAACAGAGAACGATGAAGTCTGACGCTGGCCGGGCTGGGCGAATCTCGAATAAGTGTCTAGGGTCTGTCCGAATTGAAATGGCTCGTTGCTATGCCTGGAGGGCGGAAGGCTTCCTGCTCTCGAAGGAGTGGCACTTGAGGGGCCCAGGTACTCAGAATTGGCAACGCTTCGTCTGTCATCGGTGGGGGAGTGCACAGAAGCCGCATCTTGCCATGATACCAAGGATGCCTCGCCTTGGCTGAAGCCGAACGACGAGAAATTAGAAGCGTTCAGAGGATCCGTTCTGCGAGCGGATGCCAAGTTCATGGAGGCTGGGTCTAGGATCGGCTTGGTCGTCTTGGTAGCATGGGACGGCCCAACCGCGCTCGATCGCGATGTAGGAAAGAAGGTAGCCGACTTGTCCGCATACTGATGCACGGCCTCGGGGTGGACGCCAGATTGCTTTCTCGGCGGCGATGGGCCCGGCCGCGAACGAGGGATGCTGGATGCGTTGTCTCCCCACACACTGCGTCCGTGGTGCCAGCCGTCGGATTCTGAGGAGGCCACGAGCGAGCCGGAGCCAGTCTTGCCCTCGATAGACTCGGCGGTGGAGCTTATGAAAGCGCTGTTCTCTGTGCAAAGTAAGCATCAGTCAGGTGCATGGTGGACGCCCGGCAGCGAGAACAGAACCTACCGCGAGGACGCGAGGGACCCAAGGCTGCGCCTACGCTGTTGCTGTTGCTGTTATTCCAGATGCTGCCGCCCCAGCCCAATGCCGCGTGGGTTGTACGCTCGGAATCCCCTCCGTTCATCGAAAGGCCGCCGTGGAGGTCGCGCGCGCGGACCTGCCCGTTCGGTTAGTTCATTCTTCACCACAAAGAGGCGGAAGGGGTCACCGACGTTGTTCGTCATGCCGGCTACGATGCGGCGCACGCTTACGGAACACAGGAATATACAGGGAGCGGAGCTAACCAGGCAGCGAGAGGCGCTGGGATGGCAAATACAGCGCGGGGCAGCCGGTGTTAGGCGTCAGCACGCAGACTTTGGGGGATGCAGCAGCGCGTCCGGCAGGGCAGGCTTGCTGGAGAGGGCTCGGTGCGATTGCTACGTGGAAAAGAAGGGTGGGGAGGTGGGTTAGGGTTGAGGACGGATGTATGGTACGGCGAGGCGGGGCGCGCGACGAAGGAAGGTCGGGTGGATATATGGCGCCCTTGGGGATTTCGTGCAAGCTCGGCAGGCTCCTCTAACCGCGGTGCATGCTTGGTGCGAAGAAGGGATGGTGCCGCATCGGTGGCTCGCAGCAAGACGGGACGCAAGGGCGATGGGCGCGCCTGCGGAATGGAGCGTTGGGCAGGTGCGGCCGCGGTCCCCTGGGGGGCAGTCGCAGTCACAGTCACGGTAAGGCAGGACGCAGCGGGGGCGCCAGAGAGCCAGGAAGCGCAAAGGGTGGTGCGGTGGGCAGCGGGAGAGGCGTGGGAGCGGCGCAAAGAAAAGAGATGCCTGGCGTGAGGGTTGCGCTGGTGGGCGCGATGGTGGATTCCCCAGATCTGCGCACTAAGCTCGTCTCACGTCCGGCTAGAGGGCTAGCTGCCGTGCTCTAGGGGCGCCGCGCTCTGCAAAGCTTCGGTTGTCAGGTCTCAGGCACGCATGTGTCTAGGGGGAGAAGCTTCGGTACACATGCGCGTTTCACCGTGTATGAGTGTGGATCCAAGGTCCTCAACAGGGCGACCCTCCCGTGGTCGCGAAGAGTTGGTGGACACACACAGACGCAACACGCACACACAGGCCTCGAACTCCCGACGGGTCGTGGTGTTTTTTTTTTTTTGGTTTGGGAACGTAGCGGCACTGCGCGATTGGAGAAGAAGCAGCATTGGCCGCTGATGTCGTTGGTACTCGAGCTTTCGTTGTGATGTGTTTCTTTATTCGGGAACGGACTTGTAGGTGGCTTACTTAGCGGTACGTCCGCTCCGCCGCTGCTTGAGGAGAAGCAGCAGCATTGGCCGCCGACGTGGTTCTGTCCCTCCAGCTCAATGCCGGCATCGCTAGCCACACACGGCGTCTCGCGTCTGTTACCTCTGGGTGTTGTATTCACAGGTAGCTGGCCGCGGACAGCTTGAGATAAGCAGACGAGCAGCGCTGATTGGCCGAGGCCCAGGCTGAGGAAATTCGTGACTGCAGCAACTCGGACTGGTGCAGGCATCAAGCGCAGGGGCGGAGCGGCCGGGCGCTGGTTCCCATTGGGCGCGGGGCGGGCCTGGGCCTTGTGAGGAAGGCACTGGTCGGCGCGCCTGCCTGTTCCTGCCGCCCAGCAAAAACCAGCCTTCTCCCCCTTCTTCCTCTGCCTTGCCGCTCCTCCAACACCACAGGCCCCTCTGCTCGCTCACACTCCTTGCCGCAGTATCGCTTCACTCTTTCAGCGATACTTGCATCCTCTCGTTCGGTCCCGTTCACCATTCCTAACAAAAGTGCGTCTGCCGCAGCCCCCATTCCCGGCCCACGCCATCAACAACTCCAGTGCTGACCGCGGCCCAGCTAATACACTCCCTAATCACTATTGCTATCGCCGTCTGCACCGTCTTCCTACGCGAGCCCGCAACCACCCGGCAACACACGCACCGCATCATGGACGCAGCCCCCATTCTCGCAGCCCGCGACGACAGCGGCTTGGACCACGTGCAGACCAGTCTGTTGGTCGCCCTCCTGACGCTCTTTATCCTCGCAGTTGTCCTCATCGGTGCCTTGTTCTTCTTGCGGAGAATTCGCCGCGCGAGAAAAGGCGCCGAGCCGCAGCTTCCACTGTACGAGAAGAGGCAGTCCACCCACCGCCGCCTCACTATTTCAACCGGCCGCGAGTCCATCGTCGTCTACCAAGAGAAGAAGGACCTGCTCGCCCACTCGTCGAGCCCCCCAGCCAGTCCTGTCCCGGAAATCCGCATCACGTTCCCGGATGAGGTCGACGCCGCGGGCAAGCGGAAGTCCGGCCGCGTAGTTGTCGTACGAGTAGGCGAGCACAGCGTTGGGCTTGAGCCTTTGCAGGAGGATCTCCCGCCGTACGAGCGCGACGGTGATCGCTTCGACTCGCTCGATCTCGATCGCATTGGGGGACTTCACGAGAAGCACGACAAGGACTACTCGTAGAACCCACAATCTGGATCCCCGAGCTACTATCGGCTCAAAGGCAGATTGGTCGCTGACAACCCCTGCTATCACTTATTGCCACTTGGCTACGACTGTTTCTGTTCATGACGGCTTCATAGCGCCCATTGTTGCGTCTGATATACCCTTCTTCTAGCTGGTGCCGTTGCTGCAGGCTTACTGTGCCGGCATCCGAGCTCGCCGGTTGGCTTGTACATTTCTTGGAGATGATGGCACTGCATTTGACCCAGTATCAATGTCTTCGCAGCCTCTCCACCGAGGTTATGGCCTCTTATATAGCTTTATTTTCTAATGTATGATAGGCCCTGCGCGTGTGCCAACGAGTACCACGGGAATAAATACAATCCCTTTGACAAGACTTGAACGGCCTTGGTGCGACCTTCGCATCGCTTGCTCTAACACATGACCGCTTGTTGCAACGTGGGCGTACTCAAATGCTTTAACTTCCTAAGTCAGACGGGCATTGCGAAGGGTATCTTAGGGTAGCACAAACTACATACCCCAACAAACAACAAAAACGCTATCAAATTCTACACGACTTCTACACGGCTTGGACCTTCCGATAGCTCGGAGGCTTGATCGTCCGTCCTATGATTTTCGCCAGATAGGGTGGTATCAGTGATATAGCCGCGATCACTGCGAAACGCCACCAGAAACCCATGCTGCTCACAAACGCCAAATCAAAGTACTCTCCTAGGAATGGGATGCTCCCGAAGTATATTGACGCGGTCCCGAAGATGCTTGCCACCATGATCCAGTGCCACGTCGTGACCTCCATGCCTACCATGACCAGCTCATTGATCACGAGCACAGAGAAAGAGACTGCGACCATTTTAGCGAACATATGAGTAGAAGGCTCCCCGATGCCGACGAGCAGCTGGGACAAGCCTTGAATGAGAGAGCCTTGATATATGGAGACGGCAACCCAGATGAGAAATGATTTTGTCGAGAGCGAGCGCCCGAGCTTGAGCTCAGCGTACAGTTCAGGGTAGAGATTGGCTACTGACTCGTCGACGTCGCGGTCTAATACGAGACTGAAAACTGGTGCCATTGTGTACACGGTAGAATACCCGACAAGCAGCCAGTCGCGGTAGAGTGCATTGGGCTCGAATGAACTCGCAAGCGAGTATACCGTCTGGCAGATGCTTATGATGAGCCCACGATGTATGACGAATTGTGACAGCTTCGCACTTCTCTTATAGCTGTTTCGTCCATGCCATACGATCAGTTTTACTAGGTAGCAGAACTGCTCGATGGAAAAGTCCGCCGCGAGAGAGGCTTGTTTTCCTTCCTTGCCGACGATGCCGACGCCGACATCGGCCGCCTGGATCATGGAGACGTCGTTTCCGCCGTCACCGATGCAGCAGACGCGCTTCTTTGTGTGGTCGCGGATGAGGTATGCGACATCTGCTTTCTGTGTGGGGGAGCACCGACAGGCTACCACGGTGGGTAGTTGTACGGCGATGGATATGAATTCTTGGCGAAAGTGGGTCAGCATGAGGGCAAGGGACTCGCCATCGATGAGAAGGCATGCATCGGTCTTGCCGCGGAGGAAGTCGAGAGACGAGTGGGCGAGTTCTTTGCGTTTAACTGCTCCAAGTCAGAACAAGGTTTCAGTTCGTCAGCGTGCAGCGAGACATACTTTTTGCGATGGTATGCACATACTGCCCCCTTGCCACGAGTTTCGAACTCACGGCCACACATCTCGCAGTCTCCACTTTGTCACCAGTCAACATCCAAATCTTGATCCCAGCATTGCGAAGAAGCTCCAGCGATGGCTTGACATCTTTCTGCAACTTGTCCTCCACGCCAGTGACCCCAAGAAGCTCGAGGTCATGCTCGAGAAATTGTTTGACTACATCCGCGACTGCGCTATCGCGGTTATGTAATGCTAGCGATGCCTGTGCATGTTTGGCCGAAAAATCTTCGTACATTTCCACGGAGACCCTTTTGCGGCCGACTACAAGTGTCCGAAGACCTTCGCGCGCCATGTTGGCTGTCTCTTCGTCGAGCCAATCGTTCGCAGCTACGATTGAGGTCATGACTGTGTCGGCACCCTTCTGGTAAAACCAAATCTCCCTATCCGCAGACAAGGTATCAACCGGGCTGTGGTAAAATTCTACTACGATACCCATTCTCTTACTCTCCGAGGTGAAGGGGAACACATTGAGGATGCGAACTCGGACAACGTTGTTACCGCTGTCGCAGGACTGGAGGGTCATCGATTCGCGATCTCTCTGTAGAAGGCGAAGCCCGACCATCTCTGTCCATCGAATAATGGCGATTTCGTCGGGTGAAGAGGCTTGGTAGCTGGTCACCAACTGTCCATCTTCTTCTTCCGAAACTGGAGTGACATTATGGCAAAGTGCAAGGGCGAGTACAACATCGCGTACACGCGAGCCAATCTCGCGGCGCGTCCTCGTTGCAGACGTGAGTGGGGCAACATAGGTAGATGATGGTGTTACAAAGTGCGGTGCGTCGCCGTAAGGGGTCGAGAAGCTTTGCTGCACATATGTCGCAACTTCATCCATGGCTTCATTGGCGTAGGAAACAGTCCCGACATGGATCTTTTTCATCTCCATCTCTGCATTATGTTAGCAACAATTCTTACAGGACCATCATGCCAACAGTTGGACCGCACTGTGGTACCCTGGGACCAGCAATACACAGGTCGATGGTACCCAACCTCTTGATCTTTGGTTGAATATTCAGCGTACCATTCTGAGTTAAAGTCCCGGTCTTATCGCTGAGGAGATATTCTACTCTACCCAAGTCTTCCGGAATGGTGCTGGTTCGGACGACAGTCCCTTGGATACTCTTGTCGTGTTCAATAAGCCACGCATAGACTGACTTTCCCATATCGAGATTCACACGTAAACCGACAGGAACAATGGTTGAAAAGAGGATCAAGAAGCGCATCATCGACACATACCACTTCTGGCCATCGATGTCGTGGAAACGGTTAAGTGCAACGAGTACAAAGGAAAGCGAAAGTGTGAAGATGCAGAGGAACTTGGTGAGTGCATTGATCTCCAGTTCCAGCAGGCCAGTTTTCGAGCGAGACGCTGACGTAGACAGGGCCTGACGGGTTTGTGGTCCGGTATAGACAACCACAGCGAGGACGTTGCAGCTTGAGGCAAGCACAGTATTAGCCCAGATGGTGTTGTCAATGCCTAATGGCGAGGACTGTGCATGTTCTGGTGAGGATGATTCCTCTTCATGAGGGTCATAGTGGTGCTTCTTCTTCGATTCGAGTTCAACTGTGCCGTAGAATTCGTTAACTTTCTTGTCTGGCTTGCCTGCTGTGACTCGCAACCTAAGATATTCGCCTACATCCAGGCTCTGCGTGAGGGGTGAAGTGAGGCGTAACTTCCAATCGGTCTCTCCGTCGAGTTGGTCGGTGCGGATGAAGGCCTCTCCAGATGAACCCGCGTCTATTGCCTCTCCAAGTGTACCTGCGGCGGCTTCCGCCGCATAGCTTTTTAGAATGATCATGTCGGCAGGAACACGCTGATCCTTGGCAAGCTTGACTACATCACCGACCTTCAGGCTTCGGGAAGGCCTTGTAACTTCCCAGTAACTGGGATTGCGTCAGCTTTCTGTCCATGTAGGGTTTCCATGCTGGGTTCGTACAGCAGAGGATAGCTTACCTCGCGGTTGCTTGGGCCGGTGTCGTCCCAACTTGCTCTTCCTCGTCTTCGATGTCAGAAATCGTGCGGCCACGCTTGGACAGCTTGCGCCTTACGATCGACTTCTTTCCTGCGGCAAGACGGCTCCCCGAGGCATTGTTCTCGAACTGCAGCACCGTATACGGCTCTGAGTTTGCCTCGGCGTCCCTCCGCCGTCTCGCGATATCGTCAAAAGCCTCCTTCCCCAGCGTGACACTCAGCACGAAGGCCAAGGGTACCACATATGTGGAGAAATAGCCAATCTGCAAAGCGGGTATGAACTGCGAAAGGGCCACCAGCAAGAAGTACATGTTGATGAAGAAAGAAAACTCGTTGTAGAGGGTGCGGGGCAGAAAGCTCCAGGGTGTGTACTTTGCGTTGGAGACTGCATTTGCGGGAAATCGAGCAGGCTGGGACTGGCCAACGGCGATGGTGCGTTGGGTGGTCGCATCATGCTCTTCTTCGGCAGGGCCGGCTTCCGGCTGGTGGCGTGGTATGCCGCGACGTGGGCTGGAGGCGGCGAGGAAGCTGGGGAGACGTATTGTCGAATGCAACCTCGGCGGCCGATGCCTGTTGCGCGGCGACAGCAGGGCGGCATCCTCGTCCCCTGAGCCCTCCGAGTGCCCTGGTGCGTCGTCTTCTTGTTCTGGATTCTGCCTCGGCCTACCCGCCCTCAGACTCCGCAGCGGGATTCTTGCGCCCAGCTCGTGGTACTTGTGTTGGGTGGCACCATTTCCATAACGCGGCCCGGCTGCGAGCGGGTCGAGCTCCTCGAGATCGAGCTCCAGGTCCGAGTCGGCGTCGTCTGGCGCTTCGGGCTGGCGGTCTGCCATGTCACGCTCAGAGCAGCGTGGGAGGAGGGGAGCGCCACGTAGCAGGTGGGCGGAGAGCGAGGGAGGGAAGGAGGGGCGCTCCTATTCAGAGTAGTCGCAGGCAGGCGGAGGAGGAGAAGGAGGAGGAGGAGGAGGAGGAGGAGAAGGAGGAGGAGGAGGAGGAGGAGGAGGAGGAGGAGGAGGAGGAAGGAGGCGTCCACCGAAGTGATGCGTAGGTGGCAGACGTAGGACGGCTGGCGTGGAAGGAAGGAACCCCCCGGGCAACAGGCAGGCGCAGAAGGAAGGCAGCGGATGCAGAGGCCCGCACAGGTCGGAGGCCCGCAGCGGGAGTTGTTCAGGCGCGCGAATGCTCTGTTGGACTTCTTTTGCTGTTGCATGCAGCTGCCCAGGTCGGGCTTAGCTAACAAGCCCAGCGCCGGCGGCGTGGACATGTGGCTTCAACCGACGCAGGTGCCCCTTGGCTCGTCTTAGCCCATCCTCTGACGCTGCACGATGCTGCCCCTACACTCGATAACCTGCCTGCCCGTTGAGCGCCGTGTCTTTCCTCCGCCTTGCGCGTTTCTCTTCTGCTGTACAGGTGCGTCTCCTCCCCCGACCATCCATCGAAGCTGACCCGGTCGCGTAGTATTCCCATATACCCTTTGCCGCACTACGTAATGGACGAAGACGCGCCCTCGTGGAATCCCGCATTGCGCGCCGACGGCAGCACCCAGCAAGAGATGGCGCACAAGCTGCAACCGTCTCCACAGATCATACCCCAGTCGAAACCCGTACTGGAAGACGCCACCGAGGAGGACGAGGAGTCGGAGAACGACGTGCCGCACATAGCCGCCCATGGCCCGGCCCACCGAGACGAGTCTCCGAGGCGCCCCGACCATGCGCCGGAAAGCGAAGAGGCCAATGGCCCTGATTTCGAGCTTGAGCAGCGCGAAGAGGAGCATCCCGGTCCTGAGTTCGAGCTCGAGCAGCGTGAAGAGGAGCATCCCGGTCCTAAGTTCGAGCTCGAGCAGCGTGAAGAGGCGCATCCCGTTCCTGATTTCGAGCCTGAGCAGTGCGAAGTGGAGCATCCCGGTCCTGATTTCGAGCGCGAGCAGCGTGAAGAGGCGCATCCTGGTCCTGAGTTCGAGGTCGAGCAGCGTGAAGACGCGCATCCCGAGAACCACTACGAACACCAGGGGAAAACTACGCTGCTGGAGGAGGCAGTGGCCGAGAGCGCGGAGGCGCCCCTGGTTGCAGACTCCCAGCCAGAAGGCGATGACTGGGGCGACGGGGACGGGGACGGCTTCTTCGGTCAAGTAGCTGCTGGCCAGCCTGCGGATTCGGCACAAGCTCGAACAGCAGAAGAAGCACCATCGACCAGCGACCCTGCGTGGGACCTGGACCTGGACGATGATTTTCTGCCGGATACGGATTTTGAACTGGACGACGGTGAGGGTTTCCTCGAGGACGAGCCTGTTGAGACACCACACCGACCTGCACCGCCCGTTTCTACGCCGAGCACGAGTAGATACGCTCCCGCGACCGCACAAGCGCCCCTGTCGCCCGCCAACCCGCACCAGGTGCTGCCGCCGCAGCTCACCAACTTGACACAACCGAGCCAGACACCGGCAATCCCGACACCAACGGCCTTGTATGGCGCATACGGCCAGGCTGCTGTGCCACAGGTGCCGACCAGACCCGGGATGCCCAGCTCGGCGGAAAGCTTCGTTGCAAAAGCACGAGAAGGTTATCATTCGCCGTACGATCTTCCGGAGGATATCGTGACCACGCGTAGACGTCCAGCTCCACGCACAGCCTCAGTTCCCACAGCACCACCTCCTGCGCCCCCGCGCACCAGCATGTCAACCGCCGGCACTCGTCCTCTACCTCCCTCCAACATGTCCGCCTCCAGCCTGTCTCCGCCCACATCGGGTCATGCTTATCAGCCCCAGATGACGGGCCTGCCCCCCAATGCGCCGCCAACCGAGCCCGCTCCTCCGCCGAAAGCACCGTCGACCGACTTCTTCGCTGAGCTTCCCATCACGTCAAACCCAAGAGCGTCCGGGAGATACACACCGCAGCCCGGTACGCCGCAGCAGCATCCAACACATGGATTTGCCCCGAAAGAGCGTACGGCATCCTGGTCCTCGCTGAGAAATGAGGTAAAACCAGATCCGGAAACCTACAATTCCCAATTGCAGCGGCCAGAGCGCCTGCCAGTCTTTCCTGACCAGCCCACAGCGCCTGTACGGACGAATAGCCTTCCTGTACCTCAGCCTCCATCAGCCCCTTCATCAAACCGATACTCCCCAGCGCCCGCACCTGCTCCTTCAGTTCCTACCGCCAACACGAGGTACTCTCCGGCCCCTCAATCTGCTCCAATAGCAAATGCCAGATACTCACCAGCTCCGCCGCCACCTTCAGGTTTCGCTTCTCATTCATCCGTTCCTCCACCAAGCGGACTACCTCGACCGCCTTCGCAGAATTACCTCCCTAGGACATCGAGCCCGCTCGCATACCATACTTCGCAACAGACAGAAGCACCAGTGCAGGCTCAGCAACGCACTATGGATCGTTCTGAAAGTTCACCAGAGTGCGCCACAGAAACCGATGAGCTGCGGCAGCAGCAATCACCACCACCACCAGCGGCTAGGTCGGAAACCCCACCTCTGCGGAGCACGCCCTCATCCGCTGTAAGCTCACCAAAGAAGAGGATCCTCTATGCACCCCAGTATCAACCGATGGATCCATCTACTGCATCAGCAACCCCGCCAGCTGACTCGCCCTTCGCAGCTGTTAAACCGCCTGTTCGTCATTTTTCTAACATGGAGCCTTCAGCATCGGCTTTTGGAACTCCATTCCAGCCAACGTATGCCGCACCTGTATCGCAGAATGTCAATGTAATACCTCCACGTTGCCCGCCTTCCCTCCAATACGACTTTATTCCGCCTACAGACGAACGCGCAGCCGATCCCCTCGAGCGCTGGAGAGGCTACCCCATCTTCAAGTGGGGATTGGGTGGTACCGTTGTAACTACTTTCCCGAAACAGGTGCCTCGCTATGGTGGCGGTGCTTCAGCACCTGTGGTCAAATGCAGCCCTGGTGAAGTTCGAATACACAGTGCCAAGGAAGCCTTGCCACTTCCGGAAGACATCGCGAAATTCCCAGGCCCACTAAAGTCGAGAAGTAAAAAGAAGGATGTCTCGGCATGGCTAGAGCAACAGATCACTGCGCTCGAAACCCGCCAACGCACTCCTTCTCCAGATCAGGTGAAGAACTCGGACGAGATCAAGCGGCTCGATGAAAAGATTTTGCTTTGGAAGGTCCTGCAAGTTTTCATTGACAACGACGGTTTGCTAGACGGGAATGCCACGGTGGTTGCCGCAGTGAGGAAGATCTTCTCATTCGACACGGATACGTCTGCCGATGGCGAAGGATCATTTACAATGCCAGCCGATTTAGTCGGTAGGCCCAGGTCTAACACTTCCGGCGTACAAGCCGACCCAGTAGACCCCAAGGCTGTAGAGGAACTGAGCATGCTACTGACGAAAGGTGATCGAGAGAAGGCTGTATGGCACGCGGTCGATCAACGGTTGTGGGCGCACGCCATGCTGCTTTCTTCGACACTAAACAAGGATATCTGGAAGCAGGTGGTACAGGAATTTGTGCAGAAAGAGGTCAAGAAACTAGGACGTAACAACCAAGCTCTTGCAGTACTATACGAAATATTTGCTGGGAACCACGAAGACTGCATTGATGAGCTAGTTCCCGCATCTGCTCGCGCTGGATTTCAGATGATGAGCACCGATGGTGCAGGACCAACGGAAAATGCGCTCCATGGTCTAGACAAGTGGCGCGAAACTCTCTCATTGATCTTGAACAATCGGAGCGATGGTGACCCGACGGCCCTTGTCTCTCTCGGAAAGCTCCTCGCGGGCTATGGTCGTGTGGAAGCGGCGCATGTCTGCTTTATGTTCGCGCAGTCGCAAGCTCACATCAATGGACTCGACGACCCGGATGCCAATATAGTGCTCATCGGTGCAGATCACAATCATAACCCACTGGACCTAGGAACCAATCTGGAGTCAGTATTGCTCACCGAGGTGTACGAATTCGGATTATCATTGTCCGCACAAGGAGGTTCTCATATCATCCCGCATCTGCAAAATTACAAACTTGCTCATGCCTATCAACTAGCCGAATATGGCTACCGCGCTGACGCACGAGCATACTGTGATGCTATCGTAGCATCCATAAAGGCAACTACCAGAGTCTCTCCGTATTACAATGGCAGCTTTGTGGCCATGCTCGACGATCTCAGCAAGCGCCTGTCGCAGTCTCCCAAGGACGGTTCTTCTTCTTGGCTCTCTAAACCAAGCATGGACAAAGTATCCAGCTCGTTGTTCTCCAAGTTCACCAACTTCGTTGCTGGGGACGACGAAGACGCAACTTCAAACCACTCTGCAGGAGAAGTTGGCCCTTTTGCTAAAATCTCTGGTAATACGCCGACACTGAGCCCAACGCAGTCCAGCGTAGATCTATACAGCGCCTACTCCGGCTTTGGCATTGCTGCAGCTGCCCCTGCTACTACACACTCTAGGTATGCGCCTAGAACGTCGACCGAGTCTACTCGATCAAAGTACGAGCCCCTGGGCCAGCCTTCAATGGAATCTAACGAAGGGAACGTGGGCATGCGCGCGGTGTCCGATTCAAACATTCCCTCCCCTCAATTTTCCAATTCTTTCACTTCCCCGCAACCCTCACAATCCCAGCTCAGCCCACACCTATCGTCTCTCTCCAAATCACATTCATATTCTCCTCTCCGATCGGAGTATAACGCCGCCGAGTCACCCTACAGTTATCAACCCGCATCCGCAGCAGAACGCTCCGCACCTTCGTACGGAAGTTTCCAACCGCCCACGTCAGGCTCCAACAACCCACCCATGGATCTCTCGGGGCTTCAGTCTCCAGCAAATTCATACGAACCGCCATCATACCAACCCTACCAACCCAACGAAGAGCCCGGTCCCGAGAGTCTCAACCCCAAAAAGTCTTTTATGGACGAAGATGACGAGGACCTCGTTGCCCGCGCCGCAGCACTCAACATTTCGCCTTCCAAAACGAAATCTGATAACGACCGCGCCGCAGACGAAGCATTTCGCAAGGCCGCGGAGGAAGACGCCAAGCGCGACAGAGAAGCTGCCGCTCAAAAGAAGTCGAGCGGGTGGTTGGGCGGTTGGTTTGGCGGCGGCAAGAAGGACACCAACATCCCTGCAAACAAGCCTATCAAGGCAAAGTTGGGTGAGGAGAACTCGTTCAGATACGATCCCGAGCTGAAGAAGTGGGTCAATACAAAGGGAGGTGCGACTGAGGCAACCAAACCCATCGCTACGCCGCCGCCGCCTCGGAGCGGACCGCCAAGTAGAGCTGTGAGCACGCAGGGCCCAATGGGACCGCCTAGTTCGCTGCCAAGTGTGAATGGGCTGTCGGCGGCGACGAGTAGTCTGGCTCAGAGAAGCTCGAGTATGCCTCCCCCAATAGGTTTGCCTGGCTCAAGGGCTTCTACACCGGGTTTACCGTCGGATTCTGAAGGGAGATCACCAGCGTTGCAAAGACCGGCGCTGGCGGTGGGGCCGCCAAGCCGGCCAGGAACAGGGATGAGCACAGCAAGCAGCATCGACGATCTGTTGGGAGCACCGCAGGCTAGAAAGGGGAAGGCGGGGGCGAAAAAGAAGGGTGGGCGCTATGTGGATGTTATGGCTAAGCCTTAGCCGGTGTTCCTTTCACATTTGTATAGTGTACAGGGAGAGGTGATGCGTTCCGGCGATGGCAAGTGTGAGTTGAAGACAATTGTATTTTGGATTGTGATAGGTGTACACGACCGGTTTTGGGTGGCAAGGGGGATTTCAGTGCGACAAAGGCGATTCCGCGATAAGGTTTATAAAATGTGTTTGAGGTGGGATGGGGGAGTGTCGCCATAGAGCTATGTATAAATTATTAAGATACTGATGCACGGAGGATTGCTTTAAAGGACGGCGTCTGGTTCGTTACTATATATTCGGTTGTAGAAGCCTTAAAGCCTTTGACGTAAGCGGACGTATATGGCATAGTTAGATAGATTTACGCTGTAGCGGTACCTAAACTAAAAAGGGTAAAATGTCTTAAGTTAGAGTTTAATTATAAAATAAACTAGATATAGCCTAAAGCACACTCTTACATAAAACTAAAAATTAACTATTATATTACTAATTCTGGGATAAAACTATCTATTTACTATAGTTCCTAAAAAACAGTATTTAAATTGTTAAAAATGGCAAAAACATAGCTTATAAGTTACACTACATTTAAGAATTATAAAAATAACTAACGTACTTTATAACGTGTCGAATTAGTAAGCTACATAGATTAGTAAGCTACGTATCCTACTAGAATCGACATAGCTTTCTACATAATAGCTTAATAACGCGATAGTAAAATTTTCTATAAATAAACTTATATAATAATGTACATGCATAGCAAGTTAATTAGTTAAGCGAATTAGTTACTCTACAAGACAGCCTTTAAGAATAATTTAATTCTATAATAAACTATAGAATAACTAACTAAGAGATTTACTAATCTATTATAAGAGATATACTCGTAGTATGTTAAGCTAACTATAAGAAGTAGGAGAAGTATAGAAAAATTATTAGACTATATACTACCTATCCTAGTCCTTGCTATTATCTAAATCCTCGTTATAGTCCTGCTAAGACCCCGTAGTCCCTGGAACTACGATAGTCCCTAGGGACTTTCGCTTATGCGGGACTTCATTACGTAATCGCTGACCTAAGCTGCCCCGCCCTACTGTGTGTTTCCTTGACGCGGTTATTTCGCCAACAATGACTCTCTTGGCGTAATTATCTGGTTCCATTGTTCCTGTGGGGTTCGTGATCGTAACATACGTGTCTTAGTTCTTAGCAGGCAAGTTCTATTTAAGAGTTATATATAGTTATTATTAGGCTTCTAACGGCCTAAAACCTTCACTATTCCCTTTTTTAAACTATTAAATTAGATCCCTTTATTAGCTAGTAACCGTAAGAGTCGTATTATTATTATTAAGGTACCTTTAGTGCTCTATAAATCACAGGTACTGGTTTTCTAAAGCTAGCGTTTTTTAGGTTTCTACGAAACTCTTCTTATAGCGTAAACTATTCTTTATTAATCCTAATTAATTCTTTAGATAGTTTATTAAGGGTTTTAATTTTTATACTACTACGTAAGAGTTCTTTTTATACCTTATACTTAAGTCCTTACTTATTGTTACAAAAGAGCTATACGTACCTAAGCCTGTTCTAGGTAAGGAGAGGATAGGTTAAGGATAAAGCTCCTTATAGAGATTTAGTAGTTAAGAGCTAGGAAGGATAACATAGTAGGTTATAAGTAATTTAATTTTATAATAAACTATAGAATAACTAATTAGGAGATTTATTAATCTATTATAAGAGATATACTCGTAGTGTTTAAAGTTAACTATAAAGAGTAGGAAAGGTATAGAAAAAATATTAGACTTTATACTATTTATCCTATTTCTTACTATTATCTAAATCGTCTTCGTAGTCCTGCCTAGGCCTTGTAGTCCCTGGGACTTTCGTAGTCCCTTAGACTTCTCACTTAGACAGGACTTTATTACGTAACTACTAACCTAAGCTGCCCCGCGCTTCTTTATATTCTCTTTATTTTATTCCTTTGCGGGCCGCTATTTTATTAGCGCCTTTATCTAGTATTCTTACTTTTTAGGTTTCTAAAATTATAACACTATTCCTTTTTTATAAATATTATCCTAATATTTTATATAACTACGTTATTATAATATTAGTATATAAGTTTTAATTTATATAAAAGTGCGGATCCTTTCTTTTTAAGGCGGGTTATAGCCTCCTCTTAATTTTCCTTACCTTACTAACTATACTAAAAGCTTCTTATTTATCTATTATTACTCGTCGTGCCCGTATAGAGAAGGTAGAATTTTAGGGTTAAAAGATAGTGTCTAGTTATAAGTATTATTAGAAATTAAAGCTATGTTACTTTATAGATACTACTTTTAAGGAGTGTGCTAGTTATATTTCCGTTTATACTTCGTGTAGTCTATGGTTTCCCAAAAAAGACTAGGAGCGTGTTTAGAAAGAGAAGCGTAAAAACCGTCTAGAGCTCCTCCGCGCAAAAGAGTTAGCTACTTATCTTAAGCGTAAGCTAGCTAAAGTAGAGGAGAATGAGCATAACTATGCTTAGCATAATCTATATATTACTAATGCAATAGAAGCTTTAGAGACGTAAAAGGAGGATATAAAAAGTATAGCTGCTATTAATAGTTATAAACCTTTACTACCCGTACCTCTAGAGGCTAACTTAAACTTATTATAGGATAAACCTTTTTTTTCCTTATCTTTTAATTTTTCTCCTTTTTTTTAATTTACTAATTTCTAGTCTCTCACCTAAGGGTATTATTAGTAGTACTTTATTACTAATTCCTTATAGTTTATAAGATTTTCTCTTAATTTTTAGATATTATATTGTTTCAGCTATCCTTTCTATTTAACTAAGTATTTAGGCTATTCCTAAATTATCTTTAGATTCCTAATTTCTTTAACCTTATACGTATTATCTTCTAGATTTAACTAGATTTTAACTAGAGCGTCTAGGGGTGCTAGTTCTAAAAGTAATTTATAAAATATAAGATATACCTTTGTACTTAGTAGTAAAAGTAACTTAGTTATAACAAGTCCCTTAGTTTCTTGTACCTTAAAAGGGCCTGCTTAAAGGTAATCTAGTTTTCTACTAAGTTATTTTATCCTTAGATTCTTTTATAATAAGAAAACCTTATCCCCTTTTTTAAACGTTAGTTTTTTAATCTTTTGTTTATTTACGTTCTTAGATACTATAAGGGCCCTCTAAGTAGTATTTATAATTCTATCTTAATAAGTAATAAGATAATTAAGTAAAGTTACTACTAATAGCCTAGCTAGCGTATAATAGCGCAAGATTAGGTACAACATAGTATTCTCTATACTATATAAACTATAGATATAAGCTAATTACTTATTAGGATCTAAAAGATATAGAAAACACTTCTATAAGAGCCTAGGATAAGACTTAAAATATAAAAAAACTTTATAAAGTCCTATAATTTACGTTCTATTTATCTATTAGTTTAAAAGTGGAAACTTGTTAAGAGCTTCCTATTAATACCTAGAGTCACTATAAAGGTATCCTAATACTTAAATATAAAGAGCTTATGTTTATTCGTAATAAACCCTTTTAGTAGCCCGTGTTCTGTAAACATCACGTTATCTACCTTATAGGCTAGTATTTTTACTATTATAGATTCTTCTATAGGCATAAACTTAGCTACCTTAGTTAAGTAATTAACTATTACTATAATAGTATCGCAAATCCACTTTATTCCTAGTTATAATAACTTTAGAAGCTTTATTATAAAGTCTATTATTATACTTTACTATAGTCTTTTAGCTACTTATAGTAGTTATAATAGTTCGTAAGGCTTACGTCTTTTTAGCTTATTTTTATGGTATACTAAATAGGGATTTATAACTTAAGTTACCTCCTGCTTAAGTATAGAAATAGTATATTTATTCTTAATCTAGCGCGTTATTTCTTTAATACCTAGGTGTCCCTATTCTTATAATTCGTGTAGTTTTCCAATTAAGATTTCTTCGTATCTGTTACGATCACGAACCCCACAGGAATAAGGAGACCAGACAATTACGCTAAGGAAGTAATTGTTGGCAAAACGACCGGGTCGCGGGAACATACGAAGACGCGGGGCAGCTTAGATTAGCAATTACGTGATGTAGTCCCGCATAAGCGAAAAGTCCAAGAGACTACGAAAGTCCCAGGGACTACAACGGCTTGGCAGGACTATAATAGCGATTTAGATAACAGCAAGAACTAGGACAGATAGTATATAGTCTAATAATTTCTCTATACTTCTCTTACTCCTTATAGTTAACTTAGTATACTATAAGTATATTTCTTATAGCAGATTAGTAAATCTCCTAGTTAGTTATTCTATAGTTTATTATAAAATTAAATTATTTAGAAAACCTACCTCGTGGCTACTTTTAGCTTTTAACTACTAAATATCCGCAAGGTAGTTCTACCATTAACCTATTCTCCCCTAATTTAGACTAGGCTTAGGTACGTATAGCCCTTGTAACACTGTAACTACCTAAAGGTTCGAAATAATAAAAATAGTTACGATAGCCACGATAGTAAGGGTCCTAATAAAAAGTATGGCTTCTAGACTAACTATAAATACTATAATAGTATTAGCTAATTAGGCTAATAAAATATAGTAGCTTAAAGAGTAGCTAGCTAAACTAGTAAATTACGTTCTAGCTACTATAACTACGGGAAAAATATCCTTTAAGGTTCTTAAAATTTATAAAGGTAAAAGAGAAAGACTTAAGGCGTTCTTTATAAATATAAAACTATACTACTAATATAATAAGGATGTCTTTAGAATAGAATAGGCAAAAATCCTAGTAGCAGATATATATATAAAAGGTAAGGTAGCTAAATAGCTATAACCCTTTATTAAGAACTACTTAAAGGACGAAGATAACATCGCAGAATATAGTAATAAAACTAAAAAGGTATTTAAGGACTAGGCATCCTTTAAGGAATAAATCTAAATTATATTTAGAGAAGTTAACGAGGAAAAATAAGCCTAACGTAAAATATAAAGGCTTAAGTAAATAAAATTAGCTAGTACGTATATAGCTAAGTTTAGGCGCCTCTAAGCTAAAATTAATTAAGATAACGCCCTACTTTAGGCAGCCTACTATAATAGACTAAAGAAAAGTATTAAGGATAAGCTTACCTACTACAAATAAATAGACAACCTAGAGGAACTCGTAAAACTAGCTATACAGATTAATAACTAACTATATAAATAATAATTAGAAAAGTAAGAAGGCAATCGCATCTAACCTAATATTAAAAGAAGCTAAAAACTACGAAAGGACTATAATAAGGATATTATAATAGCTAATAAAGCTTAAGAATAGAAACCTAGGAAGTGGCGTAAGGACTATAAAGATAAACTATCTAACTAAGAATAAAAACAACGCTTTAAGAAGAAAGTATGCTTAGGATATAAAGAATAAGGTTATTTTTAAAGGGACTATCTAAAGAATAATAACGGGTAAAGCAAGAAAGCATAGATTATTTAAGTAGTAATAGCTATATTATAGGCACTAACACCTATGCTACCTAGGACAAATAAAGATAATATCTCTAATATAGAACTTAAAGTTCTAGAGACACTAGAGAAAACGGAATAGAGGATAGTATAGGAGTACAAGGTCTTTCTCTAAATAGTAGAAGGAAACTACTAGGTATGTAATAGTTATATGCATACGCCTAAGGAATACACGCAAAAAATTACGTTAGAAGGACTAAGAGCTACTTTAACCTATAAAATCGCCACTAAGTACTAAGGAAATATGCTAATACTAGGATAGCAGATTAAGATTAGGGAATAATATAAGCAGGTAGCCTAGTTCCTATATAATAAGGAAGATTATTAGCTACACGAGATTAAATAAGAGCTAGTAGTAATATTACTAGGAGATATTAACTATAAGTTTATTAATAATTATAAACTAATAATAACTTGCTATAAATATTTCCTTAATAAATAGGTACGTTACTATAAAGAATTAAGATAGTAGAAGTATTTTAATAATAAATGCTAAGTGCATAAAGCACATAAGGAAGCTACTAGCTAGTACCCTAAAGGCATAAACGCAGGGTTAGTAATAATCGTAGAAAACTAATAGATAGAGGACACGAGCCCTAAGCACCTATAATAGACTAAATAGCTAAAATATAATAAAGATTACTTAGTACACCTATGTCAAAAAGAATAAATAGCAGTATTAGAAATAACACTATTATATAGAGACTTTAAATCTTAAGAATGTCTAGTCGCAGGATGCAAAAGACACGGAGAACCCTAAGAGGAAGAAGAGGTCTAGCGAATTAAGGATATAAAAAGTACCTATAAATTACTTTATTAAAAGTAATAGAAAGAGACTAAAACTAACCTAAAAATAAAGAAAGCTATATAAAACTAAATTAAAGAGGTAAAGGCTTTCTAGGACACTGCTAAATAAGCTAATAATAAGTTAGAAAACTAGGGCGCCACTAAGCAAAAGACCTTACTAGTAGAGGCGCGACTATAAAGGCAAAAAGGGTAGAAATAGGCATAAGTAACCTATAACTAACTAAGGAAGTTATAATTAGTAGTTACTAAGTAACAGCGCTAATAGACTGTAGAGCGACTAGATGTCTAATATTCCTAAAAATAGTAGAAAAACACAACCTGCCATACAGGAACAAGGAAACACTAGTATAAGTAGAAATAGTAAATAGGATAATATCCTAAGGATATAGCAAAGGCTAGTTACGCCTTAAAACGACGCTATTACCTATTAGCCTAAATAGATTCTAGAGCTAACATAGCTTTACAATTATAGATCTTAGAAGTATAAAAGTAATTATTAGCTATAATTAGCTCTTAAAGTATAACCCTGTTATAGACTAATAAAAAAAGACACTACCTAGCTAAAAACCTATATTAAAGGTTACTAGGACGCGCAAGTCGCGGAAAATATAACTATTAACCTTAAATACTTTAGTAGGACAGGTTAAAGAATAAGCTATATAACTTTTAGCTACTAAGATTATAAGAGTTATAAAAGAAAACCTAGGCTAGGTAAGGCTAATATAGGTACGATACTTAGGCCTAAGAGAAAAAGCAAAAGGTACTACTATTTTACTAAAATATTAAGAATATATAGAACTCTTTAAAGAAATTAAAGAGGAAGAACTACTAAAACACTAGAAATAAAATTATAAAATATCTTTAGTAGAAGGCATAAAGCTACGCCTAGAATAACTATAACTAATATTTATAGACTAGGAAAAAGAAGTATAGGATTACCTAAGAAAAAACCTAGTAAAATAGTATATCTAAGAAAGTTAAAGCCTAGTAGCTTTTCCTATACTTTAAGTACTTAAGAAAAATAGCAAGTTGCGACTTTGTGTAGACTATAGATAGCTAAATAACGCTATAATTAAGAACTAGTACCTACTACCCTTAATTATAAAGTTAATAGATAGACGCTAGGGAACTAAGTAGTTTATAAAATTTAATATACGTAACGGATATCACCGCATACGAATAGCTAAGGGACACAAGTAGAAATCTACGTTTAAGACATAATATAGCCTATATAAGTACTAAGTAATATCTTTTAAATTAATAAACGCACCTGCGACGTTCTAGACGCCAATTAATAAAGTACTATATAAATACTTAGATATATTCTATACTACTTACCTTAATAACGTACTTATTTATTCTACCAAAACGCTTAAGGAGTATAAGGAACATATAAAGAAAGTACTTTAAAAAATAAAAGAGTATTAATTACTCCTTTATCTAGAAAAATGCGAATTCCACGTTACTAAAATAGAGTACCTAGGATTTATTATCTTACAGGAAGGTGTGGCTATAGACTCTAAGAAGATTATTACTATACAAGAATAATTAGAACCTAAGTTAATAAAAGATATTTAGTCCTTCCTAGGGTTTACTAACTTCTATCGGAAGTTCATTAAGAACTACTCTAAAACTATAACACTAATAACAGAACTTATAAAAAAAAGATAAATAGACAGGCTTTATAAAAGGAGCTAAAGAAGCTTTTAGAAAGCTAAAAACGCTCTTCTTATAAGCACTACTACTATAAATACACGATCTAAGAAGACCTATAAGGATAAAAATAAACGCATTAGACTACGCACTAGAAGTAATACTCTTATAATAATATAAAGATAAGAAATAGAGACTAGTATTCTTCTATTTAAGAAAGTTCTTAGGAGTAGAACTTAATTATAACATTTATAATAAAGAACTACTCGGGATAGTAAACACCTTTAAATAATAAGAAGCTTAACTTACTAAAGCACGCTTTAAAATAGAGGTATAAATAAACTACTAAAACCTTACTAGCTTTATAATAACTAAGAAGCTTAACTAAAAATAGGTATAATAGGCTACATTCCTAGCAAACTTTAATTTTGCTATATACTATTAACTAAAAACGCTTAACGGCGCAGCGGACGCCTTAAGTAGAAGATTAGACCTTACTAAAGATAAACTAGAGCTATATAATGCAGTATTATAAGCAAGAAACAATATAACTATTAAATATAACTAGTTAATAATTAAGATCCGTGCTGCTAGTCTGCATTACACTAGACTAGAGGTATATAACTTCTAGGACTATAGCTAACTCACCACGAAACAACAAGAGGAATATAACCTATTCTAGAACAGGATTAATAAAATACAATAAAATTACTAAAATAGACTTATCGTAAGACTAGAGTATAAAGAAACCCTAATCTAAAGACTATATAAGCTTAAAGAATAAAGATACCTAGGCATTAAAGAAATAACTCGTTAAATTATAAATATATATACTATCCCTAAACTTAAGTAGGTAGTAACTAAGATTATAAGCAACTATTTAGCATGCTATAAAAATAAGCTAAAAAAATATAAGCCTTATAGACCACTATAACTACTATAAGCAGCAGAACAATTATAGTAAAGTATAATAATAGGCTTTATAGTAAAACTCCTAAGATCGCCACAGCCAGGAACAGAACAAATATATAATACTATTATAGTAATAGTAGATCGCTTAACTAAGATAGCTAAGTTCAGGCCTATAAAAGAATCTATAATAGCAAAAGACCTAGCCTACAAAGTAAATAACGTAGTGTTTATAAAATATAAGCCTCCTAAGGAATTTATTACTAATAGAGACAGGCTCTTTACGTTAAAATACTAAGACATATTTATAGTAGCCCTAGGCATTAATAGAAAGCTCTTAATAAGTTTTTATCCCTAGACTAATAGACAAACAGAACGTACAAATTAGACCCTAAAATAGTACCTATAATTCTACATTAATAAATAATAGAATAATTAGGTAAAATTACTACTAATGGCCTAGTTAGCATATAACAGCACAAGGTTAAAAATAACATAGTATTCCCTACACTACGCTAACTATAGATATAAGCTAATTACTTATTAAGATCCGCGAGATATAGAAAGTATTTCTATAAAAGCCTAAGATAAGGCTTAAAAGATAATAGAACTTTACGAAGTTTTAAGGAAATAAATTACTTAAAAAGCGCTTATAGTATCTAGAAACGTAAATAAGCAAAGGATTAAAGAACTAACTTTTAAAAATAGGGATAAAGTTTTTCTATTATAAATTTTTTTAAGGATAAAATGACCTAGTAAAAAACTAGACTACCGTAAAGTAGGCCCTTTCAAAGTATAAGAAACTAAGGGACCTATTATAACTAAACTACTTCTATTAGTAGGTATAAAATACACCTAATATTTTATAAATTATTATTAAAACTAGTACTACTAAATGCGCTAGTTAAAATCTAGTTAGATCTAAAAGATAATAAATACAAGATTAAAGAAATTAAGGACCTAAAAATAGTTTGGGGTTAGTAAAAGTACTCAGTAAAATAAAAGGGATAGCCTAAATAATATAATACTTAAAAACTAAAAGAAAACCTTATAAACTATAAAAAGGTATAAAAGGACTTTTATCTTAGGATAAGAAAAGACTAGTTCTACTAAAACTAAATAGTAAATCTAAAAAGGAAGAAAGGTTAAAGAGTAAAAAAAAAATTAAAATTAAGTAAAAAAGGCTTAGCTTATAATTAGCTTAAGTTAGCTCTTAAAGGTGCAAGTCGCGATAGTTTATAATAATTAGTAGTAGTTATACCCTTTAGATCCTTCTTTTTTAAAGCTTTTATTATATTAGTAACATATTAATTACGCTAAGCGTAATTATACTCTTTCTCCTCTACTTTAGCTAGCTTATGCTTAAGGCGAGTAGCTAACTTTTTTACGCGAAGAAGCTTTAGACGCTTCTTACGCTTCTCCCTCTAAACACGCTCCTAATCTTTCTCAGGAACCCACAGGCTACACGGAGTATAGATAGAAATATAGCTAGCACACTTCCCGGAAGCAGTATCTACAAAGTAACGTAACTTTATTTTCTAGTAGTGTTTATAACTAGATATTATCTCTAGACTATAAGATTCCACCTTCTCTATATAGGCACGATAAGTAGTAACGGACAAGCAAGGCGCTTTTAGCATAGTTAGTAAGGTAAGGAAAATTAAGAGGAGGCTATAACCTGCCTTAGGACATAAGGACGCGCACTTTTATATAAATTAATAATTATATACTAATAATATAATAAGGTAAAAAAGTAAAGTATTAAGTTAATAACCTTAAAAGGAGGGATAGTGTTATAATTATAAATCCTATAAGAATAAGGAGACTAGATAATTATACTAAGAAAGTAATTATTAGTAAAATAACTAGGTCGCGGGAATACACGAAGACGTAAAATAGCTTAGATTAGTAATTACGTAATATAGTCCCGTATAAGCAAAAAGTCTAAGGGACTACAAAAGTCCTAGGGACTTCGATGGCTTAGCAAGACTATAATAGCAATTTAGATAATAGTAAGGACTAAGATGGATAGTATATAGTCTAATAATTTCTTTATACTTCTTTTACTCCTTATAGTTAACTTAGTGTACTACGAGTATATCTTTTATAGCAGATTAGTAAATCTCCTAATTAGTTATTTTATAGTTTGTTATAAAATTAGATTATTTAGAAAACCTACCTCGTAGCTACTTCTAGCTTTTGACTACTAAATATCCGCAAGGCAGTTCCACCCTTAACCTATCCTCCCCTAATCCAGACTAGGCTTAGGTACGTAGAGCCCTTGTAACAGTATTCTGGTTTTATAAGGATTTTATAGTAGTAATTTTATCTTATTTTATTAAGCCTATATTAGAAGAGATCGCATTCTTCTTATTAATTTAAATTAAGTTTTCTGTATTCCTAAAAACCTTATACTATTAGTCTTGTACATCTTAGGCTAGCGGCGCGGATCTTAACTATTAACTAATTATATTTAATAGTTCTGTTACTCCTTACTTATAGTACTACGTTATTTAAATTTAGTTTATTCTTAATAAGGTCTAATTTTCTACTTAGGGCGTCTGCTACGCTATAAAGCATTTTTAGTTAATAGTGTATTATAAAGTTAAAATTTACTAAGAATTTGCCTATTATACCTATTATTAGTTAAGCTAGTAAGGTTCTTATAGTGTATTTATACCTCTATTTTAAAGCGTGCTCTAGTAAGCTAAGCTTTTTATTATTTAAAGGCGTTTACCATTCTTAGTATTTCTTTATTATAAATATCGTAGTTAAGTTCTGCTCTTAAGACCTTTTTTAAATAAAAGAACACTAGTCTCTATTTTCTATTATTACTTTATTATAAGAGTATCGCTCCTAGGGCGTAATCTAATTAGTTTATTTTTACTCTTATAGGTTTCTTTAGGTCGTACATATAGAGGAGAGATCCTAT
This sequence comes from Bimuria novae-zelandiae CBS 107.79, assembly GCA_010015655.1. NCBI lineage: Eukaryota > Fungi > Ascomycota > Dothideomycetes > Pleosporales > Didymosphaeriaceae > Bimuria > Bimuria novae-zelandiae. Next base: position 53,050 of record ML976703.1, on the reverse strand, counting down.
AAGAATCTTTCTTTATAGTTCTCTAAATATCTCTAATGGTTTTTTAGTAAAGGGCTAGGTGCTTTCACTATTTCCTTCCTTTATAAAATTTGTTAACGGTGCGGTAGTCTTAAAGTAGTTCTTAATAAACTTTTAGTAAAAGTTAATAAACTCTAAGAAAGACTAGATATCTTTTACTAACTTAAAAACTAATTATTCCTAAATAGTAGCTATCTTTTTAGGGTCTATAGCTATACCTTTCCTTAAATAATAAATCCTAGGTACTCTATCGTTATAACGTGAAACTTATATTTATTTAGGTTAAAGAGTAGTTAATACTTTCTTATATTCGTACGTACTTTCTTACCGTATTCTACATGCTCCTTAAGTGTTCTAGTAGAGTATATAAGTATATTATTAAGATACGCTATATAGCATACGTCTAGGTATTCGTGTAATATTTTATTAATAAGTGTCTAGAATATTATGGACACGTTTATTAATCTAAAGGGCATAATTTAGTACTTATACAGGCTATATTAGATCTAAAACGTAGTATTCTATTTATATCCCTTAGCTATTTATATATAATAATAACTATTACGTATATTAAACTTCCTGAACTATTTTATTTCTTAAAGTCTATTTATAAGCTGTGTAATTAATAGTAAGGGATAAAAATTCTTAATCGTAGCCTTATTTAGTTATTTATAATTTATATAAAGTCGTAGTTTGTCGTTCTTCTTGGGAACCTAAAATATAAGAAAACCTACTAGGGTTTAACTTTCTTAAATATATCTCTTTGTAAAAAAATTCTTTAAGTATTCTTATACTTCCTTCTCTTCGTTTATAGATATTAGTTATAGCTATTCTAAGCGTAGCTTGATATCCTCTACTAAAGGTATCTTATAATTTTATTTTTAGTATTCTAGTAAATCTTTTTCTTTAATTTCTTTAAAGACTTCCGCATACTCTTAGTATTCTAGTAGAATATTGTTAACTTTTACTTTTATATTAAGGCCTAAGTATCGTACTTAATCATTCTTACTTAGCCAAAATTTTCTTCTATAACTCTCGTGATTTTAGTAGCTAAAAATTATTTAGTCTATTTTTTAACCCACCCTACTAGGGCTTCTAGGATTAATAGCTATACTTTTTATACTTTTTATATTTTAGTAATCTTTAGCGTAGGTCTTTAACCGAGTAGCGTTTTCTTCTACTAATTAATAATAGGGTTATATTTAAGAAGCGAGTTATGACAAATAATTACTTTTAAGCTTCGAAGATCTATTATCGTAAAGCTATATTAGCTCCTGAATCCATCTAAATTAATAGATAATAGCGTTATTTTAAGGCATAATTAGCCTTTACTATATTCGTAGGATAATATCCTATTTACTATTTCCACGTACACTAGTGTCTCTTTATTTTTATAAGGCAGGTTATATTTTTCTACTATTTTTAAGAAATATTAAATATCTAGTCGCTCTAGGGTATATTAGCGCTATTACTTAGTAATCACTAATCGTAACTTCTTTAGTTAGTTATAAGTTATTTATATCTATTTCTGCCTTTTTTACCTTTATAGTTGCGTCTTTACTAGTGAAGTATTTTTTTCTAATAGCGCTCTAGTTTTCTAACTTATTATTAGCTTATTTTTTAAGGTCCTAAAAAGTCTTTACTTTCTTATACTAGATTCGTGTGGTTTTATTTATCTTAGTGTTAGTTTTAGTCTTTTTCTATTACTTCTAGTAGAGCATTTTGTAGGTACTTTTTGTATTCTTAAATTACTAGACCTCTTCTTCCTTTTAAGGTTCTCCGTGTCGTTCATATCCTGTAACTAGACACTCCTAAGGTTTTAGATCCTAATATAGTAGTAGTATTTATTCTTTTTAATATAGGTAGGCTAAGAAATCCCTATTATAATCTAATTATCTAATTTATTATAGGTAATTAGGACTCGTATCCTCTGTCTATTACTTTCCTATAATTACTATTAATCCTAAGTTTATACCTTTAGGATACTAGTCTATAGCTTCTTTATATGCCTTATGCATCTAGTATTTATTATTAAAGTACTTTTACAATCCTAATTCCTTATAGTATCGTAACTATTTATTAAGAAAATATTTATAATAGTTTATTAGTTTATAGTTATTAATAAACTTGTGATTAGGATTTCCTAGCGTTATTACTACTTAAACCTTGTTTATCTAATATAGTTAGCAGTCCTCTTTATTGTAAAAGAACTAGGCTACCCTCTTATATTATTCTTAAATCTTAATCTACTATCCTAGTACTAGTATATTTCCTTAGTACTTCATAGTAAACTTATAGATTATTATAGCTCTTAGCCTTTTAAGTTTAATCTTTTGCGTGTATTTTTAGGGTGTATACATATCTAGCTATTGTATACCTAGTACTTTTCTTGTAATAGCTAAAGAAGGACCTCGTACTCTAGTACTATCCTTTATTCTATTTCTTTTAGTGTCTCTAGAACCTCGAGATCTATGTTAGAAACTTTATTTTTATCTATTCTTAGTGGCGTGGGTGTTAGTGACTATAATATAGCTATTACTACTGAAATAATTTAAGTTTCCTTGCTTTGTCCCTTATTATTTTTTAAATAATCCCTTTAGAAGTAACTTTATTCTCTATATCCTTAGCACGCGATTTTATTAAAGTATTATTATTATTTTTAATTAAATAGTCTATTATTATAGCCCTTCTACTACTTCCTTAGTTTTTATTCTTAAGCTTTATTAGCTATTACGCTATCTCTATTATAGTCCTTTTATAGTTTTTAGCTATTTTTAATATTAAGTTCGATGTAGTTGCCTTCTTGCTTTTGTAACTATTATTTGTATAATTAATTATTAATTTATACAGCTAACTTTACAAGTTCCTCTAGATTATTTAATTTATTATAATAAGTAAGTTTATTCTTAACACTTTCCTTTAGCCTATTATAGTGAGCTACTCAAAGTAGGACGTTGTCCAAGTTAATTTTAGCCTATAGGCGTCTAAAATTAGCCGTATAGGCACTAGCTAATCTAGTTTATTTAAGCTTTTATGTTTTATATTTAGCTTGTTATTTCTTATTAACTTCTTTAAATATAATGTAGATCTATTTCATAACACATACCTAGTTCATAAACACCGTTTTAGTTTTATTATTACATTCTAAGATATTATCTTTGTTTGCTAGATAATCCTTAGTAAGGGGTTAAAGTCACTTGGCTACCTTGCCCTTTATATACATGCCTACTACTAGGATTTTAGACTACTTAGTCCTAAAGATATTCTTGTTATATTAGTAGTATAGTTTTAGATTTATAAGAAACGCCCAAAGTCCTTCTTATTTACTTTTATAAACAGTAGGAACCTCAAAGGATATTCTTTTTATAATTATAGTAGCTAGAACGTAAGCTATTAGCTTAGCTAACTACTCTTTAAGCTATTATATCTTATTAGCTTAACTAGCTAGTAACGTTATTAGGTTTATAGTTAGCCTAAAAGCACTACCTCCTATTGAGATCCTTAAGCTAGTAATGCTAAATAGTATTATTATATTATTTTAGACCTTTAGGTAGTTAATGTGTTATAAAGGGGCTATACGCACCTAAGCCTATTCTAGATAAGGAGAGAATAGGTTAAAGGTAAAGCTCCTTATAAATATTAAGTAGTTAAGAGCTAGAGAGAACAATATAGTAGGTTATAAATAATTTTATTTTATAATAAACTATAGAAAAACTAACTAGGAGATTTACTAATCTATTATAGAAGATATACTCGTAGTGTTAAGAGTTAAATAGAAAGAGTAGGAAAGGTATAGAGAAATTATTAGACTATATACTATCTATTCTATCCCTTGCTATTATCTAAATTGTCTTCGTAGTCCTGTCTAGGCCTCGTGATCCCTAGGACTTTCGTGGTCCCTTAGACTTCTCGCTTAGGCGGGACTTTATTACGTGACTACTGACCTAAGCTGCCCCGCGCTTCTTTGTGTTCCATTTATTTCGTTCCCCTGCGGGCCCCCGTCCTATAGGCTCCTTTTTCTGGTATCCTTACCTTTAAGGTTTCCAAGATCGTAACACTTATATATAGTCTTAAGGAATTCTTTTTTCTATTTAAGCCATATAGCGTATTTATAAAACTTAGCCATATATTTAGCTACGGAGTATTACTACTTATTTATCTAGATAGCGTATTTAGCTATAGCAGTTTTATTAGCAATTTTAAATAGTTATTTAAGGTACTTCTTAAAGTTAACGTAATTTTTAATAATATTAACTATGTTAGCATAACTATTTATATAGTCCTTATCTTAGTTCTAGTAGTCTATATCTATTTATTTAACTAAGTATAAACGGATCTATTCTTTAGTTAATTATTATATATATATTATTATAAAGATAACCGACTTCTCGTTCTTAAGGTTATTATCCTGGTTAAAGAAGTATAGGTCTAACTATAGTAGCTACGTATTAAGGAGCTTATAGTTACTATTATATAAATTAGTTTTATATACTTTATTCTTGCTACCCTTTATTAGTAGAATGCTAGTATTATTAAAAGCTATAGAAAAGTAAATTTTTTTATAGTAATTATATTAAGAGTGTTTAAGCTATTAAGTCTCGAAGAGGTAGCTAGTCTTGAAGGAGCTAAGATTAGGTTTTAGGTAAGAGTACTAGTCTAATAAAAAAGTATTTATTAACAGCTCGCGCGTATTTATAGGACGTTAGTATTAAAAATAATACACGGTTATAAATAAATTAATAATATTTAAGTATAATCTAAATAATATATTAATAAACGAGATTAAACACGAAGATAGAGAGTCTATCTTTAGCGTTTCTATATACTAGTCCCTGACTGCTTGCTGGCGAGCGCTCTCCCTAGAGCGCTCTCTAGAGAGCAGTCACGTAACCTCTCTAAGCGCCAATAGCGTAGTAAGCGAAGACAACGGTGCCTCCCACGTGCACTCGCTATAACTAAGTATAAATAATTCGCTATCCCTTATGTTGGATTGTAGATCCTAACAATTAGCCTACTACGATTTCTCATAACTATTTATGTGGATTCTGTGCTATCGTGTAGAGTATAGATTTTAGTAGGGTCTTGGCAAAGTAATTAACTTGTTTAACTAATTAACTTACTATGCATATACGTTAGTTATAATTTTTAGGTATACTAAGTTCTTCTATATTCTTTCTCGTAATAGTTACTAAATATTAATAGTACTTCTTATTATTATAGTTAATTATTCTGCTTTACCTACTGAAGTACTCTTTTACCCCTTATAACTAGCCTATAACCTTTCTTAGCCTATAGAATGCTTTATTTAGTAATATACTATTATTACCTATAGCTTCCTAACTTCCTCTACTAAGAGAGTTACTAAGTTTATTATAAGCTAATAGCTTTAATAAGCTACGCAATAGCTTGGTGTATAAAGCTTTAGAACTATTATTATAAATAATTACGTATAAGCCTAGCCTGCTATTTAACCTATTCCTAATAATAATAGTATTCTAACTATAGTTAAGTATACGAGTATCTAACTTAGATAAAAAGGCACTAGTCCTATTACTTAAAAGCCAGCTTTAATATTTTACTCTATAAATATAGCCCTTTATATGCGTAGGTAAATTAATAGGAACTCTCCCTTATATATATAATAAATATCTTATTTAGCTAGCTTAGTTACCTTATATCCGTACGCTATTTAAGAGGTCAGAAATAGTTAATATTTAAAGGTTATAAAAAATAGCTTATATAAATAGGTATATAAAAGCTAATAATTTTATATATCTTAATGTATTTCTGGAACTAAGGATTAGTATAGCTATTATTATAATAATAGCACGTGGTATAAAAAGAGACACGTGGTAACTTGCGTATAGAAGCTAGGATTAAACACTAGTTCTAACATTACTTATATATATTATACTGTACAAGAATATAATAGCTTTAGTATTCTTATGCGTGCCCTTTAGTATAAGTAGGAAAGTTATATAGTATTGGCTTAGTAAGCGGGGCGCTTACCTTTTTAAAATTATAGTTATTTAGGATAAGTAATCTCTAAGCACCTACTATATAAGACTTTATATACTAATAAAAGTACTTTAACTAAATAAGCCCTAAGTTATTCATTACTTAGCTATTATTATTAATAGCTGGTAACTAGCTAGCTTACTAAAGCTTACTAGACAGGATAATAAGGGGTAGTATAGACTAATTAGCTACGTAGATAGCTTTAATTATTATAACTTAGTCTTAATTACTTAGCTCTACGTGTTTAGCTCTATCTATAGTGTCTACGCTAGTAACTACTCTAAACATAAAAGTGATTCTTCTTATAAAGCCTATCTTATTAAAATTATATATATTTATATTAAGTATATCGTACGTCTAGCGTGTGTCCTTTATAAGCTTATATTAGGTAGAGATTTTAATAGGATTCTTATAAAAGATACCCTAACTATAAAAGCTTTTAAATTACTTAGTTTATAGGTCTAGCTACGCATTAGGAAAGTGTAATATTTACTTCTTACTTATAAGCTATAGGGCGAGAAATTAGCTACGTATAGTAAGTACATAGTTAACTATTTTGTATGCGTTAATAATTTAAGGTAGAAAGCTATATTAGTTAAAGTTTAAAATATAGCCCACTAAACCTTACTCCTTTATAGAGTATAGCTTGTAATTTAGTAATCTCATTTTATATTTTGGCTAAATACGTTAAGGGCACCTCTATAGTATTAATTTTAATATATTATAGGTCAATACTAGCACGGATATAGACTTTACTATTTTATTTTAATAAGACATAATTATAAGACTTATTCCACATTTTTATAAGGGCTATATAGGCTACTAGCGTTATGACGTAGTTAATTATATAGGATGCGTTACACGATTTTAGTAAAGTACGTAGCTTTTTAATTAAATACGTTAAGTAAGTATATTATATAAATGAGTGTATTACTCTGCCAAGACCTTACTAAAATATACTATTAATAATAGTATAACGCGATGTCTTAACTACCTAATTAATTATTAGAGAGGGTGATAAAAAAGAGTACTATTAAAAGTTATAGTTTGTATACTCTTATAACTTAGTCAATATTAGTTTCTTATTAGGGGCAAAATTAAATTCTAAAGAAAAAGTTAAAAACTTTAATTTTAGTATTAAAAATTTACGACTAGTTATAGTTTTAATATAGAGAATATTACGTGAAATAAAATTCTTCTAATTTAGGTTTAAAGCTTATTTTCTTAAAAACTAGGGTATAAGTGTTGCTAAGATATTTTGTAGGTCTAGTAGCCTTAGTAAAGTTTATATACTATAACATTTGTAATAAGTGTCTTATCTAGAAATTTAATTATTTAAAAATTAAATTATTAGGAACTACTTTAATTCTATTATATAACATAATAAGTCACTAATAGTCTCGCTTATAAGACACTCTTACTTATAGTTTTCTTATTACCTTCTATTATATTAAAATGGCTCCATAAGTTTTAAAACTTAAATATGAAGTTAACTTACTTTAAAGGTCTAATAATCCAATGTCTACTAATATCTCTACCCTTAATAAAACTAAAAAAGTTATTTATAATACTATATAGGGTATTAGAAATTCAAAAAAGAATTTTTCTAATACTAAAGTAGTTAAAAGGGGAGAATAACAAAGGTGTCTTTAAGAACTTAAAGAGTTACTAATAGAACTTTAACTAAAAACCCTAAAACGCTCAGTAAAGAACTATTAGCTAAAAATAGTATCAATATTTCCAAAAGTACTTTAGAAAAGATTCTAAAAAAGAAGAGTTATACTATTAAAATATGCTTTAAAAATTAATATACATAGTAAAAAAGCTAAAACAAGACTTAGTTTTACTAAGTAATAACAAGGAAGTAAAAATATTAATTTTAATTAAATCATATTTTCTAATAGAATAGTAATATAGAAAGGACACGGTTCTAGGATGGATATTTAAAAAAAAATAAGCGAGTTAGAAAAGAACTACGTTTACTAAATTTATAAGTGGGTTATCTTAACCTTTTTCTATATTAAAGTTTCTTAATCGCGATTAACTCACTTAATTATATGCTAAGAGGTTAGTATTCAAGTTTTGGTTCTACTTATATAGGTGGAAGGTCCAAATAAGTTATTATTAAAACGCCTAGATTAATAATAAAATTAAATAATAAGGATTATATAAGAAAGGACTTAAGACCTATTATTAAATAGTAAATAAAGAGTGGTAAGTTAATTTATTCTTTTTTTATATTGTATTAAAAAACAACGTAATATATATATATATATATATGTATATTATATTATGCTTTAATTAGGTTAAATTATATATTAATAGCTATGTGGGTGACAACTTCAACAAGATAACGTTAAAATATATAAAATAGAAGAGGTTTTAAATTTTTGAAAAATATAAGATCAAGTTTTATCCTTACCCTCCTTATTTACTAGACCTAAACCCTATAGAAACATCTAGAGCGTACTAAAGGATAGACCCATTAAGAAATAAAAGAGTAATTTAGATTATAAATATATTAATACAAGTATAAAGGCTTTTATAAGCGTTATAAACAAAGAGTAGAATAATACACCCTAAGAGGCTATAAATAATTATATATTATTTCTACCTAAGCGTTATAAGGACGTTATAGACGCTAAGGATTAGTATACTAAGTACTAGTTTCGTATTAATACTATTTTATGATTAAAAAACGTTAACGTTTCAGTAGAAAATAAATAGTAAAAATTAGTACGTATTAAGAGAATATACTAAACTTACTTATCTAGTTAAAAGAAACTATATTATACATTAAAAGAAAAGTTATAAATAATTATACAGTAGTTAAAACCTTTCTTTAAATTACTAAATTATTATAGCTTTTACTTGCTTTCTAAGCAAGAAGTAAGTCTATGACTTTAATTTTTTATATTTTCTCTACTGAACTATATTTTACCCCTGACTAGAAACCTACTATTAGCTAAATTATAAGACTTAAAACTCTATAACTTGTAAGAGTACTCTTTTTCTTATCCTACTATAAGTAGGTTATTTATTATATTTTATATAACACCTAGCGTGGGCGGAAATTATTAAGAATCTGGGTTAAGTATATGCCTAATAATTACCTCCCCTTCCAGCTTTATAACCTTTTTTAATATAGGCTTATAATTATATTATATAGCAATTCCAATGCATTAAGTTTAGTGCATAAATTAACGGAATTATATATAAATATAGCCTTTTAAACACTTTTTATATAATGTCTATTTATATTTAATAGAGTAAGGAACATATCTGCTTCATTATAAAATAATTAAGAAACATTTAGATAAGGTATTAACGTACTCCACAAGCGAGTGGCCGGCAGAAGCGAGTGGCCGGAAACGCCAAGACCCTATTAAATCTACACTCTACACAATAGTATAGAACGCGCATAAATAGTTATAAGAAATTATAATAGGCTAATCTACTTAAAATCTACTTTTACTTTATTTTTACACGTATGCAGATTATACCTAGTCTTACTATAGTATTTATAGCGCTATTAAGTTAATTTACTTTTATTAGCGCGTATACTCTTTTTTACTTTTTTCTTATTACTACGCGCCGTAAAGTCCTTTAGGGTAGCTAGTTACTAGCTATTAGTAGCTGTAAGGACCCCTTCTTACTATAATTACTTTTTTATATAATTTCTTTTATATAGTAGCCTTATTAGTAGCTTAAAGCTTAGTAATTTGCTTTTATGCTAATACTAGCTTATGCGCTACTATTACTATGCCTTTTACTATCTTTTTAAAGGCCTTAACTAGACTTATTAGGGAACTATTAAGGTGCTTCTAAATCCTCTCTTTTACTAGCGTTAAATATAACCTAAATTCTAAGGTATTACTAGGCGTCTTTAAGTACTATAGGTTATTATTAGCTACTAGTAGTAGTAGTATACGTAGGCGGACGTTAAGCTTTAATATTACTGCTTTTAGGTTAAGAGAAATAAGACTAACACCTTAAAAGCTTTCTTAAATATTACTTTAAGTAATTATAGCTTTAAAAGTAGTAATAAAGCAAGGTAAGAACTTAATTTTAGTAATATATATAATATAGTTAAGTATTAGATCCTTAGCTTAGCGCCCATACGTCTTCTTTAACAGTAAGAAACACCCTATATCTAGTATCTACAAGAGGTATAATAAATATAAAAGTATATAGAGAGAAATAATCTTATTATTTTTATAGTATTATTAGAATTTAAGCAAGTTATAGCTCTCGTAGTTATTAATAATAAGTAGTTAATAGCTACTAATAGTATACTTTTTTATATACACGTTAAAGTGCTTTAGCTATTATAAACTAAGCTTATTTATTATGTAGCTATTCTTAGAGACTATAATAACCTAATTATAAGGTAGATCCTTCTATTTATACTAGATAGAGAGGTGGTGCTTGCCTTAGAAGATAAGAAAGTGTAGAATTGTCTAGCCTGTTACATTAATGCCCTAAATAGCTATAGTCTACTTTTAATTACCCTACTATACGCTCTTTAGCCTATCTTAACGCTTAGAGTTTATAATAACTACTCCTATTAATATTACGCTTATTATAAAGCTAGTCTTATTAAAGTTATAGGTATCTTTATGTAGGATACTATACTTGGCTTTAGTATTCTTTACAAGTCAGAACTAGTCCTATATAACTTTAGGATCTTTATAGAGGGCTCTCTTATAGTTATACTTTTAATTAAACTTAACTTAGAGCTCTAGCTAGCGTTTTACAAAGTTTTATTGCCTAGTTCTAGCTAATAGGCTTATAACGCTACTTAGCTAATAAAAAATTAGCTATATCTTTAATAGTAGTAAGCGAGGGCGAAAATCCTCGCCTGTTTAAGTTAAATATATACTAAATAATTACCTACTCCTTTATTAGAAAGAGATTTATAAAGTTAGGTATATAGTTAGGTTAAAAAGTTACTCTAGCGTATCTTTATCTTAGTATTCTTTTAATAATACTATAAACTATTATAGCGCGTAGAATTAAGAGTAGCGCGTCCCCTTTAATAGCTTAAAGTATAAGCTATAATTAGGCTTCTTTTAATTTTAGTAGCTAGTTATGTAGTTAAAACATCGCGTTATACTATAGGTAATAGAATGTTTTAATAAGGCCTTGGCATTTCCGGCCACTCGCTTGTGGAGTACGTTATAGTTAATAGGTAACGCGTTATTAAAAGTTAGTAGGGTAGCTAGCTTGCTTACCCGATCAGCTCGCTTATCAGCCACGTTAAATACTATTTAATTTATAATACTAATTTTATTCTATTATTATATTTTATTATGAAGATAGATCCCTATAAAGATATAAAATATTAGTAAAGTAGACTACTTACTTCCCTAGACTACTTACTTCTCTAGACTACTTACTTCCCTAGACTACTTACTTCCCTAGACTACTTACTTCCCTAGACTACTTACTTATTAGATATATTAAATTAGCAGACTATGATTTTTAATAATTATTTATATGCGTTTTCTACTATTATATTAAATATAAATTATAATAAAGCTTTTATAAGGTAACTAGCTCGCTCGCGTAATCAGCTTATGTATAAAATACGTTAGTATACTGTAATTTTTAATCACTATAAAAGGTTTTTCTTCGTAAATTAACTAATTTACTTTACGTGGAGTTTTTAGTATTTTAAAATATTAATTTTTATTTTACCTACCCTGGTGTGACCCACCTAGACCCCTAAAACCGCCTAAACCACTACCTATTCCTTCTCTAACTACTGTGTTTCCACCTGGACTGGTATATCGACTATCCCCACTAAGCAACTTACCCAGCTGCTCCACTGCTGTTCTCGCCCGCTCTCTAACATCTAAATCAATGTCTCGGCTCAATGCCCGAACCCCCTCTTCGAAACCAAGCGCCCTCAATTGCTGCGCGCGTTTCCTTGTTGGGACAGCATCACTGCTGTCTTCTTCCCAGACGAGATTATTGACAAACCATGCGCAGGGAAGACGCACGTCGCGCCGCGGATGTGTTAACAAGGGTAGAATGTGCTGCATAAGAGACGTTTGTGAGATGAGGAGGGATCGATGGGATGGCCGACCGTTAGCCAGATGGACCAGGATATAGAGCGATGCAATGATAAGGTCGGTGGCGGGGTAGGCAGCCCAGTTGGGCTGTGGTGTCGCACCTGCGCTCTGAGTGAATGAGGACAGGCGGGAAGAGTTCGGGGACCAGTACGAGGATGCAGTTGTTCCGGCTCCAGCAGTGCTTTGCGATGCTGGGTCCGAAGAAGGTGGTGCGGCACCCTTGGGGCGCAATTTTGAGTCGAGCAACTCGAAGAATTCAGAGCGGTTGAACTCGTTGAGGAGATGGTCGATCATTTCGCCGGACGCCTTGTCTTCGGTGATGAAGTTGCGGACGAAATCTAAAGCTTGCTCTTGTATACGGATATCATCGCGTTCGCTACTCAGACTGACGTCTTGCTCGTCACTCTTAATCTGCTGGAGACGGTCACGGATATTAGTTGCGCTCGTGTAACGCGACCCTGATCGCGGGAGAGGACGAAGTGAAGGGATGCCGTCGATCATGCTACTCTCATCTTCTGAGGATGATGGTTCTTCGTCAAGGTCCATATGGGGTTCGTCAACCGCGTTAAGCATGTCCACCTGTTCGCCTGCCGCATTCGGTGTACCCATGCCAAGAGGCGCCGCTTTTGACAATGGTTCACCATTGAGCACTTGCTTCAGCCAGCCCACTCCCAAAGTGTCGAGGCATTTCCTCCTCATGTGCGGTGGGAGACCTAAGCAGAGATGTTTGAGCGCCCAAAGACTACCATACCTGAGGTCGAAGTTGGCCGAGCGGCAATGCTCGCACAGTGTCGCCAGTGCACCCGCTTCGATGATCTCCTGCGTGATATGTTAGCACCCCTAGCGTCTTGTACCAAGACAGCTGGCAACATACTGTGCGCATTGGAGACACCTCTAGAACTAAATTTGTGATGACCTCGGTAGCAGCAATCTGCACCTTGAGGTTTGGATGGGTCAATAGGTCGAAGACAGGCTGCGCGATGCCGTGATCAATCAAGCTAGTTCGCAGAACGCTTACTGACCTCGAAAGTGATCTTGTGACTTTGCAAGCTGCGATGAGCACAGATTCCGGGTTACCCAGTTTCGGCATAGCGGGGCTTTTGATCACCGACTGGGAATTTACACCAATTGCCGCAGCATATGACGGAACAAGGGAGTCAATGATGAGAGGTGCGCCACCCATCTCGATGACGGTTTTCCTAACGGGGTCTTGAGAGTCTGCAATCGCAGCTAATGCCAGGAGAGCGCTTTCTCTACACTTGTACGCGTGCACAAGGTCCGCTCCCAACCCCGGTCTCCCCATTGTTGACGACGCCACATCAACCAGAGGGTCTCGGACTGCTGGTGCGGAAGACTTGGGTTGCCACAACGGCTTCGTTGAGGTCGTAATAGGTTCGAAAGACTTTTTCAGCACCTGCACTAGTACCGCCAGGATTTTCGCGTCGACCGCGGCACTCTGAAGGGTCTTATTGTTCGCAACAAGTTCGGCCAGCACTAGAGGAGAGCGTTCGACGAGAAGATTCATCTCCTCCCTGTCGGCAGGATCAAGAGCGTTCAACTTCTCGGCGTTCGCCTCTTCAATCATCTTAACCACCAAGGGTACCACCAGGTAGGAGAAGTGGCGTTCGCGCGTCGGCTTTGTGGGATCGCCCAAGGACCACCGCTCGCCAAACTTCTTCAGCAAAGCAAGCAGCCAGCACGCAGCCAAGCGTTCCCGGCCTTCTCCCCTTCTTGCGGCGAACATAAGCCACGTGAACAGCGGAGTTTCGGACTCGTCAGAAACGGCGCTCCTACTCGAGCTTGCCTGTATTGGTGGCATTGGGTTCTCTGCGAACGATCCCAAGGCGGGCCAGCTCTTGGTGTAGGGATCTGACTTGGACTGCAGGGTCTGCAGCCGCGGGATCAGCCTATCCCACGACCCGCCTGTCCCAGAAGTGCCCTTGGGCCAGGCAAAGAGGCTCTGAATGTGCGGCGAATAGACGAAGCGCGCCGTGTTATAGTGGGAGTCCTTGACGATGGCTGATATGGCGTCCAGGAGGTCCGCCAAGTGGATGCTGGGCTCGGCATGCTTCTTCCCCTTTGACGGGTCGTCTGCGGCAGCAATGGCAGCCATGTGTGCGGCGAGCAGGTCTAGGACGCCTTGATCTAACAGTAACTTCCTGTGGGCCTGTTCGCGACAAGTCTTCGCTATCAGCCGGGCGGCTAACGACCGCTGCTGGTGCACGAGGCGTGACGCTGGGGCGGGCTGGGCCAGAATCTCGGCTAGCCGGGCTGCCACGGGCCTTGTGTAGAGATGCGGAGTGATGGCGTCCTCATCACCGGTGCCCCGGGCGGCGGCGTCGACGAGCTGGTCGAGGGCGCGCAGTGTGGCCGCCAGGAGCTGCGGGGGCGTTTCCGCGGGCGCCAGGGCTTCGAGCAGCGGCGGCACAACCTGGCCGGCGAGCAGCGGTGGGATGAAGGCAGGACCGCCGATGGCCAGGCTGCCCACCACGAGCGTCGCCTGGAAGCGCAGTTCATCCTCGACCGGCAGGCCAGATACGTGGGCGCCCCTCCTTCTCTTTGCCGTGTTCGTGCGCAATAGCAAGGCGAGTGCCTTCACCACGCCATGCTCCACGGCGTGCTCTTTGCGCTGCTCGTGCCCCACAATGTCGTTCTTCAGGTTGCGAAGCGCCGTCAGCTGCGCTTCGGGTGTACTGGGGTTGGAGAGCTCCAGGAGCGCCGGCGGCATCGTCGACCGGCCCATGTTGTGTTGTGCGCGAGGACGGGGCTCAAGTCGCACATCGGTCGCGCAACAAAGCCGGAAGCCAGGCCGTCTGCTCGATCTTGTCGCGGCTCCGCAACGTGCTGGATGTGACGCTCGACGTCACTGACGCGCTTCCAAACGCAGACCAGAGCACAACGGTGGACCGGTCCCGAGATCCCGAGCCCGCAGGTCAGATGACAGTCACGTGACTGCGCCAGCGCCTGCGCGCGAGATGCTAGGAGGAATATGATTGACGAGAGATGCCATCCAAAGCACTAGCAGTACCTGACACCGTTGCATGCGGTCTTAGATGCACTTTTCTAGCTGCCTGCTCCCGTCACACCAGCAAGAAATCACGAACTAACAGGCTTATGTCCATTACACGCCGAAGCCCTCACCCACGACCATAGCGACCATTCCACCCTCGCCCGCCGATTGTAACCGCGCGCACAGACTCAAAAATACAACCGTCTCGGTGGCGGCAAGGTAGTTGAGCGTATCCAGCAGGATCTTTAAATGCCGCGCAAAGTTCTCTTCGTACTTCCCCAGCATGTCGAACATTTTGGCCACGCGCTGCGGATCGTACACGTACCCACCTAATCTCGACGAGGTTGTCGGAGCTTTTGAAGCGGTAGCATTGGCCTGTGCGACGAGGTCTGGGTCCGCCGTGATGAGGTAGCGCGAGAGAGACTGCGTGAAAGTGGCGAACATCTGGCAGGTGGAAGTGATTTTGTTGTTGATCTGCAGCACAGAGCATTGGTATCAGTCCTGGATGGGCGAAAGGAAGGGAGTATGAGCGAGGGAGGGAGACTTACCCGAAGCAGTTTACTGTTAGTAAGCATGCACTCCTTCAGACACGTCGCAAGAAAGTCAACATGATCCTGCATCAGCTCGTCAACTGTTCTCTTCACGCCCCCCTCTTCGTTGGCCTTGTTGTCTTGGGCGCTCAGGCGTGACATCAAAGACACCCAGTTCGGTTCAATAACTTCTGCAGTGCAGTAGTAGAGGAGTTGCTGAACGAACACGAGCATTCGTGCTCGAAGTGTCCAGGCGCGGCGTTTCCAAGTCTCTATCCGAGGGTTACGGGAATGGTGTTTCCATGTCGCGGATTTGGCCTGCTCGCCCCAGCATTCTACGAGGCTGCTCTCGAGATGCCGTAGACTCAGTAGGTACCGAAACAGAAGTTGGTACCGAGTCAGCGTTACTCTACTGACGACTAAAGAGAGCGGAAACGGCATTGCGTAGTCAAAGACGAGGGCCTCGTAACCGGTCAACTTGCTGTCATCCGTCACGGATGCTTTATCTGTGGTAGCCGGCATGTAGGAGGTAAGAGAGTTGGCGGCTTCCTGATCAAGACCTGTCACAGTGACAATCTTCATAAGCCAATTTGTGAGGCCAGTCTCGATAACTTGAACTTTCACGTCTTCTTTGTAAGGATCTTCTGCTGCCACGGATCCCGGTTGCCGGACGATGATATCTAATAGCGACTGCAACTTGCCGACATTGACGTGCTCGGCTCGTTTCTTGAGTTCAGAGCCCCCCAGGTCGAGAAAGTATGAAAAGAAGTCTGAGCGGTCGAGAAAGAAGTAGTGCTTAAGCGAGCGTAAGCGCGCAGGTAGTTGGTGGGTTGTGAGAAGTAGGTTGAACAGCGACGAGTTAGCGTAGGCGTAAGCTGAGTTCACGTTATCGAGGAAACGGGGGTCGTCGAAGCTTGTAGGAACATCTAGGACCTTTCCGCTAATATCAACGCCCCCGCATTCTCGGACTACGTTAAGGTATTTGCCAGCGAGGAGGACCTTGTCTTTGACCCCTTCCAGCTGGGGAGGCACGAGGGCGTCTCTCATCGTATAGCGCTTGTCCCAGTATTCGTCGGTGTAATCTTGGTCGAGCCGTTCGCGTTTTATACTTTTCGACTCTTTGATCATGAACTCTGCATGTGGATCTCGTATCCCGCCATGGTGCAACCATTCGTTCAGCATCACCATATACGGCTTGCTGGCTTCTCGTAGCAATGTTGTAAGCAGCTCTCGTGCGGCGGGATCACCAGACATAGAAGCAAGTCGTCGCGTTACGAGTCCCAAAACGCTACCGCCTCTGCAAATCTTCTTGGTCGCGAAATGAGCGTTCCCACCTTCCCGCACAGACTCCAGGATTGCTTCGAAGTTGTCGGTATCGTCCTCCGATTCGTCCTCTTTATCGTCCTCCAGAATCCCATTTGCCTTCAGCAGCTCGATGCTAGTCGTGAAGAGTTGGAACAGCATGTGGCTGGTCTGTTTCGTGTGCAGGTTGAGTACGTGAAGTGTGAAAGTCTCATTGGTCAGCATCTGATGCTCCAGTTGCGCCATGAGCGTCAAGTAGTCCCTTAGCAGTCGTCTTATAGCCGCGCAAAGCGAGTGATTGACGGCGCCGTACTCTTCCCTGCCCAGCACTTGAACGCATGCCTCGACGGCAATGTAGTGTGTCGCCATCTTCAACATGGACTTTGTCAGGTCTCGGAGGCTTGGATCCAAGCCGGGCAATATCCTGAACTGGGGACCAACCAGTCGCTCCTTCTCTTGATACGGATTGTATGACTCGCTGAAGCGGATGTACTGCCCCTCAAATCCCATGAAGACAAACAGCAGATCTTCGATAATGGCGCTCTCTTGCTGGTGGAGCGAGAGCTGCGCCAGCGGCATGGGCTGCAGGCCCGCCGGCGCGGTCGAAGCAAGCGGCGGGATCGAAACGCGTGTCGCAAGCGGAGCAGTCGTGTGTGGAACAAGGCTTGCTTGCGGGTCCCATGGCTTCTCAGGACGCGGTTTTGACCTAGCATCATCCGAAGTCGCTGGTCTTTCCCGCTCTTGCCGTGGAGCCTTCTCCGGCCTGGCCCTGCCGTGCACGCGGCTGTCCGACGTGTGTTTGAGCGGGCTTCTTGTCCGGCGAACCTGGATCTCTCTTTCTTTCACCTCGCGCCTTTCGACACGTCGCTCGCCCATGCTGTGCGCGCCCGAGGTAGCTGATGGTTTGCGCGACCGCGACGTCTCTTCCGCCTTCTCCCCGCTCCCGCTCAGTCTGCTGGACGGCGCGTGTTTTGCTGCCGACGCATGTTTTGCTGGGCGTTGCTCGGCTGCGGCGGTGGACGCGGTCCTGCCGTTGGGAACGGGTGTTCGGGCAGCCATCGCTGCGACGGCCTTTGCGTCGTGGGCCGTCGTCAATTGTTTTGTCGTTTGCGGCTTCCCCGCGTTCGCGTTTCTACGCACAGACCACCGTGGACCGTAGCTAGCTACGAAGGCAGGTGCAGGTGCAGGTACCAGAGCAGGTGCGCACGCGCGGTGACGCACATGACGTACTCTCTCCCTAGGTCCACTTTTACAGCATTGTTTCCATTTCAGCACAACACCGCGCACTTAATTATACGTGGCCCCCATAATCCGGTCCGAATTGGCCATCAGCGTCAAGCCAGAGCGTACGAACGGGGTGAAACGTTGTTTGGAACCAGATGTTGGCATTTGAACTTTGCAACATGGAGCATAGCGGTTCACTACCTACCATCACAGGGGAGAGGCAATTCTGTTGTCTGTAAACTGGGAAGCTAGGTTACAGCGATCAAAGCACAAAAGCATCAGCAATCTGAAAGTGCCTCTAAATTTCTGTACACGGGGACTAATGACACAATGCCTTCCCAGCGGCAACTCGAACCGACGGAGCTCGCAGCCCTCTTGGGGGGATGTAGGGCACGCAAACAGTACCAAAGGAAAACTTGACCCAAGGAAAGAAAAAGGTACAGGAGTTGGTATTGTTTGTGTGAGTCAATCATGTCGTAGAAAGTTTACTCGTCGTTCAGCTTCTCCCGGGCAGGCAGGTGCTTCTCGGACTTGCTCTGGACCATCATGCCGGGCTTGAAGGTGATGGGCTCGGTTCCTTGTTGCTGTGGGGGTGGATATCAGCGTGGGTTCGAGCGGCAAAAGCAATGGAGCTCTTATCACGGGGCTAATGCATACCTTCATGTACTCCTCGGTGGCCTCCTGCCACTCCTTGGTCATGGTGCGCGGTCGCACGGGGTTTGCGAACAGACGGGTGATGGAGAAGAGGGCGACGGCGGCGGCGATGACGCCCGAGGCGAGGAAGAAAACCTTGCGGCCCTCATCTGGAGGCGTGGGCCGGCGGGGGCCGTGGGGGCCGAAGGCAACGTAGTATGCTGTAGCAGATGGCAGAGTTAGCGCGAGGACCTTGGAGATAAAGGCGCTCTTTCTTCGTGAAGCCCAATGGCGACGCGAGGGCAGAGGAACGCACCGGCCTTCTTCTCCTGCATCGTCATCTCCTTCCAGTCGACCTTCATGCGGTCCCGGAGCGACATCCACAGGTCGGCCTGCTCCTGGGGAGGCATGTCATCCCATCGCTTCTCGATGTTGGCGAGGGTCGGGTTGGAGATGGCGTGTGCCTGGCGGATCTGCTGCTGCTGGCAGCCGGTAGCTCGACGCGTCGCCGGGACGACGGAGCTCCTGGAAGCGCGGATGGCGGCGGAGCGGAGCATCTTCTGGTAGAGTGGAGAGTGGAGCGATGGACGAAAGGGAAGGGAGCTGGCCCTGGGCGGAGGGGCAGGCGCAATGGGTGGTGGTGGTGGTGGGCAGCAGACGGCGGATCTGCTGGAGTCGAGGCAGGCGAGGTTTTGCGCTGGGCTTGGCAGTGGTTCGATGATTAGCGGCCCCTGATTGGGCCGCAGAGGCACCACGAGCATGGCGCATGTTGCAGCAGCTTCGGGGGCAGCGATGAGTGAGCACGCCGCCGCGCCCGTTCACGGTCCATGGTCCCTCACATCAGCGGCGCCCCGAGGTTTTCGGCCGCGCATCGGCTGCCCTCTTCGTACGGGCTCCTTCTTTCGATGCTGGCCGCGACTAGAAGGCAAAAAATGAGGGTCCCGCTGATTCCGGTCTGCCCACCAGGTCGTCCTTCTTCCGCGCACCGCAGCGCCCGTCCAATCGTCATCAAGCCGGCAGCATTTTGTTTTGGCGCAGAGGCGTGACGTCTCCTGTGCTAGGCCGGGCTATTTATTAGCTACCCCACCACCAACCCAACAAATGCTCTTCGGCTTCCATCCATCCACCACTTCCCTCCCACAACACCGCTTTCCCACCCGCCTTCCCATACTCACCCGCACCACAATGGTCGTCAAGGTCGGCATCAACGGCTTCGGCCGCATTGGCCGCATCGTCTTCCGCAATGCGTGAGTTCTAGCCGCCGGCTCGCCGGGCGTAGCTGACACAAGCACGCAGCATCGAGCACAACGACGTCGACATTGTCGCCGTCAACGACCCCTTCATCGAGCCTCACTATGCGGTAAGCAGTCGCCCCTGCCTGCCCAACGCGCACCCGCACTGACGGCGTCCCCAGGCCTACATGCTCCGATACGACAGCACCCACGGCCAATTCAAGGGCACCATCGAGGTCGACGGCAACAACCTCAAGGTCAACGGCAAGACAGTCAAGTTCTACACCGAGAAGGACCCCGCGCAGATCCCCTGGAGCGAGACGGGCGCCTACTACGTCGTCGAGTCCACGGGCGTCTTCACCACCAAGGACAAGGCGGGCGCCCACCTGAAGGGCGGTGCCAAGAAGGTCGTCATCTCTGCCCCTTCCGCCGACGCCCCCATGTTCGTCATGGGCGTCAACAACGAGACGTACAAGTCTGACATCGACGTGCTCTCCAACGCGTCCTGCACCACCAACTGCCTAGCCCCGCTCGCCAAGGTCATCCACGACAAGTTCACCATCATCGAGGGCTTGATGACCACGGTCCACTCCTACACAGCTACCCAGAAGGTGGTCGACGGCCCGTCCGCCAAGGACTGGCGCGGTGGTCGTACTGCTGCTCAGAACATCATTCCCAGCAGTACTGGCGCCGCCAAGGCCGTCGGCAAGGTCATTCCGGACCTCAACGGCAAGCTCACGGGCATGTCTATGCGCGTGCCGACGTCCAACGTCTCCGTCGTCGACTTGACTGTCCGCATTGAGAAGGGCGCCACGTACGACGAGATCAAGGAGGCTGTGAAGGAGGCTTCCGAGGGCAACCTCAAGGGTAAGTGAGCATCCCGACCCCTCAAAGCACCACACTCACAGCATCAGGCATTCTTGGCTACACCGAGGACGACATCGTCTCCACGGACCTGAATGGCGACACCCGCTCCTCCATCTTCGATGCCAAGGCCGGAATCTCGCTCAACAAGAACTTTGTGAAGCTCGTCTCCTGGTACGACAACGAGTGGGGTTACTCCCGCCGTGTCCTGGATTTGCTTGTCTACATTGCCAAGATCGACGGCAACGCTTAGAGATAGAAACGAAGCTGGAAATGAGCACACTGTAGGATTGCAATCGGTGGCGCAATTGGGGCCGGATTCCTCTCTTACGATAACATCATGAATGAAGTCATGTCACATAGCAGCCACGAATGAATGCGATGATAACCGCAAATCTGCGCCGCCTTTATTGTTCGCCAGGTCTAGATTCTTCTCACGTCTCACTGACGTGCTCCGTGGCTCGTCTAGGAGATTCTCTAACATACTAAAGCTAGCATTATGATGATGATGGAATGATATCCGCTCGCACAAGCGGGAACCGGTTGGAGGAGCAGGCGGTTCCCGGACATTCCCATCCTTCTCTTCATGTTCCAAGTTGCTCATGCGTATTGTGACCTAAACCTGCTTTGACAATGAAGCAAGTCCATATTTGATGTCAACCCTTTGAATCGCTGGAGGTGGCAGCAATTATATATAGGTACCTGCTGACCGGTAGTTGTATCCGACAGCCCTGCCGCGCAAGTCCGTTTCGAGTGCACGTATGGAGAGTGACTGTACATTGTTCGTTTTGAGTTACCACAGCCAGAGATGAATAGGATTGATCGGAGTACGAAGATGTATGTACAGAGTGTGATAATAATATAGTACATTCAGCCGCATTATACTCGCCGTAGAAGGTCGGTCTCATGTTGTCGATGAGTGCCAACACTGGAAGGCAGATGGTCAAAAGTACACGCTATGCCTAAAACACTTAGTTGCCCAGAGCCTTGCCAAGAGCGTCTCGCTGCACCAGTGTGGACTCGAAGTCCCATTACCTGAACATCCTCAAAATCTAACGTCGCTCACATCAGACTGTTGGTACAAACTGCAATATTGTCTTCCCTTTCCACCACGAAAACATAGCCGTTAGAGCAGCACACCAAATAAAGCTGCTCAGGTGACCTTCTTGCAGACCAACAGCCGACCTGCATCGAGGGATTGTTCGAAACCTTTGAACGACCCACGAGTGGCACATTTGCACACTGTCCGAGCAGTCAGCGGGATAGAAAACACTAGCGGGCGTCGCAGCTTCATCACATCGCCAAGTCGTACTTTTTTGAGCCACTCACACTCATTATACGCCATTCAGGTATTCGGCTCTCGTACATCTTGTTCAATTCCGAGAACATGATCGCGCACTGGTAAAGTAAGTAAATACTCTCACGTTTCCTTTGGATTGACTGCTATCATTACCGAAGTGAATGACGTGTTCGCTTTCCTTTCTTGTCCCTTATACGCCCGTTCCGTATCTTTTGAACGAGGTCACCACCAGCTCCACTGCAACCAGGTCGCGGTCTGCCTTATAGCTTTCGGCAATGGGTTTCTTGTTTCACTGCTGGGAGCTAGACGCAGGCAACTGCCCTTGGTTCTCTCTCCCAGCACCCACCATCCATGAGATCGGTTCCAATTAGCACATAGACTCTGTATTAGCGCAGCGCTTGTACTTACACTCATTCAGACTCACAAATTCCCTGGTGCATATCGAGGCCTTGACACTGCACCCTGTCATGGGTATAGAGGACGAGGACATTCCCGTCCTCTCGGAAGAAGATCGTGCCATGGAGTCGATAGAACATGGGAACGGCAACGATAATCACATCGGGACCGTGAACCCTTCAAACCTTTTCTACCACAACAACTCCCTTAACCTTCCATCACCGGTGCTCCCTTTCCACGGTCTTGGTAACTCACTCAAAGGTTCACCCGCGGGGAAGCCCTGGCATGAGCATGAGCAGCCGAGGCACTTACTGCCCAGCAATCTTACCTATCGCCAGAGCTTCAGCAACTCACCAACGGAACCTGCTGCTACGGATACCATGCCTGTTCGCAAATCTCGTGTCGAAGTTCGCGTGCCGCCGCCGCCGTTTTTCCCACCACTGCCATATGCGTCTAGCAGGACTGGATTGGTTTACGACGACCGAATGCGGTTTCATGCCGAGGATGAAAACTGCAACCAACCCGATGATATACACCCTGAAGACCCTCGCCGCATCTATGCGATTTTCAACGAGATTTGCGAAGCCGGGTTAGTGCAAGAATCTATCGATTGCGACAATGAGGATCCCCATTTGCGCGACGAAAAATGCTGGCGAATTCTTATCAGGCATGCGACAAAAGCCGAGATATGTCTGATCCATACCCCCGAGCACTTCATGTTCGTGGAAGGACTGCAAAGTAAGTCGCGCTACACTACCGACGTATGTTCACTGACGTCTTTTCAGGTAAGACTCCTCTTGAGCTAAAAGCGCTTTACACGGACATGGACTCTATTTATTTCAACAATTCCACGTACGATAGTGCGCTATTGGCCGCTGGAGGCGCTATTGAGGCCTGTAGAGCGGTCGTCGTCGGCGATGTCCGAAATGCCATTGCGATTATACGACCACCAGGACACCATGCAGAGAGCACCGAACCTTCCGGGTTCTGTATATTCAACAATGTACCGATTGCCGCACGAGTGTGCCAGAAAGATTTTCCTGAAAAATGTCGCAAGATCATCATTCTCGACTGGGACGTCCATCACGGTAACGGAATCCAGCACGCTTTCTACGAGGATCCCAATGTTCTTTACATATCCCTGCATGTATTCCAGGGCGGCCGATTTTATCCAGGTTCGCCTGATGGCGACCTCACGTTTTGTGGCGAGGGACCCGGTTTAGGACGCAATGTCAACATTCCCTGGGAAGACGTGGGGATGGGCGACGCTGAATACATCTATGCGTTTCAACAGGTAGTCATGCCGATAGTATCCGAATTCGACCCAGACCTTGTCATCATTTCTGCTGGCTTTGATGCAGCGGAAGGGGACACTCTGGGCGGTTGCCATGTTACACCGGCCGGCTACGCCCACATGACGCACATGCTTATGCGTGTTGCGGAAGGCAAGATGGCTGTTTGTCTTGAAGGCGGCTATAATTTGCGATCCATCGCCCGGTCTGCGCTTGCGGTCACGAAGACGCTCATGTTGCAACCCCCAGATCGTCTCGCAGACGGGTTGTGTCCGAAGGAATCTGCTGTACGAACTGTTGAACAAGTCAAGCGTCAGCAATCAAAGTTCTGGAAAAACATTCACCCGAAAAACATGGATCCAGCGACACCAGCGTTCCAGTCCACGATGCGTCTACATGAAGTAGTACGGAGATACCAAAGCATGGAGTTGGCGGAAGAGCAGCACATGACACCTCTCCAAATCATCAAAGACGGTTTGCGCGAACGGTTTGCGCATAATGTGATTGCCACGCAAGTACCATGGTGCCATGTGGGGATATGATTGCTGACAGGCTTAGACCACACTTCATGGAGAGGCATCCGCTACTGGTGATATTCCATGATCCGCCAAACCTAACACCTTGTCCAGACCCTGTGACAGGCAGGAGTGAGCTCCACAACATTTGGCTGGTAGGTTGTCCCTTGCAGTCTGCGCTGTATAACGGCTGACCAAACGCGCAAAGACTGATGTTGTGGGCAAGGACTATATCGGGTGGGCTGTCAAGAATGGCTTCGAAGTGATTGATGTGAACGTGCCAATGGTAGAGCCTGTCGAAAAGGTACGAATTTTCCGGTCGCTTTATGCTCTGGACGAGGCTGATTTCACTAGGATGACGGCAAGTACATCCAGGGTCCGAACGACGAAGAACGAAGTGAACAAACCAAGCAGCTTGCATCTTACATATGGGAGAATTACATTGAGTAAGTTTTGTGGCTCTTCCTCGTAAGATGTGGCTAATGAGAATGCAGACCGCACGACGCAACGCAAGTGTTCTTCATGGGTATCGGGTCAGCGTATACCGGGCTGGTCGAATTGCTGAGCAAGAATGGTAAGAGCATCTATGGCTGGAAACATGGAGCATGACCTGAGATTCTTGTAGAAGCCTGTACCGGCGACAACAGTGTCGTTGAATGCCTGATTGGATTCGTCGCAAATACCTCGATACAGTCAGTCAAGCGCGCAACCGACGACAGGGTGGCTGACTGGTACTATACAGTAGGTCACAGTACACAACATGTTCACACATACACACGCTGACTATGATGGCTAGCACTCCAAGATCTTCGTGCAGCGGGACCACCTGTGCTGGGAGCCTTCACGTGCACGGAAACAGCGCAAGAAATGGGGCCGACTGATCCGTTCCGAGCACACGCAGATAGACGACATGTTGGTGCAGCACCAGGACGAAGTGCGTGGATATCTCAAGGAGAAGAAGGATGCATATGTAGAGGGTGGGGACGATACCAGCGTCGAGGGAAACATGCAGGAGGCGGCGCGGAGTCCTCCGCCAGCGGGGCGCCAAGGCAGCGTCAGGAGCAGTGCGAACGGGGAAGGGGCAAAGCTGCCGCCGATTGGGCATTTCAGCGTGGGAAACAGTCTGCGTAACAGTCCGCATTTGGGGATGAACAGTCCGACGAGGCCGGGCAGTCCGCTGCGGCAGGGCTTCGGGCGCGGCTAAGCGGTTGATGGCCATGCAGGGCATAGGTACCAAGGTAGAATCAAGCGAGAGGTCAAGGAACCAATGACGTGTGCGCCTGCTGCAACGTGAATAGGCGGGGCACATGACTTCGGAGCGCGGTGCAGTGCGGGCAGTCGCAGGCTCGGCGTCTGGTCCCGACGCGCAGCAGGCACCTGGGCAGAGGCAGTCGCCCGCCTCGACACACCGCCGCGCTCAATGCTGAGTTCCACGCCGCCGTCGCCTGCCTTCCACCTGCGCCAGAGCCCGTACCATGCGCCGCGCCGCCCGTCGAGCCCGTCGCGTGCTGGTTCCCAGAGCACCACGAAGCCAGCGCCCACGCAGCAGCCCGCCAGGTACAGGGACGGGTGGACCCAGTACACGCCGCCCGGCTACCCGCCCACGTCGAAAATCAAACCGCCCGACGTGCCCATAGAGCGGCGGGCGACGTCCGCCGAGGCCAGCGTCACGGAGCCGCCACGTACGACTCCGCCGGAGCCCTCGCTGCGCATCGAGCCGCCGTCCGCTACTCCGCCGTCGAGCAGCGCGCAGGAGCAGGAGCAGGAGCGGGAGCAGGAGGGGGAGGAGGGGGCGTGGAGGGACCCGCCGCGACGCACGCTGCAGCAGGAGGCCAGCGCGGTGCCCTCGTCGCCCGCAAAACGCGCCCGTCCACGCTCACGAGGCGGCGCCCTCACCGTCATGCCCATCAATTACGAGACGTGCGACGTCAAGGACCTGGGCACCCTGGTCTCGGACATGCTCATGGAGCTCGTGCGCCTCAACGACGACATGCCGCTGCGCGACGGCCAGCTCACGCGATTTCACTCGAGGTACTCTCTAGCAACGACGCTGCGTGCAGATGATTGACTCGTCCCAACAGAGCACCGCCCGCCATCTCGGTCAAGGACTATCTCTTCCGCCTGATTGTCCACGCCACGCTGTCGCCGCCCATCCTGCTCTCCATGGTCTTCTACGTCGACAAGCTGTGCTCCCTGTACCCCGCCTTCACCATCAGCAGCCTCACCGTCCACCGCTTCCTCATAACATCAGCAACGGTCGCGGCCAAGGGCCTGAGCGACAGCTTCTGGACGAACAGCCTGTACGCAAAGGTCGGGGGCGTCAGCGTGCGGGAGCTGGCGCTGCTGGAGCTGGAGTTTCTGAGGAGGCTCGACTGGCGGATTGTACCCAAGCCCGAGGTGCTTGTGGACTACTACCGCGGGCTGGTGGAACGAGGTGGGGACTACGTCATGGAGAGGGAGGCGGATGATACCCATCCATAGCAAGCATTTGAACCGTAATCCTAATCACGTGCACCGCGCAGCACCTGGGCAGAGCTCCCGGGCTCTCCAGAGCTGGCCGCCCGCCAGGAGCAGGTGCGGTGCCCAGGTGCCACATGATTGGCCCCGCGCCGTTTTTCTGCAACCCCCACGACCATCTCCGTCCCTCTTCCCCACCCACCAGCGCGACTGCCCCCGCCAGGTAGTACACGACGACTGTCCCGGCACCATGCGAGTGAGTCTTCTTCCCGAGTGCACCTCGAGTGCTGACATGGCGGACAGAGGCCCCGACTGACACAGCCAGCGGCCGCCCGAGGCTCCCGTCGTGCCGTCCGCGCAGCTGCCGCTGTCACGCACCCGCGTCGCCCGCCATGGCTCCGACTCGCATGCGATGCGCCCCTCCTCCAGCAGCGGCGGCGGCGCAGAGACGGCCATGCTGCCGTACCGCGAGCTCTCCCGGCCGCGGCGCGCAGGGTCGTATTCGCAGCCCTCGCCCCTGGAAGCCTGCGGCCGCCCGAGGCGGTGGCCGCCCAGCGGGTGCCGGCCAGACCATGCGTTGAGTGCGCTGGACGCTGAGGAGCTGATCTGCGCCGGCGCATCCACGTTCAAGGGCTACTGCGATGAGATACCGAACGCGCCTGCGGGCTACGACCGCTTCTACGCAGTCATGGGCTCGGAGCACCAGAGCAGGACAGACCGCGCGCCAGTGCCCGCCGAGGCCTACCGCTACATCTCGCTGAACATGACGGGCGCCTCCGAGAGCCAGTTCCCGTGGCTGTCGCTGGAGCAGCCCTGCATGGCGTATGCGTACGGCAAGAGCGCCGGCACGACGACGCTGAACTACTACGTCAGCAAAGCGGGCAGCAGCCCTCCTCCCCTCAAGCCCGCCGGCGAGACCAGGCCGCGGCAGATCAAGTTTCTGCACATCCTGGACCGGCTGCAGCACCTCGAGGCCGGGCTCGAAGAACACGTCAGTCCCCTCCCTGCTGGTCTCTGGCGTCGCAGCCATCTGACTTTGGGCACAGGATCCAGATGAGATGTATCGCTACCTCTACAGCACCCTGATTGAGGACCCAGAGCGCTTCGGCCACCACCCGCACACGGGACTCGAGCAGCAGATCAACGACCTTGTCGACGTTCTCAGCCACCCGTGCTGGGTCGATTTTTCCACCCCAAAGAACCAAGTCGTCGCCAAGTTCTTCGACAGCCCCGACCAACTTCGCAAGCAGGCCTTCTTTCATCAGCTGCTCCTATCGGTGGAGCTTTACCTACGCGTGCATTCGGAGAAGCATACTGACAAATCCAAGCGGAAGCTCATGTTGCAGCTGCCGCTCAACATCGCCTGGGACCTCGCCCTGGCACAGCGGTGGCTAGAGAACATGGAGATCACCAAGACGCGGACGTCTGCCAACCAAAGCACGTTTAGCTTTGATCTCAAAAGCAAGAGGCGGCAAAAAGAAGCTCTTCGGTTGTTCGCCGCGACGCTCAAGTGGCCGAATATGGACGAAATTGACTACGTGCTAGAAGAGCAGGACAAAACCGAGAAGCCATTGGAAGATCGATCAGCAGACGCCATGTCGTGGTTCTCTGGAATCATCCTACCCGGTCCAACCCTACCATGGCTCGTTATGAACAGCTTGATCGACTGCGACCGCGACACGGGTGAGGCGCTCAAGTATCTCACCCACATGCATCAGTCGTCGGGATTCCAGTATCGAGCCAACACGTACTGGTCCGCCCATAGCATAGTGGGAAAAGTCTTGGGGGCCGGACGAGGCGTCAAGCAGATAGCTGGTTGGATAGGGCCGTGCATCTACACTCCAGATCTCAAGCGGACGGAATGTGTCCGGGTCCACCAACTGCCATCTCCTGATCCGAAGCTTACGCCCAAGGATGTGGAGCACATGCATACTCGGACGAACCCACTAGGCCCAGTAGAAGACAGCTACCCGATTGACGATTACGAGGTTCCCATGCCAGACTTGGAAGACGTGACGGACCTCATTCGAATAGAGAAGCTCAGTTTCGTCCCGTCCAAGGAGCAACCTCTGTCCACACGGCAGGGCTCTGGGGGTCCGCTCTTGTTCGACGTGGCCGTCTACTTTGCGTGTGGCGGCGAGAGTTGGCCAATGAAGCTCAGATACGACGTCCACTTCATCAATGCCTTTCCCTGCCACCAGGGCCCTCATGGTAAGCTCTCAAGTCTCTTGCTAAACTTCACCTGCTAACGGTCACAGTCCTCTTTTACGACTTCACATATCAAGCCATCAAGATCGACGACGGCCTCGTCGACTTGCACGATTGGGGCCGCCAATCTGGCCGCACTTCCCGCTCTCGACCCACCTCGTCCCGCTCCTCCCCCTCGAAGAAGGCTATCGCGCTGTCCACGGCACACTGTGAGCCAGCACACCTGCAGGTCAACAAAGTGCTTGCTATTGAAGCGTTGGGTGTCAGCGATAACGAAGTCTTTGCCAGAGCGTGGTGTGCACATCACGGCTATAGTGCTATTGTGGCCAACATCAAGGAGACGTGCATGGCGTGTGCGATACGAGAGGCATATGCGGCGTGTGTGAGCGTCGTCATCTTCACCGAGGGTGGGAAAGACACGGAGAAGGATGAGGGAATTTGCGTTTGAAACATGTGCATTTTACATTTGTTTCCGTCAACCATGGGGAGTGGCAGGCGCAGTCTTGGCATGCATGGGTTGTTTCAAGGATGCGGTGGGCAACAGGCGCTTTGTGGGTATTACGAGCTATGGATTACGAAGTCCTAGAACATGCTTGCCTAGGACTCCGCGGTACATGGTGTTTAGGGTTATGATTCGGCAGCCCTCTAAAGCCTGATATGAGGACACGGATATTGATTTGGCCATTTGAGATGTTCGTGTTCAGGCTCTAATTGCAACAATGGAAGCATTTTGAGTAGGAGATGACACGAGGCTATTGAATGAGGGACCAGAGAGTGGGAAATCTGAGATATGGTTTCGTGAATTCTATTGGTATCGAACGATCCGAAAAAATAATAAGCGCCAGTGCCATGCTATTGCGAACAAAGATGTGAATCCAGATGCACATCCCTAAACTCGTTGCCCATCTTCAGACTCTACACTCGGAGCCGAGGTTCATACTTCGTATCTTCCTCTTCCCTGCCTACTGACCTCGTTCCCAAACAGCCTTCCGGCCTCGATGCAAAACCTCGCCTCGCCGCTCCCATCCATGCCGGCCTCGCTGCCCCAACAAATGAGGACGGCGTCCAAGATACCGCCCAAGACCCCCTCCATCGCGCCTAAGGCTCCCCATCCAATGGTCGCGCTGATCAGACCGACGACGTATGCATACAGACTGCCCGTATATGGCACAGTTTCGTTGTTCAATTTGAGTAAACGGGCCGTGGTAATCCAGCCACCAAAGCCTAGCGCGAAAGTGATGACCCAGCGAATAGCATGAAGCAGCGTCTTGCTGAGACGGTACGATACTATCGACAGACTTGGCTGGTTCGGTGCAAAGGAGCGAGGACCGAGGGTGGTCGAAGGCGACGAAGTCGATATGAAAGTCATTTCGCTGATCCCTCTCGAAGCCTGCGCGAGAGGCACGCCGTGAATCGACGCAAAAGTCAGGGTGAGCGGGTTCGTCAGGACAGCAATACTCGTTGGAAGAACGTGGTATATACACCCAGCGATCACTCTAGTGATCCTTCTAGGGAAAATCATCAATGGCAGTCGCACGAGAAGGGCGAGAAATGTCGAGAAGCAAA
The DNA here is from genome assembly GCA_010015655.1 of Bimuria novae-zelandiae CBS 107.79. Taxonomy (NCBI): domain Eukaryota; kingdom Fungi; phylum Ascomycota; class Dothideomycetes; order Pleosporales; family Didymosphaeriaceae; genus Bimuria; species Bimuria novae-zelandiae. The sequence continues at coordinate 22,408 of ML976703.1, read as the reverse complement.
CGGTGCCCGCCATTGTGTAGAAGGCGTGGAAGAGACTAGCCTGCAGGACAGCGCGGGGAGGTGTAGGATTTGTGTTGCGGTGGAAATACCAGTGGCTGACGGTTGCAGCCGTGGTGACGCGCTGGAGGCCTGCGAAGACGGATAGAGTCCAAAAGTAATCGAAGAAAAAGGCAGCGCCGAGCCACCAGGTAGACATGTCGATGACCCATCCGCTCTTGGTAGCATGCCCGCCTAAGAAAAGTCCCGTGAACATGAAGACCCATATCCATGACCATAGTACAACGGCAGCAAGGGTAGCGACCCCGATGGCGAGGAGATGGAAATTTGCTTGGAGGATCTCCCCAGAGAACTCCAGCATTCTGGTAGCTTTGTCGAGCGCACGTCTGCCCTTTACTACAGTGTAGAGCCAGCCTAGACAGAAAATGGCCGGGCCGAGGGACAGCCAGCGCATGAGCTTGTCCTGTGCGCTCTTCCCGTGCCAAGAGCCGTTGAAGCTCGAGATGAGCGGATAGAGGAAGAAGGAAAACGATATGACGGGGACAGCGACCAGGAGCACCATCACCAGCGGCCGTGCGAAGGACCGCAACAATGACAGCCACAGCAGGCCGACGAGCACGGAGACCAGCGAGTACACGCCGATGAGATGGAAGGAAGCATGCAGCACCGTGTAGATGGAGTCGCCTAGCGGGTGTTTCTTGTCCGGAGGCGAGTCCTGCAGCCAGGCCAGGAAAATGACGCCGATGAGGGCGCATTTAGCGAGGAGGAACATCTCGGCCCAGAATAAGTTGTGTCGCGGCTGTACCGCGGCGTCTGCAGCGGCGGCGGCGAGGAGGGCATCGGGACCCTGGGGCAGGAGCGAGTCTGGGGCGGTTTCCTGCGCAGTGGACGGTGCGTCGCCCTGGGCTTGTAGCGGAGCACGTGTCCACGAGCTTTGGAAGGACTTCGTGCCCCGCTCCGGCGTGCGGAAGGAGCGGTCCTCTTCGGCCACAGCGTCGTCGTCGTCCTCGTCGTGGTCGTCGCTGCTTCTCCCCGAGCGGAGGAAGGGGGGACTGCGTCCGTGGCTACCGTGCTGGCCGTCGCCCCTCCTGCCGCGCCTGCCTCCGCCTGCGTTGACCGCACCGTCGTCGCTGCCATGCCGCCACGAGCTCCTGATGCCGCGGCCCGTGGTAGCAAAGGGGCCGCCCCCGTCGGCCGGCTTCGTGCCGTCGCCGTCGTCGTCGTCGGCTTCTTCTCCGTCTGTTGCCTGGGAGTCGTCGAGGCCGCCCTGGCCGAACTGCGCGCGGGAGCGGCGCAGCGCGTAGTGGTCTGCCATTTCGCGGTGGTGCTCGGCCTGGTCGTCCTCCTCGCGGAAGTCGTTGGTCGCGGAATAGAACAGCGGCGCGGGTGCGGTCGAGGAGAAGTAGCGCGGCATGGCCTGCGAGCTGTAGGGGTTCCTGTTGCGGCGCGGGAGCTGCTCTGGCTGCAAAGCCGACTGCGACTGCGAGAGGAACTTGGAGGCATCTGCGACGAGCTGTGTCAGCGTCACCGGGCCTGGGGGTGCGAAGCATGGCAGCTCGACTCACACTCGGAAAACATTGTGACTTGCACGCGTGCCTGTCTCTTGCACGCGCGACCAGCGGTGACTTGTTCGAGGCAGGTCGGCGATGACGCCCCGGAGCCCGCAACGAGTCACGCCTCTAGCGGCACCAGCCACGGCCAGCCGGCAGCCCGATGACGACAACAGCTACACTCGCTCCCTCGAGCAGACAGCCGCAAAACACCAGGCAGATGACACAGCCGTGGGATTACATCGCAAAGATCGTCTCGCTGGGTGACTCGGGCTGCGGCAAGTCGAGCGTGCGCCGCCCCCTCCCCCGCGCCCGCCCTCCGCTGACTAGAGCCAGCTCACCATCCGGCTCTGCGAAGGCCGCTTCTCCCCACACCACGATGTCACCATCGGCGTCGAGTTTGGCTCGCGCATCGTCGCCGTCGGCCCGCCCGCCTCAACAGCGCTCCAGGCAAATGCCGCCAAGAACCAGAAACCCCCGGCGCAGAAGCACATGAAGCTCAGCTTGTGGGACACGGCCGGCCAGGAAACATACAAATCCATCACGCGGAGCTACTTCCGGGGCGCTTCTGGAGCGCTGCTGGTCTTCGACATCACCAGGAGGAACACGTTCCTCAGCGCCACAAGCTGGCTGCACGACCTGCGCCAGATCGCCGAGGAGAACATCGTCGTCGTCCTGGTGGGCAACAAGTCGGATCTGGCATCGTCGAGCACCGTCTCGGGCGACAACAACGCAGAGAACAAGCGACAAGTCAAGAAAGAGGAGGCAGAAGAGTGGTGCAAGGTGAACGGCGTCATGCAGTACGTCGAAACGTCTGCCAAGTCCGGCGAGGGCGTGGAGCGCGCCTTCCTCGAAGTTGCCGAGCGCATATATCAAAACATCGAAGCCGGCCGGTACGACCTCAACGACAGAAGGTCGGGCGTCAAGGGACCCGGAGGAGGCGTACGCGCCAACGAGGCGGGCATCAGTCTTGGGATGAACCGCGGGAGGGGAAGCCAGGCGCCCGGCGGGAAGTGCTGTTGAGCCGGTTGCGTTGACCACTTTGTACAGTAGGACTGAAATCCACGCATGCGCATGCGTCGCCTGTCGGCTGAAGACTCTACCGTTTTTCCTGTTGCACTTGAGTCGTCACGACCTTGTGCCGTCTTCCCCCAGCCGAGGAAACGCGCTTTGTGACATTTTGCACAACGCTTTACTGCCTCGACGCTAGCAGCTATGCATCAGTTTATCACCAGCCTTATATACTATAATAGAGCTAAGAGATCTCTATTACAACCTATAATATATTTTGCTATACCTAGAGATTAACCTAGAAAGTATTAAAACTAAAATATAATAACGTATTCCACAAGCGAGTGGCCGGCACTGTAATGGGCTACGCCTAGTTATTACCTTGGATCCTTAACCCTTAGTTATACAAACCCTAGATATATAAGTTTAACGCCTAAAGCTTAACTTTAAACTTTTTCTTAAATTTATAAGTATTTTTTTTGTACTTTTAGCTCCTTAAGCACCTAGCCCCTTATATTAAATTTAATTACTTTTACCTATTACGGAATAATTAGATTTTAAATATAATTATAAACTAAAGCTATAAAGTAGTATATAAAGTTAAAAGACTTATATAGATAAATACTATAAAGGCGACGTCTAGACCTACGAGAAGATAAAGCCTTTCCTAGTAAGTAATTAAAAAAAAGTTTTAATAAATACTTAACGCTAGCAAAACTATCTTTACTAAATAAAACAGTTATAAAAATAAAAATAAGACCTTTTACTAAAAGTCTATAACTTAGCGCGAATAATTATACGTAGTAAGGTATTAGCTTATAAAAAGTAATAGCTAGGGAAATAAAAAGATAGACTCCTTATATATAATTAAATTCTAGATATTAGGAGTTATTAAAAACAAAATATAGTAATTCTTAAATAAGGTTAAAATGCTTATTAACCTCTAAGATACTTTTTAGACTCTACTATAAGGAGTAAAAAGATTAACTGAAGAAATAGTAAAGGAGCGCTAAGAATTATTAATAATATTATAATACTTTTAAAAGATAAAAGGTACAAATTAGCTATTAGAAGTAAACTAATATATAAACTACTAAAAAGATTAATAGTAGAGCTTGTTTTAAACTAAGAAAAAAGTCACTATCCTAAATTTTTTAATTTAGCCTACTTTAATAGTAAATAATAGGATTACTACTATTTTAAGACAGTAACGCGATATAAGCTCTTAGGAGATAAGAACTACCTTAAAAATATCTTTAAATATATTATTAATTAATTAATAAGACGTGTAGCGACGGTAGGAATTACGTACCTAGACTACTATCTAAAATATACTAAAGCTAACCTTTAAAAGTTATCAGACTATAACTTTTATAACTAACTGGCGAAAGAAATAGAGCGTAACCAATTACTTATAATATAATAAGGGAACTAAAACCTTTATGACTTTTATAATGGATTGGACCCTGAGTGACCGTCTTACCTCACTAGGTTAGCGCGGCCCTAGTGGCTTGGCGTATTTCTATATCTTGCCACATCTGCCCTTATGGCACTCTCTACGCTATGTCTCACTAGTAATACACGCATGTACTACTCAATATACCCGTGCCCTTACAACTTTAACCTTAACTTTCATAACTACGCCATAGAAGCCAAGGAGTATAGTAAAAAAAAATTAAAAAAATTAATACTTTTAACGCCTTTATAATAACTTACGGGACTAAATAATTATAATAAATATAAATAATAATCAAGACCTGTAAGGAGCCAGAAGAAAGTTAATAAAGTAAAAAAAACCCTATTTTAAAATAAATTATAGCTACTAAAGTTTTCTGCTAAGACTAGGATGCTAAATAAGATAAATTAGGAACCTATCTAAGCTAAGCCTAAAAGGATATCTAGCCAACGCTAAGATAAAAAATACTAAGCGATAGATAGAGCTATGGGACATAGGTCTAGTAACACATAGAAATAAGCTATATATGTATCGCGCGAGGTAATAGAAACCTATAAGAAAAATAGTTTTTATTTCTATTATAGAAATACAGGATACCGCGTAAAGTAGTATACACTTTTACTTATAATAAAGCTAACAGAAGTTCGCGCTACTACACCTACCACTAAAAAAAATTTAATAAAGAGTTTAATATAGCCTTTATTAATTTAGAAAACTAGATTCTCCTGGCAATAGTCGCCGCTAAAAGGTAAAGGTAAGAAAAAGGGTAAAAATAACTTTTAATAACTTTTAAAAGCTATAGCTAGACTTAACACTAGTAATAGCATACTTACTTATTTATAATATTATGTTTCTATTAACGATAATTAATTTAGGTTATTTAACCTTTAAATTTATATTTAAAAAAAACTTATAATAAAAGCCTACCTATAGCATAAGAACCTACCCTATCTATAACAGGTTATTAGTATTAGAGGTATGTAACTCTTCGTACGTAAAGTAGTTTAATTACAAGTAAATATTTATAGCTATATAAAACTAATATAATTATGCGTCTTACTTAATAACAGATTGTATAATCTAATCCTTAGCCTAACCTAAATAAAAAAGAATAGGGTTAAACTAGCCCTAGTAAAGAAATAATTACGATTAGAAGTTTGCGCACTTAGATTTAAAACTAAAAAAGTAAAACATTATTTATAAAGCCTTAAAAGATATTAGCTACAGCTTTTATAGCCCTAAATTAGTGTAATTAACGTATAAGAATCGAGCTAAGGTGTTTTTTATATTAATAAAGGATATATAAAAGGCATTAACCCGTAAGCTAAAGGTAAATCTATAAGAGTTACTATTTAAAGCTTTTAAAGACTTATAGTATAGCTTTTATAAAGAATAAGCTAATAAGCTCTCTCTGCACTATAGACTTAGAGTGGATCTTTTTATCCATTTTATAGAAAAAGATAATAAGACCCTAGAGATTCCTTATAGCCCTTTATTTAATAAATCTCGTAAAGAGTTTCTTTTCCTTCAGGAAGAGGTTACTAAATACTTAGATAAAGGCTTTATTTAGGTAAGCAAGTCTAGCGCCACTACTTTAGTATTATTTATTAAAAAACATAATAGCGGGCTACGCTTTTACGTTAATTATTAAGCCCTAAATACTACTTTTTAAAGAAGGACTAGTACCTTTTACTATTAATTAGGGAGACCCTTTAGCTCCTTATAAAGGCTAAATAGTTTAATAAACCTAATATAATCTAAGCCTTCTATAAGCTTTAGATAGCAAAAGGCAAGGAATACAACATAGCGTTTAAAACTTAATTTAGTTTTATAAGTAGCTAGTAGTTCCTTTTAGCCTAGCTAACGCGCTAAGTATATCCTAATAGTATATTAACTAGGTACTAAAGGAGCACCTTAATAACTACTACTTAGTATATATAGATAATATTTTTATCTTCTCTAGTAGTAGTTAAAAAGAGTACGAAGAGAAAGTAAGCACTAGAATTTAGAAGTTAAGGACTATAAGAGTATATTTAAATATAAATATTTTTTAAGTTAATATTAAAAAAACTAAGTCCGTTAAATTAATTACAAAAGTTAATAAGGACGTAAGTATAGGTTTAGATAAAATCTAAGTAATTTAAGAATAAGAGCTACTAACTTTAGTAAAAGAAGTCTAAAGCTTTATAGGCTTTATAAACTTTTATTAGAGATTTATATAAGACTTCTCTAGTATAGTAAGCCTCCTTATAAAGCTTACTAGTAAAAGAGCAGAATTTGTCTAGGGATAAAAGTAGTAGTATGTATTTAACTTTTTAAAGATAGCATTCTATATGGACCTTACGCTAGCCTACTTTAACCCTAAATAAAAATTAGTACTATAAATAAATACTGTTAATTAGTTAATGAGGAAATACTTATCCTACTATAATAATAATAAGATTCTTTGCTTAATGGCTTACTTCTTAGCAAAGAATAGCTTAATAGAATATAACTACGCTATCTACGAGAAAGAGATACTCGTAGTAATTAAATATATAGATAAATAAGACTATATATATTAAGTAGTAAAGCATCTTATAGTTTGTAATAATTATAAAAACCTTAAGTATTTCGCTACTAAATAAAGGTTAGACAAATAACACATTTGGTTAATAGACACACTTAGTTGTATTAATATAATATTTATATATAGACTAAAATTAATAAACTCTAGGGCGAACGCCTTCCCCTAAAGAAACTAAAACCTACTAAAAATTAGTAAAAATAATAGATTAAAGTTAAGGCATGTTATACTTTTTTAAAAAACTACTAAAAAAATAACTTAAAGTCTATTACCGCCTAAATACCTATTACTTTAAAGAAACCTAACTATACTAAAATAGATAAGGACCTAGTGCTTACTTACCTAATATGTCTTAAACTGCCTATATTAACCCTCTAAGAAGGCGATAACCCTGCCAAGCAATGCGAACTAGACTTTAATAATATATAGTAAGAGGTAGAACACGATAAAGACAGCGCGTATAGTAAGATAAAGGCCTATGTTAAGGATAGACTTAGGAAGTTTAAATCTAGATAGAAGTAATCTATTAGTATCTTAGAATATAGTGTAGATAACTAAAGGTACCTATACTATAAGTTAAAATCATAAATACTAGAATTAAAATCTTTATAAATAAAGCTAATAGTATACGTGTATAGTTTTCTAGCTTTAAAATGTTTAGAATAAAAAAATACTTATAAAATTTTTACTTAAGACTACTTCTTCTTAGGGATATTTCACTAAGTAAGGTAGTATATTAAGAACTATAATATGTATAGAAGAACTAAACTATAGAGAGAAGTAAAATAGGGTCTACTATAGCTCTTACTACTACCTAAATAAGAATAATAGAATATTATAATACACTTTATTATTACCCTACCTAAGAGCAATAGCTGCACGAATATTATAATAATTATAAATAAACTTAGTAAAGCCCTTAAGTTTATTAGTCTCCTAAACCTTAATATACCTATAGTTATAATAGTATTTTTTTAATACTAGGTAGCGGACCACTTCCTCCCCTCCTCTATTATATTAGTCCACGGGGGACAGTTCGAAACCGAATTTTAGACTATACTTGATAAATAATTAGGCATTAACTAAAGACTATTTATAATAAAGTACCTAGAGATAGATATGTAAATAGAATAAATAAACTCTATCCTTAAAGTCTACCCCTAGGTATACTACAACTAGTAATAAGATAATTAAATTAAGTGGCTTCCTATATATCTTAAATAGCTATTAAAGGGCGAGAAGATATATTAATAAAACTTAGCCTATTTTTTTTAGCCTGAATATTAAACTAGTTAAGAACTTTACGGCATGGAGATAGGCCATAAAGGTTAGAGCTTAACTAGAAGTAAGAAAAGTTTACTATAAAAAAATTATAAACTCTTATATAGTAGAACTAAACATCCCGCTAAATATACACCTAAGGTTTTAAGTAGACAGGCTAAAGTTAGTCTTATTAAATCCTCTCTCAAGCTAAATTACTAATAACGCTTAGCCCGAAGCAATTATAATAAAAAAGGGGGAAGAAAAGTATAGTACAGTTAATATATATAAAAAACTCTAGTCCTATAAAGAAAAGATAGTAGAATACCTAGTATAATAAAAAAACTACTTTTAAAGAACTTAAGAACCTCGTAAGAATCTTAACTAAGCTACTACGTTAGAATATTAAGAAAAGCTTACTAAGCCATATTAAAATTATAACAAAAAACTCTTAAGGGGATTCTATCGCGATATCTCCTAAATTAGCTTTTATCAGGACCTAAAGGAGGCTCTACGATGGCTATTTTACTAAGTTAGAAAACCTAACTAAATAAAGGTATCTAAGATAAAGGTAGGAATAATAATATAAAAAAATAAAGTTAAGTATTAAGGAAAAAAGTTAAGAAGGAATTTTAAAAAGTAACTTAAAAAATCTTTAAAACTAATAAAGATAATAAAGGAACTAAATAATTTTTATAATAATAAAGAATAACCCTTATGGAAGACGTGGGCCTTAAAGGTAAACTAAAGTAAGAAATAGAAAAACTAGCTAGAAAGAGTATTTTTAACTACTAAAAAAATAAAAAAAGTCTGTATAATAATATCTAGATCATCTTTTTTGCCCTTAATATATTACTAAAATTAGGAAAGCTATGATTATCCTTACTTAAGCACTCCCTAATTATAATAGCCTAATGCTACTCACGAAAACCTTAGAAGGCTTAAGTAGACATATTAGCTCCCGCGAGGATATTATTTATTACTTAAAAACTATTTATTATAATGCCCTTATCTACTACTACAAACTTTTTAAATAGTTACACGATGTGAGACTTAAAAAATAGCTTTAGTATATAAAATAAACTTATAAAAGGATTCTTATACTCATAATGAAATACTTTAAAGTTCGTAGTATAAACTTAAAGAAGGTTGGAAATCTTTTTAACTACGATAATAATACGCTCTAAGAGCTCAACGGCCTTAAAGAAAATAGTAATAGGGCCTAAAATAGTAGTAGTTTTACTCTTAAAGAAGTTATAGTAATTAATAATAATAATTTTATAAGTGGAATAAAACATGATAAGGTTTATAAAAAAAGCCTTTTTCTCTTAGCTACTTTTTAAAACCTTATTTATAAGGTAGTCTTTACTAATAGCTACGATATTAGCGACCTCTTCACGGCTACTTTATTAAGGGCAGGCTAGATCTAGGTAAGGGAAAAAGTTAGTAGAGTATATCCTAAAGTTATCTAAAATAAACTAGACTAAAGTATACTAATCTAGTGTAGCTAGTAAGCTTATAAGTATAGCATTCCTTATAGGACACCGTCTTGCCCGCTAGTACCTACTAATACACGCGTTTATAAGTAATATAATTAATATACTAGCGCTTAATTATCGTGCGTAGCAAGATTTGGCCCTAAAAGCTAAGCTTATTAAGTTAGCAAGTACGCATACCTAGGCTAATAAAGAACTAGAAAGGGGGTTAGAGGAGTAAAAAGGCAAGTTAAAAAGTAAGAAAAAGTATATAAACAAGGATCTAGAACTTACTTTATAAGCTTTAATAAGACTAAACTTCTTAGTAAGCTAGCAAAAAAATAATTACGCTAACGTTAAAAGTAATAGCCTTATTTGTAAAGAGCTTACTCTTTTTAAGTTAGTAGCTAAGTAATCGCGATAGGAATTAGGCTTCTATTATTTTATTATTAAAATTAATAGTACGTCTTTAACGCTTAAGAGTCCTTATTACGTAACTATTACGCCAAGGGCTAGCTATCTTATTAAAATATGAAAAGAAATTAGATTATAAAAATAAAATTAAGATACGAAAGAAAGAGAGAAAGAAGAAGAAATAAAAGAAATAAAAAAAATAAAAGAAAACCCGATATTATCCCCTATTTAGTAGGCGTGTTTGTAGTTTTATATTATATTATTAGACTAGTTAGTTACCTACTAAGAGTATAATAATCTATTAGTGTATGCATTAGTAGTGTTAAGCATACGTAAGAGTAAATAAAAAGGGCCTAATTAGTATCTATAAATTTTATTAGCTATAATTAAGGTAGCCCGTTTTATAGTAGTGTAGAAGGCATTAGAGATATTACTACCTAATAATAAGGGATATAATAGCGACAGCGGTAGCGATAATAGTAGTAATAGTAATAGTAATAGTAATAATACGAAAACCCCCTAAAAAGAATGTTTATAGTTCGTATAAGACATAATAGACTAATTTATAGTACGAGGCAGTCACGGACTAATATAATAGATATTAGATTTATAGATATATAGGTTAAAGATTTATTACAACACTACCGCACACGGTTACGTTAAGTAGGCTAAACGTAATACCTTATTATATAAAAATATCTAGTTTAATATGGCGTAGTTCCGTAGTATAGTACACGGATTAGCGGTAGAAGCACGATAGTTATTAATTAATAAATTATTATTTAGAAACTATCATCCTAAACCTGTGCCTAGTATTCCGTGGAAGTAGTTATAAGATAATCTAATAAATAAGTAATCTAATTAGAATTTTTTATAAGATAAGTAGACGTATTTACTAATTAATAAATAGGAGTAGTTATTAGATTGCACCGTGCAGAACCTATAATTATAAGATTAATTTATTAAGCCTGCGTTGTAGAGCGGCGTCGATTAATAGAAAGTAAAGTAATATATAAAACATGTAGTAGTATTCTATAAGAAGTTAATTGTATTAACGTATTAAATAGGCAGACAACCTAGTAAAGGACCCGAAATTATAAGTATATAATATAGTAACACTGTAAAGGGGAAGCACTAGATTATGTTTATTAAAAATAGTATAGTTATTATTATAATATAATATTATAAGGATTACGCGGTAAGCGGCAATATTAAGATTATTTACTATTATTTACTACGTAAGATTAGTAAATTAGTAGTATAGTATATATAGTTAGTATTACTAATTTAATAGTAGTTAAAGGCCATCGTGTGGTAGTAAAACACGATATCGTCCTATATATGGCCCGCCAACCTAAAGTGACGTAAATAGACTAGTAATTAATTCCGAGAGGTATTAAAGCGTAAGAGCCAAATAGGACTAAGATAGAAATAAATAATTACCGTATACCACGAGATTACTATTAGGATTAGTGAAAGGTTTTTACGCAAGTCGGTAGCGTTTTTGACTTATAAAGGTAATAAGAATAAAGTATTTAATAATAAGAATATAGTGGCGATTATTACTAATTTATAAGCCACACACACGCTGTATATAGCAGAAATAATATATATTTACGAATTAATAAAAATATTAGGGGCGGTGGCTAATAAATAAATATAGTTTTAGATGTCGGGTATAAATTAGTATTAATTTTTAGGATTTACAGAAATGCAGGCATGGAAGAAGTAAAAATAAGTACTATTTAAAAAAGAGGCTAATAAGTCACGATATAACTAATAGGCCTATATATAGGATATAAACATAATAGTATAGTTAAAATAAATAGTAGGCAAGCAGGTCAAGTTCTATAGCGTATAAAAAAAAGTAATTAAGGTAATTATAGCCGGCGAGAGCCCTATAGTTACTATTATACTAATAGGCATAAGCAAGAGCATGTTATTTATATTACTAGTATAGGTTAAGTAGAGTAGCATAATAGTAGTAGTAGTCCCGTTAGTAGCATTACGCGGAGATATAATACGGCGGTATAGAGAGTTAGGTATATTATATGTAGAGTAAAATAGTTACTGTCCGCTAGATAGTGTAGTAATTATAATAGTAATGCCTAAGTCTATAGTAAAGGGCCCGTTTTTATTATTTATTAATTAATTATATTTAATAAGGTAGTTAGACTATATTGTAATTAATAAGTATTACATCGTGTTAAACTGTTAATATAATATCTATAAGAGTATATAATAGTTAGACAAGTTAGCTAGCGCCAAGACGCAGATAATTATATTAATAATAATATTACTACTAAGTAAAAAGGAGAAATTATTCTAATATATATATTTTAAGTAAGAGTAAATTAGGGTATTCTAAAATAATATAGCACGCACTAATATCGCGTATAGCGTAATCTAAGTAAGTAAAAGCGTAAAGAGGAAAGTGGTAGAGGAGATAGTTATATAGATTATAAAAGAAAAGAAATAGAAGTACACGATAGGAAAGATTATTATTTATAATAATAATAAAGTAAAGGTACAAGAGTTAGCATAGTAAGTAGGATATAAAGTATATTATTCTAACCCAGGACTATAATTAGAGGCAGGGCTAAGTTTATTTTTAAGGTAAGGTTTTTTAGGGATAGAATATACATGCTAGCCTAATTTCCGTGCGTATTCTTAGTTACGTAGGCTGGTTCTAATAAATAATTTTCCTTAGTCAAATTAGGTTTCTATAAGCTAATTAATTTAAAATTTAGTCTAAATATTTAACGCGTTAAGTTATATATCTTAGCTAATTTAGAGCGCTAAAATCTATATAGTTATAGGCATTAGGATTGCGCGTTAGGGTTAGAGTAAACGTAATAAGGTGGCGATTAAATACTAAAGTTAATTCTAAGATAAAGATTAATATATAATAAAAGTAAAGACGCGTTACGTTATAAAGGGTTCTAAAAGCTAAAAAGGCTATATAGCACGATAGGTAGGGCATAGGTAGGCATAGTAATATAAATTAAATTACTAACACTAAAGATTACTTATATTCTAGTTAGTAACACTATTTTTTAACCTATTACCTATATAGCGATCCGTATAGTAAACTAGGTAATAGTTTACCAAAATATCGCGTTACAATATTTATAATCTATTATAGTAATCGCCGTAATAGCGTTAAATCTACTATTATAGTAAAAAGTAGTAGCGCTAATAAATTTTTAGAGCAGTTACCCGCGTATTTATTAATAATTTATATAGAGTATAGGTATAGCGTTTTACATAGCTACGTTCTAAATTATTTATAGCGTTACTATTAAATCGCCCGTAAGTAAGCCAAGTTAATAGTAGAAAAGATTTATAGTTAGACTAACTTACTTTAGTATACTAGCGAGGTAGAGGTACCCTATTAGGCTATTAAACCTATTAGCTAGCTACTAGTATACATAAACGGGTTAATATACCAGTTAAGACTATATTAATGCTACTAAGTATTCTAAAGCGTAGAAGTTATAAGAAAGCATTAGTAAAAGGTGTATAATTAGTTAGTAAAAAAAACACGTAGCTATCTAAGCCAAATAAGGTAAAAAGGTATATAGTTACGAAACAAGTAAGGTTATAAGGCTATCTATTACTAGTAATTAATTATTTAGAGCCCTAGATTGTAGTAGTTTAAGGTCTACTAGGCTACTTTTACGCCTAAATTTATAAATGGCAAGATAGGATAGGCGCGGATTATTAAGAATATAAATAGAATATAGGCTAACGTGTAAAAGTAGACTAAAATAATAATTTAGGATAGGGCGTAAGATAAGGTAAACCTATAGCTTAAGTAAATAAGATAAATAGCGTATTTAAAAGATATAAAGTGGTCTAAGTTATTAGTAAGTGTAGAAGAGCCTAAAATAAAAGAAGAGCTAGTAGTAGCTACTATATAAAAAGCTATAAATATAGTAGCGTAGTTTAGCTAGGGGTCTGTTATCTATCGCACGGGGATATTCGTACGATTATAAGCCATTTAAATAGAAAAGCACTAAACACGATTCTAACCCAGAATAGTATAACCATGTAGCCCTATATATTAATAGGACCCTAGATTTATTAGGGATAAAATATCCGCGCTAGGCAAATTCTCTTATATATATTTTAAAACGTAGCCCGTATATTAAAGATAATTAACCCTAACCCAGGGCAGCATGAACATGTAGCCCTATATATTAATAGGACCCTGGTTTTGTTAGGGATAGAATATCCGCGCTAGGCCAATTCTTCTATGTATATCTAAGAACGTAGCCCGTATGTTAAAGATAATTAACCCCACATGTTAATAGGTTCCTGTAGTTTAATTAACCTAAAATTTCAGTAATAGATTTAGCACACTAAGTTATACGTCCTAGCCAATTTATAGCACTAAATAATATATAGTTATAGGCGTTAGGGTTGCGCGTTAGGGTTAGGGTAAATATAATAAGGCGGCGATTAGACACCGAAGGCAGCTTTAAAATAGAGACTAACGCATAGCATAAGTAAAGACACGTTAAGTCGCGAAGAATTCTACGCGTTAAAAAGGCCATATAGTGCGATAGGGACCTATTATTAGAACCTACTTGTAGTAGCGTTAAGCCCGCCATTATAGTAAAGAGTAGCATTATAAGCAAGTATTTCGAATATTTGCCTAAGTATTTATTAGCGATATGCAAAGAGTGTAGGTATAGGGTTTAGCCTAGCTAGACAAGTAACTATTTACAGCAAATTTATTAGGGTATTAGGCGCACGCGAGCGTAGTTAGTAGTAAATAAGCTTAGTAGCTAGGCTAGTTTACTCTAGTATACTAGCGAGCTAGAGGTGCCTAGTTAGAGTATTAAACCTATTAGCCAGTTACTAGTATATATAGATAGATTAATGTGCTAATTAGCCCTAGGCTAGTGTTACTAGATTATTTAAAGTTTCCGCATTATAAAGAACCATTGGCGCCATGTTTATAGTTAGTTACTAGTAGGTAGAAGTGGCCATCTACGTTAATTAGAGAAGTAAAGTATATAGTTATATAGTAATTAGGGTTAGAGGCGCGTCTATTACTAATAATTATTAGCCTAGGGCGCTAGTTCGTAGTATTTCGAGGTCCACTAACCCAAACCCACCCCCGAACCCGTGGACGGCGAGGCCGAGTGGGCAAGCGTTGGCAGGAATATAGATAAGGCGTGGGCCAACGTGTAAAAGCAGGCCAAGACGATAATTTAGGATAGCGCGCGAGACAAGGTGAACCCATAACTAGAGTAAACTAGGTAGATGCCATATTTAGTAAGTATAAAGTAGCCTAAATTATTAGTAAGCGTAAAAGAGCCTAAAGCTAAAGAGGAGCCTATGGCAGCTACTATATAGGAGGCTATAGATAGGTTAGCGTAGTTTAGCCAGGCGTCTATTATCCACCGCACGGGGATATTCGTGCGATTAGAAGTAATCCGAATAAAGAAGCACTAAACGTAATTTACGCTATTATAGCTATATATAGATAAAAAGGCGGTTAGTAATTATGCCCGGTTGTAGAAGTACATATTAATATTTTTTTAGTAAATATAGCAAGCGCACGCGTGGAAGAGCCCTACGTACTAGTTTACCTAGTAGTAGCGCGAGGCGTAGAAGGCGTTAGTAAAGGTAGTAAAAGGAGCGATAGAGGAGGAAGAAAAGGAAGAAAAGGAAGAGACAAAAGAAATAGGAGATAAAAATAGTAGTGTAAATAAGGTAATAATAAACAACGCAGATAGTGCGGTAGGAGAGATAGAGGTTAAGTAAGAGGCAAAGAAGGCTAGAATTATAGGTAAGTATAAAGCGTTATTAAGTATTAAGAAATCGTGTTTAGCGTTTTATATTATATTATTAAGCCAGTCTATTACCCGCAAAGAGTACGACAGCCCGTTAATATATATATTAGTTATATTAGGGGTAAAGGAGGACGAGTGGAAGGGCGCCAAATAGTATCTACTTATTTTATTAGCCATTATTAAGGTTACCTAGTTTATAGTGGTATAGTAGGCGTTAGAATTATTAGATGCATTTATAGGAGATAATATAAATAGTAATAGCGTATATAAGAGTAATAGGGACAGCACCTAGCGATGGGGCCGATTAAAAGGGTATTTATAGTAGGTCTAGTAGATAATAAACAGGTTTATAGTGCGCAATAGCCATAGCCCTATATAGTAAATATTAGATTTGCGAACGTACGGGCTAACCCAGGGCAGCATAAACATGTAGCCCTATATATTAATAGGACCCTAACCCAGGGCTGCATGAACATGTAGCCCTACATGTTAATAGAATCCTGGTTTTATTAGGGATAGAATATCCGCGCTAGGCCAATTCTTCTATGTATATCTGAGAACGTAGCCCGTATATTAAAGATAGTTAACCCCACATGTCGATAGGTTCCTGTAGTCTAATTAACCTAAAATTTTAGTAATAGATTCAGCACACTAAGTTACACGTCCTAGCCAATTTGCAGCACTAAATAATATATAGTTATAGGCATTAGGGTTGCGCGTTAGGGTTAGGGTAAACATAATAAGGCGGCGATTAGACACCGGAGGTAGCTCTAAAATAGAGACCAACGCGTAGCATAAGCAAAGACGCGTTAAGTTATAAAGAATTCCACGCGTTAAAAAGGCTATATAGTGCGATAGGGACCTATTATTAGAACCCACCCGTAGTAGCGTTAAGCCTACTATTATAGTAAAGAGTAGCATTGCAAGCGAGTATTTTAAATATTTACCTAAGTATTTATTAGCGATATGTAAAGAGTGTAGGTACAGGGTTTAGCCTAGCTAGGTAAGTAACTATTTATAGTAGATTTATTAGGGTGTTAGGCGCACGCGAGCGTAGTTAGTAGTAGATAAGCTTAGTAGCTAGGCTAGTTTACTCTAGTATACTAGCGAGCTAGAGGTGCCTAGTTAGAGTATTAAACCTATTAGCTAGTTACTAGTATATATAGACGGATTAATGTGCCAATTAGCCCTAGGCTAGTGTTGTTAGATTGTTTAAAGTTTCCGCGTTATGAAGAACCATTAGCGCCATGTTTATAGTTAGTTACTAGTAGGTAGAGGTAGTTATCCACGTTAATTAGAGAAGCAAAGTATATAATTACGTAGCGATTAGGGTTAGAGGCGCGTCCATTACTAACGATTATTAGCCTAGGGCGCCGGTTCGCAGTATTTCGAGGTCTACTAACCTAAACCTACCCCCGAACCCGTGGACGGCGAGGCCGGGTAGGTAAGCGTTAGTAGGAACATGGACGAGGCGTGGGCCAACGTGTAAAAGTGGGCTAAGATAACAATCCAGGACAGCGCGCGAGACAAGGTAAACCCGTGGCTAGAGTAGACTAGGTAGATACCGTATTTAGTAGGCATAGAGTAGCCCGAATTATTAGCAAGCGTAGAAGAGCCTAAAGCTAAAGAGGAGCCCGTGGCGGCCGCTATATAAAAGGCTATAGATAGGTTGGCGCAGTTTAGCCAGGCGTTCGTTATCTACTATACGGGGATATTCGTGCGATTGGAAGTAATCTAGACAAAGAAGCACTAGACGCGGTTTACGCTATTATAGCTATATATAGATAAAAAGGCGGTTGGTAACTATGCCTAGTTATAGAAGCAGATATTAATATTTTTTTAGTAAACGTAGTAAGCGCACGCGTAGAAGAGCCCTACGTACTAGTTTACCCAGTAGTAGCGCGAGGCGTGGGAGGCGTTAGTAAAGGCAGTAGGAGGAGTAGTAGAGGAGGAAGAGGAGGAAGAGGAGGAAGAGATAGAAGAAATAGGAGATAGAGATAGTAGTGTAGATAAGGTAATAATAGACAACGCAGACAGTGCGGTGGGAGAGATAGAGGCTAAGTAGGAGGTAGAAGAGGCTAAAATTATGGGCGAGCGTAAAGCGTTATTAAGTATTAAGAAATCGTGTTTAGCGTTTTACATTATATTATTAAGCCAGTCTATTACCTATAAAGAGTATAACAGCCTGTTAGTGTGTGCATTAGCCATGTTGGGGGTAAAGGAGGATAGGTAGAAGGGCGCCAAATAGTACCTGCCTATTTTATTAGCTATTATTAAGGTTACCTAGTTTATAGTGGTGTAATAGGCGTTGGAATTGTTAGATGCATTTGTAGGAGACGATATAAATAGTAATAGCGTATATAAGAGCGATGGGGATAGCACCTAGTAATAGGGCCGGTTAAAAGGGTATTTATAGTAGGTTTAGTAGATAATAAACAGGTTTATAGTGCGCGGCAGCCATAGCCCTATGTAGTAAATATTAAATTTACGGACGTATAGGCTAAAGATTTATTATAACACGACGTTACGCGACCATGTGGAGTAGGTAGGGCAGGACGAGCTATTATATAAGGAGCTATAGTTTACTATGGCCCAGTTCCGCAGCATGGTGCACGGGTTAAGGGAGGAGAGTTGGTAGTTATTAATAGAGGATTTATTATTTAGTAATGGCCTGTTTGCCAAGCCTATCCCTAGCATTCTAACCCAGGGCTGCATAAACATGTAGCCCTACATGTTAATAAGATCCTGGTTTTATTAGGGATAGAATATCCGCGCTAGGCCAATTCTTCTATATATATCTAAGAACGTAGCCCGTATGTTAAAGATAGTTAACCCCACATGTTAATAGGTTCCTGTAGTTTAATTAACCTAAAATTTTAGTGATAGATTTAGCACACTAAGTTACACGTCCTAGCTAATTTGCAGCACTAAATAATATATAGTTATAAGTATTAGGGTTACGCGTTAGGGTTAGGGTAAACATAATAAGGCGGCGATTAGACACTAGAGGCAGCTCCGAAATAGAGACTAACGCGTAGTATAAGCAAAGACGCGTTAAGTTATAAAGAATTCTACGCGTTAAAAAGGCTATATAGTGCGATAGGGACCTATTGTTAAAACCTACCCGTAGCAGCGTCGAGCCCGCTATTATAGTAAAGAGTAGTATTATAAGCGAGTATTTTAAATATTTACCTAAGTATTTATTGGCGATATGCAAAGAGTGCAGGTACGGGGTTTAGCCTAGCTAGGTAAGTAACTATTTATAGTAGATTTATTAGGGTGTTAGGCGCACGCGAGCGTAGTTAGTAGTAGATAAGCTTAGTAACTAGGCTAGTTTACTCTAGTATGCCAGTGAGCTAGAGGTGCCTAGTTAGAGTATTAAACCTATTAGCTAGTTACTAGTATATATAGACGGATTAATGTGCCAATTAGCCCTAGGCTAGTATTATTAGATTATTCGAAGTTTCCGCGTTATAAAGAACCATTGGCGCCATGTTTATAGTTAGTTACTAGTAGGTAGAAGTGGCCATCCACGTTAATTAGAGAAGCAAAGCATATAGTTACGTAGCAATTAGGGTTAGAGGCGCGTTTATTGCTAATAATTATTAGCCTAGGGCGCCGGTTTGCAGTATTTCGAGGTCTACTAACCTAAACCCACCCCCAAACCCGTGGACGGCGAGGCCGGGTGGGTAAGCGTTGGCAGGAACATAGACAAGGCGTGGGCCAACGTGTAGAAGTGGGCTAAGACGATAATCTAAGACGGCGCGCGAGACGAGGTGAACCTATGGCTAGAGTAGACTAGGTAGATGCTATATTTAGTAGGTATAGAGTGGCCTAAATTATTGGCAAGCGTAGAAGAGCCTAAAGCCAAAGAGGAGCCCGTAGCAGTCACTATATAGGAGGCTATAAATAGGTTAGCGTAGTTTAGCCAGGCGTTTGTTATCTACTGCACGAGGATATTCGTGCGATTAGAAGTAATCCGAACGGAGAAGTACTAAACGCGGTTTACGCTGTTATAGCTATATATAAACAAAAAGGCGGTTAGTAACTATGCCCGATTATAGAAGTAGATATTAATATTTTTTTAGCGAACGTAGTAAGCGTACGCGTGGAAGAGCCCTACGTACTAGTTTACCTAGTGGTAGCGTGAGGCGTGGGAGGCGTTGGTAAAGGCGGCAGGAGGAGCGATAGAGGAGGAAGAGGAGAAAGAAAAGGAAGAGATAAAAGAGATAGAAGACAAAGATAGTAGTATAAATAAGGTAATAATAGACGACGCAGATAGTGTGGTGGGAGAGATAGAGGCCAAGTAGGAGGTAGAGAAGGCTGGAATTATAGGCGAGCGTAAAGCGTTATTAAGTATTAAGAAATTATGTTTAGCGTTTTGCATCGTATTGTTAAGCCAGTCTATTACCCGTAAAGAGTACGATAGCCTGTTAGTGTGTGTATTAGCCATGTTGGGGGTAAAGGAGGACGAGTAGAAGGGCGCTAAATAGTATCCGCCTAACCCAGGGCTACATAAACATGTAGCCCTACATGTTAATAGGATCCTGGTTTTATTAGGGATAGAATATCCGCGCTAGGCCAATTCTTCTATATATATCTAAGAACGTAGCCCGTATATTAAAAATAGTTAACCCTACATGTTAATAGGTTCCTGTAGTCTAATTAACTTAAAATTTTAGTGACAGATTTAGCACACTAAGTTACACGTCCTAGTTAATTTATAGCACTAAATAATATATAGTTATAGGCGTTAGGGTTGCGCGTTAGGGTTAGGGTAAATATAATAAGGTGGCAATTAGACACTAGAGGCAGCTCTAAAATAGAGACTAACGCGTAGCATAAGTAAAGACGCGTTAAGTTACAAAGAATTCTATACGTTAAAAAGGCTATATAGTGCGATAGGGACCTATTATTAGAACCTACCCGCAGCAGCGTCGAGCCCGCCATTATAATAAAGAGTAGCATTATAAGCGAGTATTTTAAATATTTACCTAAGTATTTATTAGCGATATGCAAAGAGTGCAGGTATAGGGTTTAGCCTAGCTAGGTAAGTAACTATTTATAATAAATTTATTAGGGTGTTAGGCGCACGCGAGCGCAGTTAGTAGTAGATAAGCTTAGTAGCTAGGCTAGTTTACTCTAGTATACTAGCGAGCTAGAGGTGCCTAGTTAGAGCATTAAACCTATTAGCCAGTTACTAGTATACATAGACGGATTAATGTGCTAATTAGCCCTAGGCTAGTATTACTAGATTATTTAAAGTTTCCGCGTTATAAAGAACCATTGGCGCCATGTTTATAGTTAATTACTAGTAGGTAAAAGTAGCCATCCACGTTAATTAGAGAAGCAAAGCATATAGTTACGTAGTAATTAGGGTTAGAGGCGCGTTTATTGCTAACAATTATTAGCCCAGGGCGCCGGTTCGTAGTATTTCGAGGTCTACCAACCCAAACCTACCCCCAAACCCGTAGACGGCGAGGCCGGGTGGGTAAGCGTTGGCAGAAACATGGACAAGGCGTAGGCCAACGTGTAAAAGTAGGCTAAGACAATAATCTAAAACGGCGCGCGAGACGAGGTGAACTCGTAACTAGAGTAGACTAGGTAAATACTATATTTAGTAGGTATAGAGTAGCCTAAATTATTAGTAAGTGTAGAAGAGCCTAAAGCTAAAGAGGAGCCCGTGGCGGCCACTATATAGGAGGCTATAAATAGGTTAGCGTAGTTTAGCCAGGCGTCTATTATCCACCGCACGGGGATATTCGTGCGATTAGAAGTAATTTAGATAAAAAAGCACTAGACGCGGTTTACGCCGTTATAGCTATATATAAATAAGAAGGCGGTTAGTAACTATACCTAGTTATAGAAGTAAATATTAATGTTTTTTTAGCAAACGTAGTAAGCGCACGCGTAAAAGAGCCCTACGTACTAGTTTACTCAGCGATAGCGCGAGGCGTGGGAGGCGTTAGTAAAGGTAGCAGGAGAAGTAGTAGAGGAGGAAGAGGAGAAAGAGAAGGAAGAAATAAAAGAAATAAAAAATAAAAATAATAGTGTAGATAAGGTAATAATAGATAACGTAGATAGTGCGGTGGGAGAGATAGAGGCCAAGTAGGAGGTAGAAGAGGCTAGAATTATAGGTAAGCGTAAAGCGTTATTAAGTATTAAGAAATTATGTTTAGCGTTTTATATTATATTATTAAGCTAGTTTATTACCCGCAAAGAGTACGACAGCCCGTTAGTATGTGTATTAGCCATGTTAGGGGTAAAGGAGGACGGGTAGAAGGGCGCCAAATAGTACCTGCCTATTTTATTAGCTATTATTAAGGTTACCTAGTTTATGGTGGTGTAGTAGGCGTTGGAATTATTAGATACATTTGTAGGAGACGATATAAATAGTAATAGCGTATATAAGAGCAATGGGGATAGCACCCAGCGATAGGGCTAGCCAAAAGGGTGTTTATAGTAGGTCTAGTAAATAATGGATAGGTTTATAGTGCGCGATAGCCATAGCCCTAACCCAGGGCTACATAAACATGTAGCCCTACATATTAATAAGATCCTGGTTTTATTAGGGATAGAATATCCGCGCTAGGCCAATTCTTTTATGTATATCTAAAAACGTAGCCCGTATATTAAAGATAGTTAACCCCACATGTCGATAGGTTCCTGTAGTTTAATTAACCTAAAATTTTAGTGATAGATTTAGCACACTAAGTTACACGTTCTAGCCAATTTACAGCACTAAATAATATATAGTTATAGGCGTTAGGGTTGCGCGTTAGGGTTAGGGTTAGGGTTAGGGTTAGGGTTAGGGTTAGGGTTAGGGTTAGGGTTAGGGTTAGGGTTAGGGTTAGGGTTAGGGTTAGGGTTAG